>MUZC01004451.1:1006844-1084637 GCA_002072015.1 Radix auricularia
AAGATTAGTTCTGTCAACAGTCTAAAGATTAGTTCTGTCAACAGTCTAAAGATTAGTTCTGTCCACAGTCTAAAGATTAGTTCTGTCAACAGTCTAAAGATTAGTTCTGTCAACAGTCTAAAGATTAGTTCTCACACACTTTCATTAAATAAGTATGTAAATGACAAACAACTCATTGCAACATTCTAATTTTCAATGTAAAAATACGGCTTTTTGGGGTGGAGGGTGTCAAAGCATTATGAGGTCATATTGGTTGAAAAAAAGGGGGGGGGTCTAAGTCTTTGCGATGAAGTGTGACGATGCGGGGTTGAAAATCGGCCTCAATCACGTGACGTCAGTCATGGAGGGCCCCATACAAGTCCTTACACTGAGCCAAGTTTTTTTGTTTGTCATAGAAGTATTGACATTCAGCCAAGTTCTCAATTAAACAAGTCCAAAATTGATCTAATATCAAGAATTGGGCTATATATGAAATGAATCATTTACTAAAAATTCATATCCAAGCATTACAAGATGAGGTGAAGTATTAATAACTGATGGCGCAGCCCCCCCCCCCCCCCCGCGCCCAATAAACCATTCAGGGTTCATAGTTACAAGATTGCGGGCCACACTGGCAGCACTGACGTCACAGGTATCGTCTGAAGCACGCCATTGCCTCCTCATCTCTGGCCAATCTTTTATTAAACTGTGGTCAGGCGGGAACGAGAGGGAGCAACAACGTCGCACCATTAAAAACCACGACATTCGATACTGGCCCAACGATTCGATTCAAACTAATTAAAACTTAAACTACGGGGATTAAAAAAAACGTTCACATATTTGCAGAGAATTAGAGAAACTAAAAAGAAATTAGCAACACAAATTTAAAAACATCCAGGATTTAATTTGGAAATTACGTGCGTACGTTAAAAACCACATCCGCGGGAACCTGAGCTCATTAGAGCCAAGGAATCAACCAATCAGGCACGAGTGCTGGGCAAAGCCACCAACAAAAAGGCGCCCTGTCGTCCACTTCTGCTGAAAATCCAGGCACCACGTCACATAGGGACATCGTCGGGCGATAGGAACAATGAAAGGAATGCACATCAGCTTTGTGGCTGGGCTATTGCTGGCCGTCTTCACAGTGCTGGCTAACGGTAGGTGATAACTTTGATTACATTGATATTGTGGCTGGGCTAATGCCAACTTTGATTACATTGATATTGTGGCTGGGCTAATGCCAACTTTGATTACATTGATATTGTGGCTGGGCTAATACCAACTTTGATTACATTGATATTGTGGCTGGGCTAATGCCAACTTTGATTACATTGATATTGTGGCTGGGCTAATGCCAACTTTGATTACACTGGCATTGTGGCTAGGTTAAATTGCCAACTTTGATTACACTGATATTGTGGCTAGGTAAAAAAAAAAACTTAGCCGAATTCTGCGTATCAGGAAAACATAGAAACGAAGAATTTTTATAGTCACTTGAAGTATAGATGATTTATTTGAACCCGAATTAGATCAATTATTCTGGACATTTATGTCAAGTTTTGTTCACCATAAACAAATGATCTAATCACAAATCTTATATAGATCTAAGTTTAAAAACAACTTTTGCTTCAAAATGTCATCATTACAATATAACATTATCGTAGTAGCAGTGCAATCTTAAAAGATAATTTAAATTACTCAGACGGTTGTACTCTTCTAACATGTTCATTATTTTGTGTGTAGCTTACAAACATTGATAAACTAGAACAAATTCAAAAAAGACCTGCCAGATTCATTACTGGAGAATATTCAAAACTGACAGGAGTAACACCATTAGCTAAATCATTAAACCTTGAAACACTAGAGGATAGAGGAACCAAGATTAAATTAGTAATTATACATAAAGCAATTAATTCTAATTTAGAAATACAACACAGAGAAAATTTAATACAACCCTCAGATAGACATAAGGAAAAAACACCTTTCTTATTCCGTATGCAAGAACAAACAAATAAAAGTTTTCTTTCTTCCCGTCCGGAATGAATTCGAGCGTGGATTGGGTTGCCTAGAGAAACCAGGAAAGCCAACACTTTACATTTAAAACTCTATTAAGAATGCAGGACCAAATATAAACCATAGATAAATAGATAATCGTAGGACGCTATAATCTTCTGTATGGAAGGAGCTTCTGTAACATATAAGATAAGATCAGACAATCTGAAGATTTTAAAGCGCAGCTATTTTAATATTGCAATGCCAAAGCCTAATAGCCAACTGTGACATTTGGTGTATGACCTTTACCTTTTCATGTCTTTGGGTCCAACTGTGACATTTGGTGTATGACCTCGACCTTTTCATGTCTTTAGGTGCACACACTTCTATTCACGATACCAAAAATCCGATTAATTAAATCAGTTCTTGTCGATACACAATAGTGGCAATAATTATCTTCCTAATTTACTAAATTATTCTAGAGGGCTTCTCTTCAAACTAATGGATTTTTTTTTTTTTGGGCTTGTGTGTTCTATGAAAGTTTCAAACTATTATAATAAGAAAATGTGACGTAAAGATTTGCCTGATTGAAATAACTTATTGTTGGTGTAGTGAACAATGTAGAAGGTTGGGTGGAAATTTTGTACAAGATTAATGGTGTATGAAGTTGTGCCTCAAATTCTAGGCGCATCCTCTAAGTGGAATAATAGCTGGAACGGCTTTGGTGGCTTGTACTTGTACTCAAGGGTAGGGTTCATGGTTCGTTTGGTGGCGTGTACTTGTACTCAAGGAAAAGCTTTATTGTTCGTTTGGTGGCGTATACTTGTACTCAAGGAAAAGCTTTATTGTTCGTTTGGTGGCGTGTACTCATGGCAAAGCTTTAGCATTTGATCGGCGGCATGGCACGTACCATTGGCACAGCTCTCGTAAAACAATTGCTGGCATGTAAGCCGAGAGATAAATGTCTTTATTGTAAATCTATCTCGGATAAATGTCTTTATTGTAAATCTATCTCGGATAAATGTCTTTATTGTAAATCTATCTAAAATACAATGTACAAGGTTTTAATTGCTTCATAGAGTACACTAATTTCCAAATGAATGACACAAAAAACGTATATGTTTTTGTGTGTGTTATTTACCCATCAACTTATTTTTCACACAATCTTATCCTTAAAAAGACCTCAACATTTCTGAGCACCGTTAAAGAAACACAAATTGTTGTTTTACTTTGAATCCTATCCCAGAATATACATCGTTGAAATATAATGTTGTATACTTATTAGAAGTTCAGTAAAAACCATTTCCCTTAATTTGTAATGAATTTCGTTATGCTACCCCCCCTCTACTTTAATTGTTCTATTTCGTTGATTGGACTATTTAAGTTGAGTAGCGTGCTGATTGAAAACTAGAAATTATTACCCGGAGTGAGCGAGCCTGTAATGGAAGGCAATTACGGAATTTTGAACATCTAAAAATATTTATTACATATTTTATCGTCTGAAACAACTCTTTACTAAATCTAGAACACAAATTACCTCATAAAAATTAAGATGCACTTTTATACCAACTGAATATTGCACCAAGTAAATAAAACACCCGTAAAAACAAAGTTTTTGACTTTAAATCCTTTATGTACGAGACATAGCTAAAAGTACGTTCATTATAATACGCATCGCACAACAATTCAAAATTTTAGTTAGTCTCAAATGTAAACGATTTACAGTAAAAAAAAACAACAAAACAACAACAACAAACATAGTACTACAGCCTGGCTGCTAAATTTCGCTCGATTTGAACAGGAAAAGAGTTATAATAACACGTTTAATATAATGCGCACCACGCGACAGACTAGCTGTGACTAGCATAAACATTTACACATCTGGAATTTAAAGAAGAAAAAAGTATTGTCACTATAATACGCACCGCACCACGCGACATGAAAATAATAAAAAGGTTGTTCAATGTAATACGCACGGCGAGAGTCTAGCACAAAAAAATACACGCTACAAAAAGATACATAGAGATAATCTAAAAATTCACTAATTTAATTACAATATATTCGATGAGGTCTGCCTGACAGTTTTAGCTCCCTAGCTTACGCGGAAGTGGGTTAAAATCGATCCAAAGTTTTTCGGCAAATATATAGCATTTATTTGTTTAATTTTTTAAAAAGTTCTTACTCTCAAAGTAAATCTAAAATAATTGTTACTCACGTCTTAAACTTGAGCTTATGTTCCGTAAATTATGATTATTATTCTAATATAAGTTTTGACATCTGAATTGTGTATCTCAAAAATTATGAACACCTTAATGTTGTGATTTTGAAAGAAAATCTTATCAAACTAGTGGAAATAATTGGTAAATCAATGAAAAGAATAATAATTATAAACTATTTGTCTTGTAATATCTCAATTAAATTTCATTCATTTTTGATGGTTGTGTTTAAGGCAAGCATGGGTGATTTTTTGCGATAACATCGACTGCTAAACTGTGAGTTGTTAAACTCTAATGGTATTGGCTTATCCTTACATTCACACACCGATCACCAGAGATTAAGAAAGGTTTCATCCCTTGTTACTTTAGATCTTGTTTGGTGAGTTCATAGACATAAGCGAAAACTATAACATTTCCCTTCAATTACAATTATGACAGCAGGGTATGAAGATTATAGACATAGAATTAATGATCAAATGTTGTGCAAATTATGAGTATGAGTATGTTAAAACCACAATCGTATTTTTTACCGGCATTTGATTTCCTTCAACACATGCAATTCACTTACGCTGTAAGTTTTTCTTTCCAAATCACTGTTGCTTACATTTAGTACAATGAAATATCAGGGGACGATGCCAAGAAAAAACGTTCCCAACGTGCCGCTTCGCGGCCCGTAAAGTTGGATAACAGAGCCCGCTTAAATAGGGAGTGGTACTTTGAGGAGGGCTCTTATAGCGTCTCGGCTCGACGAATTTGTCATTTTTCTTAGGTATTTAGTTTAGTGCAAATAACAAATATTTAGTTCAGCTTAAAAGAAAGTTAGGCTCAATATTACTATTTGGTTTTTTTTATTTTACTGTAATAAAAAGTTGTTTCAATTTGTTGAATGAAATTAACAAATAGCGTAGATAAGAAAATCGACTATAAAAGAAAAATTCAATACATTAACTAATAAAAGTATATCTTAAATTAAAAATAAATAAATTAACAAGCACATCTCCTAGCAATTTAAAACTTGGCTAATATCATTCAATTATTTGTTAGCCCATTGAAGTGTTACAATTGATATATATCGATCAATTATTTGTTAGCCCATTGAAGTGTTACAATTGGTATATATCGATCAATTATTTGTTAGCCCATTGAAGTGTTACAATTGATATATATATATCATTCAATTATTTGTTAGCCCATTGAATGTTACCATTGATATATATATATCATTCAATTATTTGTTAGCCCATTGAAGTGTTACAATTGATATATATCGTTCAATTATTTGTTAGCCCATTGGAGTGTTACAATTGATAAATCTCAAATAATTGAAAGCATAACTCAGTCTTTCAACTGTGGATCAGTTGTCCTCCCCGTGTTTCGGCGTTGTCTTACTACCTCTCCTCCTCACACCATCACTTAAGTCCATACGCCACAAATGTCCTTCTACCCATCCCCATGACTCCATCCGCCAACCTCCATTATCCACGAATGCCCCTACCCTTTCCCCTAACACCATCACTACCACAAATATTTCATGTAGTAATCAAAATGTCTCATTTGTTCATTTAAAAGGCCGCATGTTGCCGACGACTGCCCTAAGGACATTGTTTATTAAGAGTTGGCAAGAAGAAGCCTATACAATAAGTAAACCGCAGTCCTATTCTATATGACATACGATAGAGACCTTCTCTTGTAAGCTGAACATTTATACGATTCGTGACAATTTTTTACACAAGACTGTACACTAGTATTTAAGAAATTGTTATAACAAGAAGTTACATATTTCATCCATGTTATAAGTGTCTTTTCCCCCAAGGACTCTGGCTGTTAAATCCATGCCCCAAATGTCAATGACAAGATACAAGTTTGTGTCAAACTTGTCGTTCATGACTTTCCAACAGAGACCGAGCTTCGGATGGGATGTTGCCTTAATAGTCTGGATTTACTCTCCAAATAAATGGCTGGTTGACTTTGTGTGGCTGGTACTGGGGGTGAAACAACGGAGACGGCGCACGATTCATCACCGACATATGGGATAGTTATGTGTGGCTTAGTGGGACGGAGTTTAATAAGAGTGGCCGGGGAGACCACGCTGAGGTGGTGCGTGGCGTGATGTTGCGTGGCTTGGTGTACATGGCGTGTTGGTGCGTGGTGTACAAGACGTGGTGGTACATGGCGTGTTGGTGCGTGGTGGTACATAGAGTGGTGGTACATGGCGTGTTGGTGCGTGGTGGTACATGGAGTGGTGGTACATGGCGTGTTGGTGCGTGGTGTACAAGACGTGATGGTACATGTCGTGTTGGTGCGTGGTGGTACATGGAGTGGTGGTACATGGCGTGTTGGTGCGTGGTGTAGAAGACGTGATGGTACATGTCGTGGTGGTGCGTAGTGGTACATGGCGTGGTGGTGCGTGGTGGTACATGGCGTGTTGGTGCGTGGTGGTACATGTCGTGGTGGTGCGTGGTGGTACATGGCGTGTTGGTGCGTGGTGTACAAGACGTGATGGTACATGACGTGGTGGTGTATGGCGTGGTGGTGCGTGGCGGTACAAAGCGTGTTGGTGCGTGGTGTACAAGACGTGATGGTACATGTCGTGGTGGTGCGTGGTGGTACATGTAGTGGTGGTGCGTGGTGGTGCGTGTTGTAGAAGACGTGGTGGTGCGTGGTGGTACATGGCGTGTTGGTGGGTGGTGTACAAGGCGTGGTGGTACATGGCGTGGTGGTGCGTGGTGGTACATGGCGTGTTGGTGCGTGGTGTTCAAGACGTGGTGGTACGTGGCGTGTTGGTGCGTTGCGTGGTGGTGCGTGGTGTACAAGACGTGGTGGTGCGTGGCGTGTTGGTGCGTGGTGTACAAGACGTGGTGGTGCGTGGCGTGTTGGTGCGTGGCGTACAAGACGTGGTGGTGCGTGGCGTGTTGATGCGTGGTGTACAAGACGTGGTGGTGCGTGGCGTGTTGGTGCGTGGTGGTGCGTGGTGGTACATGGCGTGTTGGTGCGTGTTGTACAAGACGTGGTGGTACATGGCGTGGTGGTGCGTGGTGTACAAGACGTGGTGGTGCGTGGCGTGTTGGTGCGTGGTGTACAAGACGTGGTGGTGCGTGGCGTGTTGATGCGTGGTGTACAAGACGTGGTGGTGCGTGGCGTGTTGGTGCGTGGTGGTGCATGGCGTGGTGGTGCGTGGTGGTACATGGCGTGTTGGTGCGTGGTGTACAAGACGTGGTGGTACATGGCGTGGTGGTGCGTGGTGGTACATGGCGTGTTGGTGCGTGGTGTACAAGACGTGGTTGTACATGGCGTGGTGGTGCGTGGTGGTGCCATGCCTGATTGTGCATAGCGTGGTGGTATATAGGGTAGTGATGGGAAGCTTGGTGGTGCATAGGGAATTATATTATTTTAAATTTGTCCAATATTTTCAATATAGTTTATTGCTGTAGCGCTGAAACTAAGCACAAAAGACAACTTGATGCACTTTTCTGAAATGTTGAACTGTTACGTCATTAGTGGTTTTTGCTGAGCGAGTTAACGAACAAATGTATCAGGTGTGCACCTTAATTGGGAGAATTTGTCTGAGAAAACTACAGTCGGATGCTTAATGACGTCATTAATTTAAGTGCTTTACATTCATATCATTCTTTGATCAGATTATTCATTCAGCGTTAACTAAGAATCAACAAAAAATTTGCAATGTGCTGAAACTATTTCTGACGACAATAACAGCTAATGCTTCTATCACCGTGACGAGCCGATTTCCTCATGACTCATGTTTATTGGCGATCGTCCGGCTGTTGACATAATGGCCGCGCCGTCCAATTATTAAAGGTCCCAAAGAAAGATGGAAACATTTCTTAATGCTCACCTTAACTTCATTACCAGACCCCCCCCCCAAACAGGACAAGGAAACGATAATTGGAATTGATTGATTCAAATCAAAGTTTCAAGTGTTGACGTTAAGCTAAGAAGATATTAGAATAGTGAAACAGTTACAAACAAACCACACCTCAAGTATTGACGTCAAGCTAAGAGATTAGAGTAGTGAAACAGTTACAAACAAACCACTCCTCAAGTATTGAAGAATGGTGTTTACAGATTGCGAAGTTAGGAGTTATTGAGGGGAATTATGAACAATTTAAAAATTCCGTTTGTCTACGGGGTAGACTTTATGCACAAATTTATTTGAAATGTAACTTTTTACAATCTGGGATTTGGTTCAGCGTGATTACGTGACAGCTATTCCGTATCTCCCCATCCCATCATGTTAGCTGGAGCCATGGGGAGTCCGCCCCCCCCAGGTGACAACTATTCCGTATCTCCCCATCCCATCATGTTTGCTGGAGCCATGGGGAGTCCCCTCCTTCCACATCAGATCCCCCTTCTCAAAGAGGCAGGACCCCCTTTTTTCAAGGGCAATCTACTCTGTTACACACACCGACAGCGGTCCATTGCAGGCTTGGATGTCCATGACCCATCAAACAGTAGTACCCGGAATTTCCCCTCGGCACCAAGAGACCAACTCACGACTCCGGGAGAGTGACGATAAAAGGGGGCAGACAAGCCACGAAGTCTTCATTTACTTGGATCGTTAGATGTCACAGTTACTAGTCGGCCAAATTAAAGACTTTAGAAATGTAGGAATTAGGGCTGTTATCGATTAATATAAATTTAATCGTTAACTTTTGAAAATTACCGAATAATTAATCGATAATTTTGATTAAAGCTAAAAAATAAGATGTATGACGTTAAACTGAAAATTTCAAGGGAAGTAACAAAAACAGGCAATTTACATTTAATTTTAACAATGTTTAATTTTTTAAAATCATTTTCCTTATAAAAACAGCTTATTTTAAAGTTTGTAAGTACAAAAAGGCAAACAATTATTAATAATAAATAATAAAATTATTTATTAATATATCCACAGCATCTTGTAACACGTTTTCTTCAATTTTAATCTTTATTTTATCGATTAAAATAATTTTAATCGATAAAATCTTTTACCGATTAATCGAGAAATTAAAACGATAATTTCCGCAGCCCTAGTAGGAATTGAAAATTAGTAAGACAAGTGTAACAGAATTTTTCTTCTGGGGTAAATTTGGCTAGAGCCTAGAGCTACTGGAAGGATGAAGGGGTGGGCCTGACTTAACGAGGCTACACAGGTCAGAGTTGAGGCTAGGGGCGGTAACTGATGGACGTTTTGTTACATCTCGAATGCGATAACATATTTTGTGACATAAGATGGGAGAAATCACAAACCACCTACGATTCATGTTATTAATATATATATATATATAATAATAATAATAATAATAATAACAAAACTGCCTTTAACTCATGTAACCTATGCAATTTGTGTGATTTTTTTTCTTCAAAATTAGTATTATTATAATAATTTTTTTTAACAAAGGAAGGGGGTCTGAAGACGATGCCAAAATATTCAAACTTAGCTGAAGAATGTTTGGTGAGTAACTTGAGCTTGAGAATGTTTAGCGTCTGCAAATGTTTGTATGTGTTTTGGGTTCTTTAGGGACTAGACCAGGGGTTAATTTAACTTACTCGACAGAAATTCTCCATTTAGCACGAATTTTTTCCCTATTAATATGAACTTTTGTAAGTTGAATGAAGCATTGACCCGATGCGAAGCAGACGCTTACTACAATAGTTTTACAGAGTAAAAACTAGACACACACCGCACTATGACCCGTCTTCTGCAGCCATTGGTCATTTACATGACTGAACTAATTGGTTTCACACATTTACTTGAGACACTCACTCCTACAGTAGGTCACAGAAGTGTCTTGTACGTACTTGAGAGGTCTTACAGATATCGCACCATGAAAACATGCCAACAAATCAAGACAGTACTTAATTGGTAATACAGAGGCTGATCCCTAAATTTTCATTATAAAAAAACAAAAACAACCTACAATCCATCATTTTTTAATATCCCTGCTACGCTAGAAAGCTGACTTATCTCAGATACAACCCATAGTCAGTGTATGAGTCCCTTGCTGAGCAATGAAATTTGCTCTAATACCATTAATCCGATACCAGAGAGCACGATAGTCCCTTACCAGAAACTAATGGAAATGATATGTCTCGTCAAGTACAGTGTAATCTATACATTAAGTTATTGAATTTCGAGACTAAGAAACATTTAATCTGGAGCTCAGTGATTGGGTGACATGGCTAAGATCAGCGATTACGAAGTTTCTACGTACGAATCTCCAGTAGTTGATGGGTCATTTTGATGAGGTCACTTGTCTATGGGAGCAAGTCTACTCGATGCCCCCCCCCCCACAAGCCATATAATATGATTCCAAACTACACTAAATTGAGGACTACTTTATACTGATGGATGGAAATACGAATAGAGAAATCGTTAAAAACACATCAAAGTATTGCCACAGATAACCCACTAACTTTAATACTGGAGGATAAAATATCTGGTACCCGAGGGCTTCTGAGAGTAATAGAAAAGATAGAAGAACAGTATTAAATTATAACTTGGAAATACAGCACAACAATGGAATACAGCACAGCAATAGAATACAGCACAACAATGGAATACAGCACAACAATGGAATACAGCACAACAATGGAATACAGCACAACAATGGAATACAACACAACAATGGAATACAACACAACAATGAATTACAACACAACAATGGAATTCAGCACAACAATGGAATACAACACAACAATGGAATACAGCACAACAATGGAATAGAGCACAACAATGGAATACAACACAACAATGGAATACAACACAACAATGGAATACAGCACAACAATGAAATAGAGCAATGAAATAGAGCACAACAATGGAATACAACACAACAATGGAATACAACACAACAATGGAATACAACACAACAATGGAATACAGCACAACAATGGAATAGAGCACAACAATGGAATACAACACAACAATGGAATACAACACCCAGACACAGAGATGAAAACACTGTCATTCCATTCGTAAGAACAAAGTCAGAGAAGTCATCAGACTTCCCGTCTGGCATTCTGTCGTGTAATGGGTTGTATGAAGAATCCAGTGAAACCAACATACTATCAATATTAAATATCTAAAATCTAATACAAAAGTAAGACTAGAAAAAACCAGGGATAAGCACAGGACTCAATATTCTTCTTTAAAAATTGAGCGACTGTGATATGTTACATAATACACAATAAGTGGAGCTATTACCTTAATTAACACATCTTGTTATTTATTAAATGCAACATTTACAATTTAAACAACCCTAAATCTATTGAAACAAAACGTTTCAAGAAAAATACTGATGAAATAGAGGGAATCACAAACCGATTACTAAATAAAATAAATTTAGCGCAACTCAAAATTTCAGGAGTTCTGGGCGAACAAATTGCTGCCACGGGGGAGGGTTTCTTGTAAATCTTGACTGATCTCAACACTTCGCGTCTTCGCAGACATTGTTTGGCTGTCACGGACAGACTCCAGCAAAGTGTTGCCATCAACGGATTTGGGAGATTTATCGACATGTTCGTGCTGTCACGTTCAACATGATGAGATGCTGTCTCCTTCCTTTAGACGCGCGCCGGCCGACTCCATGATGTTCGTGATAACGCTGCAATGAAATCTCCACATCCTAATGCCAGGAGTGTTCAGAGGTGGAAAACACAGCCATTGTCTATAACATTGTGATTGTCTATAACATTGTGATTGTCTATAGCATTGGGCTTGTCTATAGTCTATAACACAGTTATTGCCAATAACATAGTTATTACAGGCGTCTATGTAAGAGCTACATCATGAGTGATGAAAGATTCCATGACAGAGACCGGCTATACGGCTTTAATTGAACTATTTGCATACGTTTATGGACAGAGAGATAGAGAGAAAGATATATATATGTATATATATATATATATGTATATATATANATATATATAGAGAGAGAGAGAGAGAGAGTGGTATATATAGAGAGAGATATAGAGAGAGGGAGAGAGAGAAAGAGAGAGATAAAGTGAGAGAGGGAGGGAAGAGAGATAGAGAGAGAGAAAGAGAGAGATAGAGAGCGAAAGACAGAGACATAGAGAGAGAGATATAGAGAGTAAGAGAGGGAGAGAGACATAGAGAGAGAGAGATAGAGATAGAGAGAAAGAGAGACAGAGAGAGAGAGTCACGCGAGACAAGTTGAAGCGTTATTTGCGTTAATTGCCATGCAAGAACCTACACATATTGTCCTGAGAACCTACACACATTGTCCACAGAACCTACACATATTGTCCACAGAACCTACACATATTGTCCACAGAACCTACACATATTGTCCACAGAACCTACACACATTGTCCACAGAACCTACACACATTGTCCACATATTTTGTGAACTGTTTAATAGCTGCCAACTAATCGAGCAGCCAAGGGGCACTAGTCAAGACTGTCCCGTCATGGCGGCGGACCACCACTTTGAGTAGCATTAACATGAGATAATCAAGTTAAACCAATGTGTAATTATACAACAATGTTTTTATACAAAGATTAATCTTGTAATTTTTAACATGTTCAATCACATCTGCGTAACAGTGCCTCTGAAGTGTACGCATTCGTATAGATCGAAAAATTTGATTTATATCTCTGTGACATCTATATTTTTTGTCATTTGATAAATATCTTTCACATTTTACATTTCTACAATGAAGTCGGAGGAGAAAATGTTTTCGACAACAACATGAACTGAAATTCTATGGGTAAGATGATTGCAGAACACATATATAACATGTGATTCTATGGGTAAGATGATTGTACAACACAGATATAACATGTGATTCTATGGGTAAGATGATTGTACAACACAGATATAACATGTGATTCTATGGGTAAGATGATTGTATAACACAGATATAACATGTGATTCTATGGGTAAGATGATTGTATAACTCAGATATAACTTGTGATTAGTTTCCAAGTCATTTATCCGCAAGTAAATGAACAATAATTCTTTCCCTTACACTTGGCGTGGCACGCGCACAGGATGTTGAGAGACTGGTGATTATATCATGACGTAACATCACGTGATACAAGAAGCCAACCAGGTGATATCTTTACTTCCTTTCAAACACATGCCTGGAATATGGAGGGTTGCAGCTTGAATAAACAGTGGCCACGAGAAAACGCAATTTTTAGCCTTAAATAAAATTTCAGGGGCTGCCTACGATGCCATACAAATAGAAGACCTTGAGGCCGAACCTTTATTTCTACAGGCGGGGTCCAATCTAGCCAGTGTTGCGAAGTCGAGGGAAATTTCCCGAATCGTGGGAATTGTTTAGCCAAATTTTTAAAAATGGGAATTAGGGAATTTATATGGATTTTGCCTAAAATATGGGAATTTTTTTAGATTGACAATTTAAAAAAAAATTAAATACATTCTTGAATGAAAATAAAATAAAATAATTTGAAACATGTTCATTTTCAAATAAGAAATACTTTTTTTGTGTTGGTGGGAGGCTCTTTGACGTCATATTTGTTCATTTTTAGGGTGTCTAGGTTTTTTATTTTGGATCTAGGTTTTTTTCCTGACGTTTTGGCTAGGTTTTTCCCAACATTGTCACTGACAGTAGACTGTAGACAGCTTACAGTCATTGTGTAAATGTATTACTATGACATAATATAATTAATTAGTCTGAGCCCGAATCATCATAAAATATTTGTTACATATAAAGGACCAAATCATTAATGCTATGTAAATATATAACAATCTATGTAACCATGTATGATTGATTTATTATTAATAAATTTTAAAGCATTCATTTATCAATCACAGACATTTTTACTCTTTGCAATATACAAATTTAAATTACAAGAGTATTCAAATAACTTTTTTTAAACTTCATGTTAAAATTGAAAAGTATAATCTATATTTTGGCTTTGCAGCCAAGTTGTTAAATAAAAACGTATAGATTAAATAAAAATTGAAAGTGCTCTATTAAAAATTGCCTTAAAATATGCATAAATATTTATTATTTTTTAATTTGGAAGTCCAAAGTCATTAAAACGAATGCGAAAGCATTTAATTAAAGTACCGCTTTTCAGGTTTTTTCCCAAGCTTTTAATGCATGTGGGAATTTTTAGCCCAAAATGGGAATGTGTTTACTCCTGCCTGGGAAAATCTGGCACTCAGACTTCGCAACACTGAATCTAACGTGGGTGGGAGACGGCGTGACATCAATCTTAGAATCTTGCACTTGAGATTGTCAGCCTTTTACTATTTACAAAATTTTATTATTTTTTTAGAACATTCAAAAGGAGAACTAACTTAAGGGGACTGATAATCACGGGTATAAGCTGTGCACACAGGCACGCATGATATTAAGATGATATCTCAACAAAGATTTCAACTGGGGTTTATCTTGTGTATATTGTTAGTAGGAATTTCACTCCTACATAATTTATATTAAATAAATATATGTTTATTATTCCCGTCTGTCACATGTATGTAACAGAATGAATTATTCCCGTCTGTCACATATATGTACCAGTATGAATTCTTCCCGTCTGTCACATGTATGTACCAGTATGAATTCTTCCCGTCTGTCACACATATGTACCAGTATGAATTATTCCCGTCTGTCACACATCTGTACCAGTATGAATTATTCCCGTCTGTCACATATATGTACCAATGTGAATTATTCCCGTCTGTCACACATATGTACCAGTATGAATTATTCCCGTCTGTCACATATATGTACCAATGTGAATTATTCCCGTCTGTCACATATATGTACCAGCATGAATTATCATATTCAATTTATTGCCAACCATATTTTCATTTTCCCAACACTAACTGATCGTGTTCAATAAAATATACTACTATATATACTACTATAGACGTGCGAATAACATTGAAGGCTCAGACGAAATTGATTTCCACATGGTTCACGCCGAAGATTCTAATGGCAGAGTAAAGAGTTAGTTCCCCCGTGGCCAGAGTTACCGGAATTCGTCAAGAGTCATCATTTGGGTTCCAGATCTTTTCATGCTTCCACTTGTTTTGCATTTCAATAAAATTATTTATAATGAGGTTAATGATATATTCACGTTTGTTTTTATGTATTTACATTTACACGCACAAATGTACGCATAATCTGCCTGCAAAATTTTAGCTCGATAGCTTACAGTGAAATGAGTTAAAAATCAGTCCAAAGTTTCATCGGCAAGCAATCAATCAAGTAAACGCCACGAGTTAATATAAATGATTTAAAAAATAATTTGCAAAATGCCTATTTTCAATTAGAAAATACGGCTTTCAGCGGGGGCGGTCAAAGATTTGTGACGTCTTATTGGAGGGGGGCCTATGTTTTTGTGAAGAAGTGTGACAATGGGGGGGGGGGGTAAAATTGGACCAAATCACTGAAGTCATTTATGGACGTCCCCTTTATAGTTTTTTAATGTTGTTTTTTTCCTGTTGAAATTATGAAAGAAATGCAATAGAACATTCAAATGTTATTGGCTTGAAAACAGCATAAAAAACCCCGATAAAATAGAACACTGTAAGCCATGGGTCTGGGAACTTTTTGTCTGAGAGAGCCATAAACACCACATATATTGAAAAGTGATTACGTGACGGCTATATGTTTAAATATAAAAATTCAAGTAAGCTACTGTCACGAGCTATTGTCACAAGCTACTGTCACGAGTTATTGTCCCGTGCTACTGTCACGAGTTGTCACAAGCTAATGCCACGTGTTACTGTCACGAGTTATTGTCACGAGCTACTGTCCCATGTTACTTTCACGAGTTATTGTTACGAGCTACCTTCACGAGTTACTGTCACAAGCTACTGCCACGAGTTGTCACAAGCTACTGTCACGAGTTATTGTCCCGTGCTACTGTCACGAGTTGTCACGAGCTAATGTCACGTGTTACGTCACGAGTTATTGTCACAAGCTACTGTCACGAGTTGTCACGAGCTAATGTCACGTGTTACTGTCACGAGTTATCGTCACCTGCAACTGTCACGAGCTGCTGTCACGTGTTACTGTCACGAGTTGTTTTGCCACGAGCTGATGCCACACGTTATCTTGTTTGCCATTAAGTTACAACTTGGTTTCTTGGCTGCAAGTCTCGTGAATGGAGTATAGAAGTTTTTCTAACCGGTCGTGTAAACACGCGCCAAGAAAGCGTCTTCAGGAAGGCGTTTCTAGCGCCCCCCAAACTGATTCTAAGACCTCTTTCTCCATTTGAGTAGGCCGCTTTGTCCATTTTTTCAAATTAAAAAAAAATACATTGCGCTTTTCGAACATGAACCAGATCACCGTGACATTCGGAACATTTCATTTTTTGTTCTTCTGAAAAGAGTGTAAAGTTGGATTTCAACAGACGTTGGGCGGTGGCTAGAGGCATTCTTTAAACATAGAGTTCGAAGAATTGTGGGTTGAATGTCCTACAAATAAATACACTGAAGCCGACTTGAACAAATAAGTGCTCCGCCCCCCCTCATCCCCCGATAACAACCTGAAGTTTAAGGAAAGAGTTTACCAGGAAAATAAGGAAAACAGTGAAGAGAAATACAACACCAATAAATTTCTGAAGAATTCACTCATGGCTTTCTCGAAATATTTTTTTCCCGAATAAATCAGACATTCGAATGACGCAATTATGAAAAAAATAAAACGGAATGGTAATAAAGTGGATTTAATAAAATCATAAAATAAGTGACAAAACAGAAAGAAAAAAGTTAACAAAGAGAAAGTATTCCAAAGATTATGAAAGAACGAGCAATCAAGCTCGTCCAAGGACGTTCCACCGTCGTTTCGGTGGCATGTTGTCTAGCACTAACAGTAGTGATTAGCAGGAGTGACACACTTCAAGATGTGAACACAGTACTGAATGGTGACAAAAATACAATGGTCTGACAGCAATGTAGGAGACAATACAATAGATGACAATACAATACAACGAAGCTTTGTCTTTCTTTATTGAACACACAACCGAATATTCTTGGAGACTCTGAACGTCACTTCCGGGCTTACTCGTTAATTTCCGGTAACATCGCTAAGAGCCGCACCTGAACACATCAAACTCTACGACAATAACACGCTGTTGTGGCTTGGGGACAAGAATAGCCTCATTGAACTGTTCAAATTTACCATCATTCAGAAATGGCCGGTCACACGAACTGTGGGTCTCCGGGGTGAAGTCTGAAGTCATTCTGTCCAGTCAACAATGACGTCACCAGGCGCTCAGAGTTGCTTTTTTTGTGTGTCCCATAACCTCATGGTCGAAGGGGGTTCTAATGTTTTCATTAGAACTTTCTCGGGGCTTGGTAGACCTTGGCGGCGTCCATCTCCTCTCCAGGTTAACGCAGGACTCTTTAGCGTTAGTCATTCATCATTGTTAATGTGGCTTTGCGTGGGCTCAGAATAGTTTATGTAAAATACAAGAAACAGTTTTTAGAAAGTTGTTATTCAAAGTATTTTTTTCTCTGACTGTTCATAAAAATGTTACACCACGCTCCGCTCAAGTTTTTCAAAGTTCACACAGAGCAGGTAAGGACATTATTTTCCCTTGTTCTGTATGAAGACATACTTTTACACCGGGTGTTTTTATTGCAGATTGTTAATCAGCGACATAGACACGAATGATTATTATGTGTTTTTTAAACGGAATATAACCCACCCACACACAAAGAAAACAAAATTATAAGTATGTAAACAAAAGTCTCCATCTGCTTTGGCCCACCCGTCATGTGATTAACGACATTCCCCAGGAAGAGCCCTCGTGGTGGCTCGGCAGCCAGCATGAATCACTGCGAGATGTCCTCAAGCCGAAAACTACACAACATCCATAACGAGATCAAGTCAAGTGCGTGATCGCTAGCAGACGAGAAGAGTTTCTGGGACCATTTATTCCACCAATAAGTCGTTTGGATGGTATCATCAGACGACGGAGCAAAGCTTTATTGTGGCTTTGGTGGGCAATCAGAAAGTTGGGCAGTCCGACACAGGATCAGGAATTTAAGATTTTAAGGGCGTTTTAGGGTTCGTGTGAGATGAACGGTTGATCACGTGACATTGCGCAACTATCCAACAGAACATAATCTGTATCAGGCAGCACAACTAACAAACGCGATTCTCCATTTCAACTTTGTAGTTAATTATTAATTGAATTTGATTTAACACTAAACAACTTTGGCGTTCTATTGACCCGTTGCTATTTGGACATCCATTCATCGTGGTTCAAATGTATTAAAGTCTCGACCAATGATTTCTTTGGCAACAATAGATGTTAAAAGAAGTTTTTTAAAAAGTGGCCGTTAAACAAAAATAAAACACCTCGATTGCACTACTACCTTTCGATTGAACTCCCTACCAAAACTCAATGCAAGTCGGAAAACAGTTCATTATAAAAACCATGAAGTCATGATATATAAATACCAAAGGGGAGTTCAGCCACACTCAGATAAGGGGAGGACGAGTTCGGCATATCTCATAGGCAGTGACGACATTTACATGCACTTGTTGATCATGGACTTATAGAACTGATACAAAGAAGAGCCTAAAGTACTACAAGTGTAGATCTCATTTACATGTATACATACAATCTGGTTCCTTATTACATTTTTTCCCACAAGTGTCCTGTTGTGTTTATCATTTTAATTTTAAAGCAAATGATGGGTACGAATGTACCACTTCTATCAAAATTCCACTATCTCAGAACCGAATAGATACAATTTCCCGATCCCCCATATGCACTTCAATTTCCCAGCTATGCCAAATCACAAATATTTTTGGAAATCTTTCCCAATTTCTGCCCTTCGTGTAAAATTTGCTCCGTAAAAATCGCTAGACCCTTCTTGGCCATTTGTTGGTTTCATTTTGTAAGGCCCAAAAAGAAATCTATTATTGATAACTTGATTGTATCGAAACATTCATAGCAATGGACAAGGGACCAGAGGGGTTACGACTCATTTCAAACGGCAGTAGAATATTTGATGACGTGAAACTGTTCACAACGATTTTAAGTTTTACAGTTGATGCGGTTCTTTGTTAGCCAAACAAAGACAAAAAATTGCTGTGTTTAAAGATGGAACAAAGTTATTACGTTTTCGAAAATATTAAATTTAAGTCCAGATTGAATTGTCACATAACGGGCAGTTTTTATTAGGGTTGTTCTTACTTCTATTGGTATATGATTAATGAGGGCTGGTACCAATCTCGGTGAATGATCAGTAAATCAGGAAATTGATAGCCATCAAAAAAACCCAAGAAAACCGAGTCATAGTTTAAGTAAATTTCAGTAGCAATAATAAGAACAAGATAAACTGATGAATATTACCTCGGTGGAGGCTTTTTCTGAAGTCTAAAACTTGACTGCCCCACCCTTAGATATGGCCAAGGGGAATACCACTGCGCACATAGTCCACAAGAATCAGCAACTACAAAAAACATTCACTTGTAATGACCAACGTTCACTTGTATGTGACCAACATTCACTTGTATTGACCAACATTCACTTGTATTGACCAACATTCACTTGTATTGACCAATCGTGTGATCTACAGTCTCCACTAGACACATATATCACGATCGTCGCATTGTTGTATGTTGTATTCAATGCTCACTTTAAGGGTCATACTTCATTCAATCTTCCTACACCTTCCCTTCATATTTCATTCAATCTTCCAATGAAATTTCTATTATCCCCTTTTAAACTAACATCGATTTTCCTCCAATCTTCTAAACACCCCTTTAAACGCTCATAAAAATCTTCACATATTCTTCTATAGATGTTCTTAGTAATCAACGCCCAATAACATTTCCCTCTCATTGTTAAGAAAAAACATCAACATATTTACCGAAGTTGAGACATTACGCATACAAAAATGACACGAAGTTGGAGAATTGTTTCACTCAGCTCTATTCATGTGTGGAGGAGGAGGAGAAATTTGAAAGAAGCGAAATGTACAATTAGAGGAGACTGGTGATGTCATTCCTCAATATATTGAATCAATCCAAAGGACTATTTAAAAAAATCTATTGGACAATTTAACGGTACAAATCATTAACATCAATGAGATATATCACGTTTCTAGACTTGTCCCGTCTAGCAATGATAAACTTAAAGAAAGGAATCACAGACGAGAGAGAGAAATGAGTCCATTCAGAAACGTTTATATTTGCTTCCACAGATGGCTCATTTTTCAACATCAGATATCATTCAGTCAATAAGTAGGGTCAAAATGTATCTTTAAACTTAACAAAAATAAAAAAAATCGAAATCAATGAATTCTATTTAAAGACATTTTCGAGCTTAGCTGTCCACAGAAGAAAAAAACGAAAACGATTTATTTGTGTAACTGTTTTAAGATATTTCTTTTTCCCTCTTTAACTTTTTGGGGTCAGAGTGGCGAAGGGTAGGGGTCAGTGGTCAGAATCACTTAGGCAGCAAAATAAGTTCAAAAGACGTTTATTACAAAAAAAAAAAAAAAAAAGTTTTGTTGTTGCGATAATACTTTTTTCCTAACTTGAGTCGTAAACTTCAATTGCTGAGATAAAGACTTTTCAGACCATTACATCTCATAGCTGGGCTCTGTATACAGCGTTAGTAAAACTTACTATCAAGACTTAAGTCTGGAGTATTGTATTGATTATAGATATTGTCGTTTTTGTGCACATTTCTTAAAATACAATGTACTCCTGCTGATTCCTGTTTCCAGTCTATATTTCCTACAGTTCTCAAGTAATTAGCCCGTTTTTCCTTTAGAATTCATTCTATATTTCCTATTGTACTAAAGTGTATTTCTTATAGTTCTCTGCATGTATTTCTTATAGTTCTCGGCTTGTATTTCCTATTGTAAAGTGTATTTCCTTTATTACTCATTCTATATTTCCTACTGTACAATAGTGTATTTACTATAGTTCTCTCTATGTATTTCCTATTGTGAAGTGTAGAAATCTATTTCCTTTAGAACTCATTCTATATTTCCTATTGTACTATAGTGTATTTCCTATAGTTCTTTGCATGTATTTCCTATAGTACTCATTCTATATTTCCTAATGCACTAGAGTGTATTTACTACAGCTCTCAGCACGTGTTTTCCATCTAAATATATATTCTAACACTTAAACGAGGTCCAGGCGGACGTTCCTACAGAGTAATGATACTAAGGACAGCCAGACCACAGGTGATCACGCCCAATGGCTCACAGTTCACATAATACAGACCACTTTTTGTCGTATAATGGGAACGTCTGGGCAGTTCATGACCAGACTGATGCCCATCATGAAGGGAGACAACTACATTGATCAAATCATCTAACGAGCGTAATGCGCCGCTCATTTACGAATTGGTTTAAAAATTGCTGTGAGAAAAAAAAAGCGTGAAAATATTGCGTTAAGACGGCAAAAATTGCACAAGGGGAATCACCTCATTCTGATCACATTAACGTCATTTAGAGCAGAGTTGTCCATATTTCTGCTAGCTAAGTTCCTAATGGCAACGGGGACTGGTGCTAGATATATTGACTTTATTGAAATTTTAAAATAATTTATTTTTTTTGTTCTTAAAACAATATAATAAAATAAGTGATCATCCATTTCGTTAGAATTCAATAATGTTTTAGTTTTTTAAAGAGTGGCTGAGTTTCTTGAACTAAATAAAAGCAGACGCATAATTTCCAGTGAAGCCAGACAAATATAAGCTTAGGTGCTTGAATATTTTACAGCCAGACAAATACAAGCTTAGGTGCTTGAATATTTTACAACCAGACAAATATAAGCTTAGGTGCTTGAATATTTTACAGCCAGACAAATATAAGAATTGGTGTTTGAGTATTTCAGTGTGTCCAGTTCTGAGAGATGAGTTTCTTGTCTGATTCGTGTTCTTGCCCTCCCATTAGACCCACCCTGGCTGCGTGTCTAATAACAAACATTCAGTTTATTTAGTAGATCCTAATAGTGACTGTATCATCGCCTTAGTCACAAAGGTTGAAACTATCCAACTTCTTGTTCCACAAGTGCTAACATATAAATAATGGGTATCCAACTACCACAATCATAAGGTCTTCTTATTAAATCCCTTATATTAACTTCACCGCATTGTCTTTCTGTCGTGATCAATTGGTCCAGCCCCTCAGCAGAAAACAAAAGTAAAAAAATGACCCACTTCCCATGATCCTATCGAGCTGAAATTTTGCACATAGACTTGTGTCACCGAGCAAAGCATTGTAACAAAGTTTCAGATCGATCGGATGGACCGTAATTAAATTAATGAATTTTGAGCTTATCTCTATATAGCATGTGTAGCCGTCTGCTATAGTTGACCTCCGCGGGTCACTGGGGCCTGTCACGCGGTGTGTATTATATTGAAAATAATCTATACTTTTAGTTATGTCTCATATATACGGGATTTATAGTCAAAATCTTGTTTTTACGGGTTGTTTATTTACTTATTCCTCCTTCTTCTACTCTCTCAAGTATAAATCCCATGACAACACACTTCCTCCAATATAGTGAACGTTGGTAATAAAAGTTAATAGTTTCACTCAGCTAATAGTTTCAGCCAGCTAATAGTTTCACCCAGCTAATAGTGTCACCCAGCTAATAGTTTCAGCCAGCTAATAGTTTCAGCCAGCTAATAGTTTCACCCAGCTAATAGTGTCACCCAGCTAATAGTTTCACCCAGCTAATAGTTTCACTCAGCTAATAGTTTCACTCAGCTAATAGTTTCACCAAGCTAATAGTTTTACCCAGCTAATAGTTTCACCCAGCTAATAGTTTCACTCAGCTAATAGTTTCACTAAGCTAATAGTTTCACTAAGCTAATAGTTTCACCCAGCTAATAGTTTCACTCAGCTAATAGTTTCATCCAGCTAATAGTGTCACCCAGCTAATAGTTTCAGCCAGCTAATAGTTTCACCCAGCTAATAGTTTCACTCAGCTAATAGTTTCACCCAGCTAATAGTGTCACCCAGCTAATAGTTTCAGCCAGCTAATAGTTTGAGCCAGCTAATAGTTTCACCCAGCTAATAGTTTCACCCAGCTAATAGTTTCACTCAGCTAATAGTTTCACCAAGCTAATAGTTTTACCCAGCTAATAGTTTCACCAAGCTAATAGTTTCACCCAGCTAATAGTTTCACCCAGCTAATAGTTTCACTCAGCTAATAGTTTCACTAAGCTAATAGTTTCACTAAGCTAATAGTTTCACCCCTGTACTCTAAGGCCACGTCAAACAATACATTTATTTATCAATTGCTTTGTTTTAGGTTTTCACTTCTACGGGCCCAACGATGTCTTCAAGGCTAGGGCAGCGAGATGGCCAGCCATAGAGACACCAAGCAATGGTGGTGCAGGTATAATGATGACAACTTTTAGCCATGATTCATTATGATGTTATATCTTACTCTCTACTCACATCTCTCGAATGACACCATAACACAACAACAACAAAATTAACAATTTGGTATTTTGATTTCTGAAACCTTAGTTACGAAATTTGTTTCTTTATTTATCCAAGAATTCACAAGATTTATAATTAAATTCATATTTCCTCTTATTTCCCCTGCCATAGAAAAATATGATTTAATAGATGTTTCGTCTCACTTTAATATGTAATATTATGTAATTATAGTTATAGAAAAGAGGAGTACATTTTTGAACAAGGTGAACCTTTTATTATACAATTATTTGTTTTAAATTTTGGTTTTCTCCATCAGTAATCAATCTTATGTATTCCAATGATCCTATTCTGAGTTAAGATTGAACAAATTTAGTAAGCAGTCCCCAAATTGTCTCATACTAAATAGATTAGTGATGTTAAATCTATTTTTGCTAAGGTGAGCATCTTAGGCCTTCTTGTTAAATAACACAAAGAGTAAGAAACCTGAATTCAACCAGGGAATACTTTATATAACCTTTTTTTGAAATTTTTTTATTGCATTCAATTTTTCAATAAACATTAAATAGAGTTCATTCTGTGATAGGACGCATCCGGGCAAAACAGCGACTGTCAAAACAGCGGCCGTCAAAATAGCGACTGCATCAAAACAGCGACTGTCAAAACAGCGGCCGTCAAAATAGCGACTGCATCAAAACAGCGACCGTCAAAACAGCGGCCGTCAAAATAACGACTGCATCAAAACAGGGACTGTATCAAAACAGGGACTGTATCAAAATAGCGACTGTATCAAAATAGCGACTTTTTTTCTTTTGCTTGTGATAATGTTAGAAAAACTTAATGTTCCTAGCCTACAATGGAGTTTATAAAATCAAGAAAAGGATGACATGATAAGCTATGCAGGTTTTTTGTAGAGAAGAGACAATTTAAAAAATTAAATACAATCAACTGGAGGAGTGTATAAATAAATGTTGGCGTATTAAAGAGTGTATACACATTTTCGGGACACATTAAAAAAAAATTCTGTAAAAAAATTAAAATTATAACTGCTATTACTTTAGTCAAATATATTTTGCAGAAAGCTCGATAGAGACTAGCAAACATAGATTCAGTCGATTTATTGAGGGGGTTTGTGGTGGGAGGGGCAGAGACAGTTTGACTACAGAACTTTTTGATCCTCGGATGTTTCGACTCTTGTTATTACCTCGTAAAATTGTTGTTTTTTTCTTCTAGTTTTTAAAAATAAAAATAATATAGTTTAAAATTAGGTCCTTCCAAACCTTTCCAACTCCACAACCACTCCAATCCGATGTAATCGGACAATAAAAAGGCAATGTGTTCAGATAATCCTTTATAAAGGTACCTACATTCTTTCAGCCCCCAATCTCTTTATTTACCTTCTCCATAACAGGTGGTCCGTGGTCGCCACTTAGTCTAGCCTTTGTAACATGCCATTATGTAACCACCGGACAGTTGACAACATGACGTTTTGACAAGGGGGATTTCATTTTAAAAATCTGGCAGGGTAATCATTATAAACGCCGCAGTATTTTCGCCGTCATGATCGCCATACAATGTAACCTAGCCACCATCCATGCACCTCATTTTACACACTATCCAATGGCATTTTTCCAGTAACAAACTATTGTGAACTATAACGCATTACAAAATTTTATTCATCCTATAAATGCATTCATCATACCCAGTTAATCTACATCATTAATTGTTTTTAAATTTTATTTAAATCAAAATTTATAATTTTCATTAAATACTTCATCAAAATGTGGCTATTTTTGAGGTTTTATTTTTTTCTATGCATTTATGTAGTTTTTTCATTTGGGGTCCTTGGATAAGTTTAGACAATGAAAACGGGTCTAAAATGTTTTAGAACCACTGTGTTAGGTTTACGGTTGGACAAGAATAGCTTTGTGGTAAAGTCGCTGTTAAGACGGTCGCTATTTTGAACCCGTGCCGTGATAGGATACTATATGGGGTTTAAAAATAAAATTAAAAAAACACTCAACATTCACAACTCAAATAAAAATGCAAGAGTAGATATAAACCATGGATAAGCATATGATACAATAATCTTCTTCTTATTGTAAAGACTTCAATTTTTAAAATTTCAGATGTATTTCTTAATACCCCAGAAAACCAGCCAGATTATTACAAGCTCATCTCATACCTGAACGATGTCGGCAAGCGCAGGCGATAAAATGTCCGTTACCGTTAAGACCCAAGCTCGGGAAGAGGCAAATAACTTATGACACTGATTTACTCCTTTTTTTGTTTTGGACATTTTAAAGAAAAAGGGTAAAAGTCCAAACAGCTTTGCAATCAAATTTCCGAGGCAAGATTTGAAGTGAGGTGATGGTTACAAGCTCAATGGAATTATTTTGGTTAATTTTAGAAATCTTATTATTTAATGTTGAGTAATTCTGACATTTTTAAGAGCTTTTTAATAGATGAAACAAACAAACATAAAATTTTAATAATAATTAAGTCAGTCCAATCTGAAGTCTTCAAATATAACAAATAAACTTGATCAAGGCTTTGATTTGTGGTCAATTTTTAGGCTATGAATTGGATTGTTAAGACAACTGCTTTAAAAACAATAAATAGCAAATGTTTTAAGTTGACATAGTTAGCTAGTTACCATTTTCTGAATAGTAAGTCTTCTTTGTCAGGGAAACAAACAATTTGAAGAAACATTAAAATAAAATCTTTGTAGAGTGATGTGATTAAAATTTTAGTAAAACCAGTTTGATAATTTTTCTCTTTTTAACATTATAAAAATACTATTTTAAAAAAACAATTATGTTTAAATTTCATTGTGATTTACTGTGTCCAAATAATAAAAAAAGATTATACAACACAGTGTTGTGTTCAATTTCTGTGTCTAAAAAAGTTAAAGTCACATGTCCATGTTACAGATGTCGGTTATAAATGAGCTCAGTTTCACTTGCATAAAATTGTCATGAAGACAAAAATATATCCAGAGAGGAGCTGAATGATGTACAATTCCTAGTCAGTTAAGTAACAGTTTTACAATATTTTAAAAATATCATGTATTATTATTTTAACAACCAAATAAGTTTGTAATGAAAAAACAAATACAATAATAATTTGTCTGATCTCTAATGTAAATCTTAACATTACATTTTTTTTTTACTTGAATCAACTAAATATAAAAGTAACTATTTTTGTCATCTTGATATGATTTAACCAAATTTAACATCATTTATATAATATAAATTTAACATCATTTATTTGATTTCAGAAATTGTGTTGAAATCATTAGGCAATAAAGGAAATTGCTTTAACTCTTTCCTTGCCAGGGGATTTTTACACGTTCGTGCCAGATCATTTTTTTAGTTTGATAATTTTTAAGGGTGATTTTAACTTTTGTAAAATTTTTAATAAATGTCTAAAGCAACATTAGTGTATCTTATATCAAAAGAAAGGAAATTGAATAGAGAATAGAATTATGTAGAAGCAAATAAAATATTTTCTAACAAAAAATAATTTTCATTTTAAGTTTTTGTGATTAATTTTTGTGTGTTAAATTTTCTTTGTTAAAAATCTGAATTTACCAAACTAAAATAAAGCCTACATAGATGTAATCCTTTAATTATCACAATATAAATTCCATTTATGAAATAAATGCTTTTGAAATTTTGAAAATATCCCATGTAGTTTTGAAGTTATGACAATTTTTATATTGATGATGCCAGAAAAGTTTTCTATTATTTCCTTCTATAGAAACACAATTGTCACAACTACTTTTTTTCCATATAATGCCGTATCATATGGATGAAAATCTTAAATAAATCCCAAAACTAATGTTTTATTATTGTTTTTAAATGTTTCAGCATCAACAATTCACATTTAAATTTAATAAGATAGCAATAAATACTATAATAAATCACGTTTGTTGACAAGGCGAGGTCCTATATTTGTTTACAAAATAAATCGAAACAAGTTGCTCATTTTAACACTATTGAATGTAAACACATGCTATTTATAAACAGAAAGGAAGTAGAAAAGAGTTACCTCTAATTTGTAAACTTAAAAAGTCTAATGGGACAGTCTAAGCAACGAAATAAATTCAAAAACTCAATTTGCCGATATATCGGTGATTGGCACAAACGTGACCAGGCGAGATCGCAGATATATCAGCGATTGGCAGGGAAAGAGTTAAAATAATTAATGCATAATTTCCCTTTAACAAAAAAAACCAAACTTTGGTTTCAAAATTCGCCTTTGTGTTTGTAGCTTTGCCAGCTCAACGTATGGAATGCCTTTTGTAAGATCAAGTAAAAAATATGAACTGGTCATTATAAAATAAACTGGAGATGATAGTTTTCATCACAAAAATGTACACAAGGGACATTTGATCAATGTGGGGAATCATTAAATAATAAACAACTCATTGCACTCACCCTCAAAGATCTGTCATAAGAGGCACTAAAGACCTTGGTGCCTGATGCTGTATGTAGAACAGCCAGGGCATAGACTGTACCACTATGGCCCATCAGAGTCTCTAGTTGGTTGAAACTGTTCAATTCCCAAACCTAAAGAAGACAAGAAAAAGAAATTTTTTGAGAGATCAACAAGTGAGTGATTAAAGGTTAAAAGACTTTTGTAAGACTATAAGGAAGATAAAAGCTATCTTAAGTGGAAACATTTCATTCTAAAGGCCAATTGATGAGTCCGCAGGAGAGATAAGACAATCATGTTAATAGGGCCACATTGGAAATGACTGGAGAACTTACATGAATGCAGTTCTCATATGTGCCACACAGGATGTGGTGGTTGGTGATGGCAATACTAGAACTTACATGAATGCAGTTCTCATATGTGCCACACAGGATATGGTGGTTGGTGATGGCAATACTGTAGACACTGCCGCCTGATGTCTCCAGGTCCCTAACACACTCTAGTGTATTGATGTTCCACACCTGGGGTACATTTCATACATGGTTAACAGTAGGAACTACATTAGATACATGGTTAACGGTAGGAACTACATTTAGTAACATGGTTAACGGTAGGAACTACATTTAGTAACATGGTTAACGGTAGGAACTACATTTGATACATGGTTAAGGATAGGAATCTAGGAACTACATTTCATACATGGTTAATGGTAGGAACAGCCACTTCATTAATTTTATGCAATTATTTCAGTTTTATGACAACTTTCAAATCAAGGAATTATATTTCTGATATTTTAATGAGTTTTAGTGGTTAAAACTTGAATAGTGTCAATGACTGATGAGCAGCCAACAAGACAGAGTGTTGGTGTGTTACTTCTGGGTTTCACGGTAGTCCCAAATTATTCTCAAGACCTAATGAAACATTTGTGCAGTTGATAATTTTGTATAGATTTAAAAAAAAAAATTATCATTACATTTAACAGTGATGACATAGCTCTGACACTTGATACCAAAAACTGCTATCTATCTTACAAATCTATCTACTGGTCTACAAGCCACTACATTAATACAACTACGGTTTCAACAATGAGAAACTGAACAATTTAAGTTTGAAGCAAATTATTGATTGCTTTTATAAATGGCCAATCAGGCAGATTATATTTTATTTAAAATATTTTAACAACGGCTGATTTTTAAACTAGAGTAATCCTTTGGATGCCATGTTCTGAATATGTCTAATTGCAGTAAATTGCACTGGTTTGAATAAGGGGTGATAATGAATATTTACAATGTAAAAATAAAATAATTTCATTTATTATATAAAAACAAGAAAAATATTTTTATTTTTTTTTTCTAAGAAGAATCAGTGTGACAAAAATATCACAACCTGGATATGCAAAATTTTCAGTTTAAAACCAAAGGAAATTACAGTGGCCAAAACTTGAGCTCACCTTCACAGTCTGGTAAGATCCACTCAGTAGATACTCATTAGTTGCTGCCAGGGCCCTGACCCAATGGTTCAGCCCGGTCAACTCCTTCTTCAGCTCGTAGGTGTGGACATCATACACCTGTGGGAGGAATAAAACCACATCATGAACAAAGTTGGCAAAGTTAACATTCATTCAACAAGCTCTCATTGTCTCAAACTGTCAGCCCATTCTTTACATACAGTCCATTTCAAAATGTTTTTTTAAGGGGAAATCCACTCAGTTTATTCAAAAACAATAATAATAAATTGTTAATTGATATAGGGCTGTACTCCAGTATGAAACTGGCCTCACAGCGTTTTAAATAAAAATAATAACATACAAATAGGAAGTATCAATGCATTCTTTAAACATTCATATCCTCACAACTGCATAAATGACAGTACACATAAGCTACGTTTATCATTACAGAAATGTCATTTAATTCATTTCGAAAGTAAAGTTTGAAAAGATGTGACTTTAATGTAGTCTTGAAGTCCTTAGTAGTTGAAATACAGCTAATCTGTAATGGTAGAAAATTCCATTGTTTGGGTGCACAAAAAAAAAAGAAAAAAGAAAGACCTTTGGCCTAATGTTTTAGTGCGTGTCTTAGGAATCTAGTGATCTCAGATTTGATGTTGATAAAAAGCAACTGACCCTTATAACTTTGAGTGATCCACTAAAGAGCATGTTGCTGGCAGCGACCAGTGTACAAACTGGGTTTTCATGGGCTTTAATAATGTGAGAACTTTCATATGTGTCAACATTCCAAACCTAGAAGATTTCCATTAATATGAGAATTAATATTTTTAATTTCATAGGTAAATTACATCACAGTCAAGGCATTAAAATGAATACAGAATAAAATGATAAGTGTTGATTTCTTGATAAATTAAATTAAATTACAAAATAAGTGGACTTCCTATTGTGTTGTTTAAATGTTAACCATTTATTAGAATATTGACATTGTTAGAAATTTTATGAATGAAAAAAGCTAAAATTACACTACTACCATCTGCACCAAGTTTTAACTTTTATTTTCATGTCAAAAATTAACAATCATGTTAAAAAATCTATAATTATAATAAATAATTTTACAAAATATATGTTTTTACAGTGAGGTTATACATTCTATGATTATAGTCATGCACGTTTATAATTTATAAACTCAAGATTTTTGTTTGTTAAAAATTACTAAAATTATCTGTGAATATAATTTACAATTTTAAAAATATTTTATAAAAATACTTTCTTGAGCGCTTCCATACAATTATCTCATTAGCAAATTACACATTAAACTGTTAAGCAACTATATGAATCTGATTCTAGATGAAAAATATTAACTGTTTTTTTTTTGCCACTACTGACAAAAATATTGAAATATTTGTGTTGAATGTTATTAACTTATGTTACTATGGTTGAGATTTTTTTATATCTCATTGCAATAATGTATGTTACAAATAAATTTAACAAATTACTACTTTTTTTCAATTTTCATTAAAAAGAAATATGTTAATTGACTTTCCTTTGCTGCATGTGGTTTCTGGAAAAAGCTGATTTCATTAAGAGTAATAAGATTTTCATATTTTCCATTCATTAAGTCAAGCACGGTGATAAATGGTAAAACTGAATCTGCTGTACAAATCAGATATTTTTATTTATTGTATTTACAAGATGGGACTAGTCACGTTACTGTAACTCTCCTCCATCCTACTGTGTTTGACTTACAATAATGTTACAGTCCTGAGATCCACTAAAGAGCTTATTTCCATATGTGCACAAAGCTAACACAATGCCAGTGTGGCCTTCCATAGTTTTGACACACTTGTAACTGGAGCTTGTGTCCCAGACCTACAAACAATGCCAAGAAGAACGTTACATAAACTAGCATTAACAAGCCTATTGGCTGTTGTTTTTTTAACATTTTAAAATCATTTGTAGCTTTAATAAATAAATTATTTCCGCTTATTTGAAGTCTGGCTCAAAGAGGCTCCAAAGGCTTGACCACAAATAAAGGGACATAAATATAACAGGACATATTTTATAAGGATATATTTTATAAAGTAGTAAGTTACCCTGTGATTGCTCTAAAACACTCCTTGCACCTGGATTGGGACATATCACTGTGATCATCATGGACACAGTATTTTGAAATGGACTTGTTATAATAAAGCCACTGCTACAGTAAATTTAAGTTTTAAGTTGTACGTTTTAATATATGATATTTGAAAGCCTATGTGAGACAAAAGTGATGAAGACATTTTAAAACAATTTACTTTGATTGTCTTGTCTGTGGATCCACTGAATAAATTATCTCCCATAGCACAGAGACACCAAACTGGTCCCTGAGGAAATTTTGGTTGTCAACATTTCATTTTTTTTATTAATTCTCATATTTTAAAGAAATTGTAATTCAAAACATTAAGATTAATTTCTACCCATAAAAGACTCCATTTTCACAAGGTGCATCTGATTTACAGATAATAATCATTAAATTTTAAATGTATGTTATGTAAAAATAAAATGTGAAATAAATTTAAGATAGCAAATGTAAGGATATTGTTACAAACTTTTTATTTTTTTTATTCAAATAGGATTATTGTTTAAAAAGTTTCCTTCAGCAACATTGAAAATTAGTTTAGTTTTGTTAAAAAGTATTGGTAAGCTAATAAATTCTAAAATTGATTGTTATAATGTATCCTGTCAGCAACACTTCACCACCATACTTTAATCAGTGCATAAACTTACCAAGTGACCAACAAATGTCCCCTTACATTTGAACATAGATATTGGATCATAAGCTGTGGAGAATAGAACAAAAATTGTATAATAGCTTCCAATAAATATATGAAATAAATGTTGTTGAAATAGGCTATTGACAGGTAATAGATGAAATACCAAATACTTTTCAAATTAGTTCAAGTCTGTAATTGTTTCAATGTTACATTTCTAAGCATGGGATTTGATAGTAACATCATACCATTCATACTCATATATTTAGCTAAACATTTTGGAATTTAGGAAAATTTTGAAAAAATTAAAACAGTGCAGTTAAATAAATTAAGTGCTACATGCAACTCCAGCTTTTCTTTAATCCAATTAGTTCAATCATGTGACTCTGTAAGCCATCTGTTTCAGTATCTCATTAAAAAGGGCACAAAGAGCATTCCAAAGTAAAAATCAAGCAAATGAGGTAGGAATAGATGTTTTGTTAACAAGTCTTCACTCAGTTACAGCCTTGTCCCAATCAAGGAAAATCATTCAGGATATCAAAGTATAAAATACTGTAAAGTATTTATTGTTGTTATTTTAATACTCATTTTATTATAGTTGTATAATTTATCTCTGCTCAATATTTTAGAAAAAAATTTCATGATCAATTTTTTTTTATAATGCTACAAATCTATTGGAATAAATATTGTTCTATATTTTATAAAATATAAAAATTGATTTAAAAAAAATATATTAAACCTACATTAAGGGTCTATCAAAATAATGTTTAGAAGTTGTAGTAAAAAACAGAGGCAAATTGTGAAGCGGTTATCTTGATGTAAGCAAAAAGCCAGGCAGCTGAGGGCCATCATAATGATTGGACATTTGCTTTTGCTTGGTGCTGAGTTCTATAGGCCAATGATTTTATCCAATACCTTTCAAGAGCAGATAGAAAACTTATTCAACTCAAGTTCCAATCACATTAATTATATTTCAATCGCACAAATGAATATTTGAATGGAGATATTCATCCAACACCCACTAATGAAAACAAGTTGTGTAATATTTTATCATATTTTAATTCCCATTGATATATGCTGCTGATGAGTGAAAAAATCTTGTTAGCTTCTTGCTTGATGATATCAAGGGTTTGATCAAATTGTTTAACTGGGGTGTGATCAAAAGACATAAAGCTTGGGGGAAACCATGCATAGTGGTCAATAGATAGGGTGATGAGTCTAGTTGGTTTAACACAGGCAATGCGGTCAAGACTGTTGAAACTAGCAATGGAACTAGCATTTAGAATTAAGAAACAAAAGATGATGAAAACAAAATCAAAATGAAAAAGGGGATATTCTAATTGTTTTATTTAAGTAAGAAATAATGAATCAATAATAAGAGAACAAGTAGCAATTTTTTTATTTTCTAGTCACTTATTGAAAGAGTTTAAATTAAGCTATTGATATTAATTAGTTATTAAAGAGCATATTGATATTGTTTATGAGACAAAGTCAATTTTGTGCTCTCCTGAAATCTGCCTAATAGATCAACCTGTTATAAAAAAATTGCCATTATTTTAAGAAAACAGTTAAAAGTTTAATTTCTTTATTTATTTGATTTTTCAGTGAAAATTCAGGGCTGTATAAGAAATAAAATTTGTGGAACATAACATTGCAACAAGCAATAACTGAAATGTGATGTCGAAAATAACATTGCAACAAGCAATAACTGAAATGTGATGTCGAACATATCATCACAACAAGCAATAACTGAAATGTGATAACATAACATTGCAACAAGCAATAACTGAAATGTGATGTCGAAAATATCATCACAACAAGCAATAACTGAAATGTGATAACATAACATTGCAACAAGCAATAACTGAAATGTGATGCAGAAAAACTTTCCAAAAGTCGCAGGTTGCAGGGTAACAAATGAAAAAAAAAATGGCAGCTGTGGGTAAAAATGTTTTTAAAATCTTACCGCCTGCTGTAGCACCCAGGTTTATTCTCATGTTAATGTGGGACATTTCTTCCTGTAGGCATAGAAATAGTACAATTTTTTTTTTAATGATATAGACAGCACAGATTAGTTCAAATTTTTAAATGTTACAGTAGCAACAGATTAGTTAAAGTTACATCATCACACAGTGCCAGTGGTAGTGGGTCACATGCTTTGGCCACAGTCCAAGTTAAAAATCAAATAGCCATTCTTATAAATAGTTCATTTAAAAAAGTTCAAACAGTCAAGAGATGATGATTTAATCAAACTTGAGATCAATGAAATTTATTCTTTATTTATCATGTTATTATCCTGTGATTGATGAGTCATAAACATTTATGGCTTGGTCAGCTTCAACTGTGCTTTCAACCACAGAGTCTTTTCTTTTCTCATTCCTAGACATTGACTGATGTACCATAGAAAATAAAAAAAATCTCTAATGTGGCTGATGCCATGAGTGGCAGTCAGTCAGTCTGTGCACCACTGACTGAATTTCTCATGGAATCATTTGAGCACAATGTCTTCAAGTTCTCGCTGCACATAATTCAATCAATATTAATTAAAAGGCTATTTATTATCTACAACTCCGGACTCACTGTTAAAGCTGATATATCCTTTCTGTTGTCTAGAATTTCATCCATAATCTTACTTTGATTGCGCTCTACAAGCTCTGAAATATCAATGTAGTGCTAATTTGAATGAACATTAAACAAACTTAGACTGCATAAAAATTATGTCAGAGCACTGCAGGATTGCGATGTGGGTAAGCTAGAGAAAACATGGAAAATCTTATTTTTGATAAGATCATGGTGAACAATGACACTTATTTTACCACATACTTGATGTTTTTCACCCTTAATTTATGCAGAGAAATGTTGTCTGTTTCACTAAAATTTATTTCAATATCTTTCATGATATTAAAAAAGTTTTGAGTCTGTGTATGTGTTATGAATAATACATTTAGACACAATTAGATATATAGCTCATAGAGGGAGAATGAGAGAGAGACAGTGAGAGGAAAAGGAGTTAAAATTTTTACTAGTTAATGTTTAACAAAAAATGTGCAGAAAATTTAACTTTAAGAAATAATTAGATACAAAAAAAATCTTAACTATATCATCAGTCCTTCAGTATTTCTTTTATATAACTAAGTTACCTAATTTGATGTCAACACTTTTTTCCATGTTCTCCAGCCTCTCTGACAGACGACCAAGCATTGATCGCAAAAACTCAATTTCTTGGTCTTTTTGATTTAAATGCATCTGTATAGGAGAAAGTGTATATTTTTTAATGGATATAATATACATTCTCATAACTATTTGTTCCCTATTAAGAATTCATATCTTTTATAACAAATTTATTAATAAAGAGCCCTGATTCTCAAAATTCCTCAAAAAGTGATAATTAAGAACGATATTATTTCAGATGAGATGAACTTGATAATCATTATAAAAAAAAGTCAACAATAACACCTTAGGCTTAAAACAATATGTCATAGAGAATGGGAATGCGACTAAGCTTTCAAATAAATTAGAAGATTCCCAAAAGAATTGTAAGATTAAAACAATAAATTAAAGCTTTGACAAAAAATGTTTTAAATTCATTCAGGTAAAATACTCTTTCAAATATTGTACATAATACATTTCAAAACTGACTTGTAAATCGATAACTTTTTCATCGATCCGCTGCAGAAATTCTTTCATCCCTTCAAATCTGCAAGATTTTAAATGTTCTTCTAGCTCTTCCTGAGTTCCAATAAAATCACAACTGAAAAATAATCCATTATTGATTGCAATCATAACTTTGTCCTATAGAATATAAAACATTTAGCAATCATAAGGCGAATTCTAAATTTAAAATGTAGCTAATTTTCAAACAAAGTCTAGATAGATGACTTTTAACAGTTTAGAAGGTAACATTAAAAGTGTAATATTTTATATTCAACTTATTATTTATTTTAATGTGAAGAACAAAAATATTTTTAAGTATCTGTTCTAGTTATTTTCATATATTTTCTTTTTTAAAAAAATGCAAATAACAAGAACATATACTTAAAATATATCCCAGTTCTTTACATTAGAATTAATCATGACAGTTTGAATGTTGATACCTGTATTTTTTATAAGGGCAGTTGACATTGTTACAAGATCGTAGATGATCTTCCAAATCCTAGAAAATCAAAATTTGAAAAAAAAAATAATAATGTCTGCACCTCAATAAATGATTGAAAAATTAAAATTAAATAAACCTCAAGTGACTTTGTATTATATAGTACAAAGTCATTGAGTGACATCAAAACTTTGGTAAAACTTTTCAAGTTTTAAGTTTCTTGCCCTTCAATCCTGAATTAAATCACATCTTGAACAATAAATTTAAATAGCATATAAGCAAAGTGTAACTAAATATAACCTCTATAATTAAATTGCTGTTATCACACAAACTGAAATATTTTTGTGTAGGAATTTAGGATATACTTCAAGCAATGATTTCAATTATTACACACAATTCAAGACACAAATTCAAAAAGAAATCTATTTTTAAAAATGTAAGATTTATTCTTTGACCTAACCAACCTTTTTTAGTAGGGGTGGACAACCAGCATTGTTTGGACACTCCACTGGCATGTAATCACAATCATTTTCATGGTCTCTACACATATTGGGAAAACAGAAAAAGGTCTGAATACCAAACACTGGCAATCCAAAAACATTGTGTACATTTTTAAGGTAAAAAAAACACAAAAAGTATTTTTTCTCGATTAATCGGTAAAAAATTTTATCGATTAAAATTATTTTAACTCTTAAAGTCGCAAAGCGTCGTAATGCGTCTCTTCCCGCTATCCCTAAAGCGTCGTAATGCGTCCCTAGATACAAATCTCGTTAGAAATGAGATCTCGGCAAGTAAAAACTCTTCAATGCTTGAAAAACGGTGTATTTGACTTCCGGCAATGGCGGCCGATGCCGGCACTAGTGTTATCGCTCGATTCGAGATGTTTTTCGGTAGTTTTAACGGGTTTTTTTTCGAAGATACGTTTTTGTTATACTTTATTACTAAAATAATAGTACTAAACTACAGGTAAATATTGTTTCAAACTCAGTACGGTCTTTTGGATGCGTAAAATAGCCATTCTTAGCCTTAAAAATGAAGTCAGTATGACAATAATATTATAAATGGATTTTACGCAAATTTTTTAATTTCATAACCGGTTGATCGTAATACGGGAAATCCTTACGGGACTGAGGCGGAAGTTTTCCAAAAACCTTATGGCACTTTAAGAGTTAATCGATAAAAAGGCGATGGAAAATCTTTTCAATGATATAACCAATTTATCAATAAATAATCAATGATTAATAATAAGAAATAGTTGCTTTTTTACATACAAACTTCTCCATTTAAAAAAAAAAAGATTTTTAAAGTGTATACTTTAAAATAAGCTATTTTATTAGGAAAATGATATCAACAATTAAACACTGTTTTAACTTAATTGACAATAACAAAATTCAAATTCATTGACATTATATTGAACTACTTATATCTATATCAAAATTTTGAATTGCCTGTTTTTGTAACTTCCCTTGAAATTTTCAGTTTAATGACGTCATACATGTTATTTTTTGCTTTAATCAAAATTATCGATTAATCATTAGGTAATTTTTCAAAAGTTAACGATTAATTTTAAATTAAACGATAACAGCCCTAGTATTTTTTCCTAATATCACAGAGTGATCCATAAAGCTCTCATATATTTGTATACCATGTCCTACTTACTTTCTGTGGCTCATTCTAATTTTAACCGGACATCTGGTTGGGTCTGCTAAGTACCTCTTCAGTTTCTCATCATAGTAACATCCATATTTACAATGTATCATGAGTTCTCCAATTTGTTCTGACACTGCTATATTGGCGACTATCACCACCAACCTTTCATCATCAACAGGACAGGAGCCTAACATCAAATACACAAGTCAAGAATTATATTCATACTTAACTATATCTCAATATTATATTCATGCTAAACAATGATTTATTTAATGTCTTATCTTCTCATCATGAGGGCCCATAATCAACGCATAGATTTTTCAGTTTAGTACATATGTCCAAGGGATTTGCCATATTTATGTGGTTATTGATGAGGATCATTTACTGGTTTCAAGGGCTACTCAGCAAGATATTGAGAATTGAATGATGAAAGGCAGGAGGCAAAACACAATAAATGTGAAAAGTGTTGTAGTCAAATTTTCTTTTTTAAAAGCCTTTTCCAGTTCTTGACTGTCATTTTGAGCTTGACCCTTAATCATTTTACTTAAAAATTGGTTAGTTTACAATTAAATGGGCTATTTATGTTATATCTGAGAACAGTTTTAAATTTAAAAAAGTATGGGTAAGTGAAAAATGACTTAACCAGGCAGGCAAAGTTTTAAATTGTAAAAATTGCTTTTAGTTAAAAATCAAAGATGCTGTACCCATTCCTTAACTACACTTTAAACAGAAATTTTTGGTTGCAATTAATGAATGTGTCTTTTCTGATTAATACCTATCTAAAATATTGGCTCTTGTCTTTACATCTGAAATGACTTCAGTCATGATAAATGTAGATATTCTGAGTTTAAGGGACTGACATGATTAGCAAAACAATTTTGTTTTGTTTTATTGACTACTTTTCCTGGATTTTAAACCGTATTTGTGTGCTTACCATCTGATCTAGATTGCACACAGGCCTTGCAGTACGTATGCTAAGAAAGAAAAAAAATACATTTAAATGACTTGTATTAAGTGTCTGAATCTAAATGAATTTGAGCTATCAAAGTTTTAAGCTAAATTTAAGTCTCCTAGTCATTTTAGATTGAGTTTTCTTCTTCTTCTTCTTCGTTGTCAATATTGAATATTGAGTTTTGCATGCCACGAGTTTTGCGCCAATCCGACTTCAGCCTGCTGTATTTTCTGGATTTGCTTCCACAGCCTTTGGTCAGCCAAGACCATCTGCAAGGCAGCAGTTGTTTTTTGGCAAGTGATGCAGCGTTCACATGCCACGGCTAAGGGTTCCACGCATTACCCCGCCGCTTTTTGCCCATTTGGAGCTGGGTGGAACTCGGGGACGCCCTAGGCCCCGGGAACAAGTCCCTGGCTTCCCATGGATTCGAACTTGTGACCATCAGAATGACAGTCGAGCGCGCTTGCCACTCGACCACCGCGGCCCCCAGATTGAGTTTAAAAACAACACAAAAAAGTTATTAATATCACACAATTTTTTTTATTAATATCACAAAAAAAACAACAATAAAAGAATTCTGTAATGATAAAAAAACTTAATTTGAATGCTGTAACTACTCACCCCACAACTAACAATGACAGGATCTTTAAACACTTGCTCACAGAGTCGACAAAACAGTTTTTTATTTGGGCTGTCCACAAACACAAGAACTTCCTGGATTAAATAAAACAATCAATGATGAGAAGAGACAGATATTTAGAAGTACAAAAAATATTTTAAAAATGTATGAATTGAAATTGTTCAAAATTGAGAATATTATTCTGCTTAAAATTTAAAACTGAAAATTACTTTCTGCTTTGAAGGTAACTATAATTTACCATAAAATCTAACTGAAGTCTGATTGATGTTTGAACTACTTCACAAAACAGAGAGCGCATAGAGATTAGCCTCAACAATTGATATTTGTCTATATAAAATTCTTTAATACTAAATTAATGCACAGTGGCATCATGGTATCATGAAAATCCACAATTTAAGAATCAGCAAGTGAATTGTTTTCCGTATATTAAGCAAAGAACAGGGTTTTTATAGAGGTTATATTTATAATGGCTCATTAACAGTGTATTAAAATAAAGAGGATATGACTCAGATAGGAAGTAGTTTCTTATCAATGAAACTGTGGACTTTTCCAGATGAACTGATAGTATTCTTATATTTTCTTTGTCTATCTGAAGAGTGAGTGTGTGAGCCTCTAGAGAAATATTTATACCCCATCAATATTCCTCACAAGTTTTTCAGTTAAAATCTTTATGTTGCGTGTGTGTGTGTGTGTGTATATATATACACACACACACACACATATATATAGTGTCATTTATTAAAGACAACTATAATATTTATAATTCTTTATAATAATTTGATTTTTAAAAATATGTTTTAAAAAACCTAAGCTGTTTTAAAATCAATTTAAAAACATGAAATATGAGGAATCTTGAAATAAAGAGCCCGTTAATGTTTGTTCTTTAATTGTTGAAATAAAAAAACACACAAAAATGGAAGTGAACATCTGTAGTGCGCAAATTAGCACATTTTTTATTTAGGCTATCAAAGAAATGACCAAAGATAAATATGAAATATAAGAAATATTTTAGGATAATTGTTTTTCTACTTATGCTTTTAGCTTCACTTATGAGTAATGTTAACACAGAAAAATATTTTAAACAATATCTTATATATTAAAAGCAAAGAAATATTTTTAAAAATACTTACATTCTCCTCTTCCATAATGGAACGAGAGGATATATTAGAGTTTTTTCTTGATCTAGAATTGGGCAACAAAAATGAACCTAAGGCCTAAAGGAATTTTAAAAAAAAAATCAGTTTAAATTATATTTTAAAAACTATAGAATCCTTCATCAGATAATTAGATTAATAATTAAAATACACAATATCACACTTTCTTTTAAAGGAGACAAAAAAACAACAACACAAGCCACAATATCTTCAGTAGATTCAATTTCATGGCCTTAAATATGAATTTAATTCACCATAAGTATGATGTAGGTTTGAATTATGCAGTAGGATTGCTCAACATTTTTTTAATCAGTTTCAAGAGTCTTGCTTGAAGAATTTTTAAAAAAATGTTGTTTCAAAATAAAGTTACACCACAAATAACTACCATCTGGAAATTTACTTTTGACTGGTATATGGCAGTAATTTGTAGTATTATCAATCTATGTCACCATTTGGTCTTTGGCTAAAGTTAGCCTCATTTTTTATAAATATATGTAAAATTTGGAACGATGCATCCAGATGACACTGAAACTGAATACAGAAATATTTTACCACAGTTTTTTCTCCTACTTCTGCATTAATTGTCAGATTATTTTGATTTAAGAAGACGCCATCATCCTCATGATCATCAGCTATGGAGGTAACAATAAAAAGTACATTGACTAGTTTCATTTACTTTAACAGAAAATAAAACATCAATGCTTAGAGAAGTGCATTATTAAAAAAATAATGAATTTATCTGAACATATTTCACTTTCATGTAATTTTTATGTGTTGTCTTTCCCTATACCACTAAGTTTATAAGCAAGATGTGTGGAAACAATTACTAACCAAAGGTCATAAAAAAATAGCCATGCTTATTGAAAAAATCCACCCTACCACTATCCAAAAGTTTTCATTGTTTTTATTTGTTAGGGGATCATTGATAATACCCACTCTGCTTTACACAGAGGTTGATTACAATCATAAGTAAAAAAATTTAAAGACATTACCATATTTTAAATATGGGATGAGTTGGCTTGAGCCAGGCATTGTTATTTGGACATATCCTGCTTCAATTTACATATTCTGAAAACAAAATAATAGCTTTCAAAATTAAACAAAAATATTTTTTTTAAAAACACATTTTTTATCATTACTATAATTAATTTTAAAGCAGAAGTTTAAATTTTATTAAAACTAATTTGTGTTAAGACAATATTAGGTCATTAATTAAAAATGCCCTTTGCAAAAATATATCTAGACATCATTTATAAGGAAATTTTACACCTTTTCATCAAATTTTAACTATGCTCATTAAAATTTTTAATTGTGTGTAGAATTTCAAGTACAAAGGGTTTGGGCTTATTCATTAATGCAAAGAAATTATGTACTTTCACAAACCAATAATGTGGCTAAATATGAATTATCAACAAAAAAATTGCATGCAGCAGCTACAAATAAATTGTACAAATATTACCCCAGTTCAAAATGAACATGTATTTACAACTATTCAATAATTTTAGTTTTCTGTTCTGGTGCTCTCCACCAGTGCTACTCAAACTGGTGGTCTGTGGACCAGTACCGGTCCATCCGCTGCTGATCCGCAGAAGATAACAAGAAAGTACGGAAAATATAATTATAATCCTCCATTTGTTTTGTTTTGTTTTGGCTTCCTTATGTCTCGTAAGACGACAGAATTTTCTGTGCTCCTGTGGGATTTACGCACATGATCTTGCAGCTTCTGCTGTGGCTGTACAAGCCCACTCGCGAATGGCAGCCTTTGCTGCACTTCTCACACTGAAAGGTAGTGCTAGTGGTTGGCTGGATTGCTCTGCTTTTCCTCTGAAGGCGAATTTCGTCTGCGACCTGTTGCAGGTATTTTTCCCCTGCTTCTAGCCCAGCAGTCAATGCCTGTCTCCAACTGCACCAGTCCCCAGCGAGTTCCTCCCAGCTATTTATGTCCATGCCAATAGCTTTGAGGTCTCTCTTGCACACATCTTTGTAACGGAGGTGAGGTCAGCCTGTGGTCCTCTTTCCTTTGGCTAGCTCAGAATAGAAGATGTCCTTTGGGATTCTGCCATCCTCCAATCTGAGCACATGTCCCAACCCCCTAAGCCGAAGCTGGCGAGGAAGAGTTGTCATGCTTTGGATTTTCGCCCGTTGTAGCACGTCGTTGTTGGTGACATGGTCCTGCCAGGTGATTCCCAGGATGCGCCGGAGACAGCGCATGTGAAAGCACTCAGTCTCCTTTCTTGTCTGGAGTATAGGGTCCAGGATTCACTGGCATAAAGGAGGGTGCTTAGCACACATGCCCTGTAAACAGCAATTTTGGTATTGACGGTCAGCTTTTTGTTGCTCCATACTCTTTTTGAGAGCCTGGCCAGAGTTGTAGAGGCCTTGCCAATCCTTACGTCTAGGTCAAAATCAAGGGACAGGTTGTTGGCGATGTTGGATCCAAGGTATGTAAAGCGTTCCACGGCCTCAAGTTGGCAGCCATCGATGGTGATGTTGGGTGGGTCAGCGTCTTGGGCCATCGCGTTGGTCTTTTTGAGGCTGATATTTAGTCCGAAGTCCCTGGCGGCCTTGGCAAAGCGGTTGGTCAGGCTTTGCAAATCAGCTATGTTGTGAGTTGCAATGGCAGCATCGTCTGCAAAAAGCATGTCCCTGATGACCCTTTCTCGGATCTTCGTCTTTGCCTTCAGCCTGGCCAGATTAAATAGTTTACCATCAGAACATGTATGAAGATAGATCCCCTCTGTTGAGGGTCCAAAGGCATGTTTCAACAGTCAGGCAAAAAAGATGCCAAAGAGTGTCGGGGCAAGGACGCAGCCCTGTTTGACTCCACTCAGGATATCAAATTGAGGGGAAGTTGAACCGTCATTTGAAACCATTAACATTAACAGCATAAAATTAAGTCAATTTTTTGGCAATAGGCACATAAAATGAAACTAATTTAAAAAATAAATTCCTTTTCACTACCATGTCAGTAAAGGTACAACAGTGCACTGGTCCCAGGAGCAATTGAAAAATTATTGCTGGCCATACTAAAAAGCACTGCCCTACACCACTTTTTAACTATAAAAATTGTTTAAACATCAGACAAAATGATAGCTAGTTAGAATTGTATTTGGAAGTCTATTTCATGCCTTGCCTGTAGCAGCCATTAGAACTTCCCAATGGTGAGTGGGAACGGAAAAGAATGCATAACATCTTTTAAGGTATAGAAAATGGTTACAGAGTTCATTTCAGTTGAAGCAGATTGAAAACAAAATAGATTCAATTAAATATTTGAGCATGGTTCATATTTGAAATTGAGATTTGTGTATTTGAATTCCTGTACTCTTTCCAGCCTTGGCAGCAGTATTATAATTATATCAGAAACAAATTATATTAATTGTTTAAGAATCGTCATAAGCAGTTTGTCCATTTGCAAAAAAGGTTCATCTGCTAGTCAGGAAGATCCAAGTGAGAAATGTCTTCAAATTTTTGGGTCAGGTCTATATGAAGAGCCAATAAGTGTTGACAGTAAGCCAGCAAATCTTTATCGCTACTTTGAAATTTCGAAAGATTTTCAAACTGAGAACATTTTTTTCTTCCTGAGTTTTGTTTGTACAGAAAAAAGGTTTGCAACAAAAGCAGATATTACACTTTTAGTTTTGATTACAATTAATTGGTCCCCTTGTAGTTTCAAATTAGTTTATTTTAATTTTGCAAATACATCATTAAATAAAGGATATGTCATTTTTGAGTTAATTGTGTCCCAAATAATTGTCTTCCCAGGAATTGCGACACTGAATAAAAAGGAGCAATAAATCAATTTAAATATGGAATTTTTGATAACTAACTTACTACTGGGTGAATAAGTAACAGTTATAGTCTACTTCACTAGCTTACTACTGGGTGAATAAGTAACAGTTATAGTCTACTTCATTAACTTACTACTGGGTGAATAAGTAACAGTTATAGTCTACTTCATTTCCCAAACACTATTGAGCAAATAATCTCTCATTGAGGGCATTCCTTTTATTGACTAATCTAATGATCCATGCAAACTTTCATTAGGATTTTATGTGAAACAAATGATGTCAATAAATGACACAATGTATTGAAAACACATTACATTTTTAAGTAAGCTTGAAAGCCAAGGGTATAGTTTTAACTTCAAACAATCTTTTCAATTCAGTAAAATATCATTTCACCTCTCGGATCACAATTTTTTTTTTTTTTTTTTTTTTTTTTTTTTAGTATGGCTAAAAATGTGATCCGAGAGGTGAAATGATATTTTACTGAATTGAAAAGATTGTTTGAAGTTTTAACTTCAAACAATCTTTTCAATTCAGTAAATATCATTTCACCTCTCGGATCACATTTAGCCATACTTCAATTATTCAACAAAACTGTATTGTTGGCATTTTTCTTCAGCTCCCTCGTTCTCTTTATCTGTTGTAACGAACCACTGTTAATAATTATCAACTTTTTAAATGGAATTCTGCAGTAAAGCCATTTTGAAAAAATTATTTGATGATAGGATACTTTTTAGGTACAAATAATAACTCACAGACACATCACAAATTATCCAACCTTGAGTCACTCACTAGTTGATTCACATTAAGAAAATTGCATTTTCTGACCTACTTATAGGAATTCCGCATTTCTTATGCATCAAACTTGAGCTTTAAATAAACCAAGTATTATGCTTACTGTATACATCAATCCTATGTTCTCTAATACATAACGAGCATGATTTGTTACAGAGTCTTACTCGTTGGGCAAGACATTCATTAAATTAAACAATTTTCCCCATTCATATCAATGTAAAATACAATAATGCGTTGCATGCTGGAAAAATACTAATTTTTCTAAAATTTGTATTAACATTTTTTCAAATAATCTTTATTACTTATGCATTGTTAAAGAGTGTAACAACCTGGATTGCAATTAGATTTGAAACAAAAACCGTTTTTTAAAAATATGAATTTAAGACAAATAATTAATATTTTTAAACTAGAAAACTGTCTAAAGACATAATTTGTTTTTGCAGGCGCTTCAAAAATTGACAAAAATGTGTCATAACCATTTTGTAGCATTCTTGACACTTCCTTTGAAGCATCCATCTCCATAATTTTGTTCTTGTTCTTGAGAATAGTGCAGACTGTTGATGTTGGCAGATTGTAAGTTCCCGCTAGATTAACCACACTAACACCTTGTTCTTGCTTTTCAGTGATTTTACGTTTCATTTCAAATTTCAACAGTTATTTATTTCTCTCTTATGATTGTCTTCTTGTGTTTGTTTTTTTAAAGACATTTTGGCACATAAAAAAATACAAATAATGTCTACCAATGTTCCTTCTAAGGTTTTTCGGCCCTGTGTAAAGTATAAAATTTCATGGGCAAAGTTGCACAGCATCCATTTATCTAAATCTAATCTGCTGCACGGCATAGGTCAGATATTTGCACAGCGGCACAGCCACAGAGCTTAGATGGAACATTGTGTGTCTACTCTGAGTTCAAAATTTTAAAAAACAGATAATCACACATGAAAACAAGATGCTAACAGACCGAGTGCTTAAAAAACATACTAATGCATTGGGGCGGAAGTGCCGCTTACTAATGAATTTCCAGGAATATGGGACTTTCCTTTTCTGTGTCACGCATTATGTGAATTTTTGGCTTGTTACGGGAGCAATATCTTTTTGTGTGCTTGTTATGTGTATTACTTGTTATGAGAGGTGCTCGTTATTTGAGTATAGCTAATGTTGCTTCTATGGGGCCGCCCATATATGACTGACGTCACGGATGTGTGATGAGGGGGAGGGGAGTGTTAAAACATGTGACCTAACATAAAAATGCGCAACTTTAAATAAAAGTTCAACTTAAATATTTGATTTATTGCTTGCAATTTATTTAATGACGTTTTCAATGGCTACACAAGTGTTATAATAATAGAGTGCAGACTTACATTAAATACATAGTTTTATGAGGAAAAAAAAGTAATTTGCAACATGCCTATTTTCAGTTAGAAAATATGGCTGAGATTTGGACATCATATTGTTTTTTGATGAAGTGTGACAATAGGTGGGTTGGGGGTAAAAATCGGCCAAAATCATGTAATGTCATTTAAGGACATCCCCTGTACAGTAAATTATTGCATCCTTTGCTTATCAATTTTATCCATATTAGTAAATTTTATACGCCGTATGAAATAAAAAACAGGGGTGGGAGGGAGGGGCCCTCCCCAAATCCAAAATAAAAAATGATGTGGTGGGGTTAAGGGGAGGGGTGTAATAATAATAATTATAAAATAAGCGTAGAATATGGAACTATTTACGAAGCAGATGTGGCAGGTGATGACGCAATGGCCCGCTCTTTTCTCTGCTGTTGTTCCTTGTGTAAGCATCATTTAAGATCATAGACAAATAATGGAACTTGTGTACATCTTTCAATTTGTGCTACATTGGTTTAGTTTCAAAATTTTAAAGGTGAATTTTCCAAAATTGAAGGTATTAGGATTAGGTTTAGTTATAGTGCTTCAGACACATGAACTGTGAGTACTATTTTTTCTTAAAATTATTTCTGCATTTCAAAAACGCCAGGTTAAATAGCCTAAAATTTAAAAATCCATCGGCCCCCCCTCCCCAAATATTTTTCTGGGGCATTTTAGCAATTTTAAACAATTGGTAAGTTTCTAAAAAAGCCATAGGTTAAAGAATTTCTATCACCTTCTCTCCCTAAATTCCCGCGTCTTGAACTACGTTTCCGCCTGAAAACTTTGTCACTTGCATAGCAACAAAGACTGGCGGCCGGGGAAAAAACTGGTAAAATCCGACTTAACGTTCCCACATTACATGGAGGCCATCTTTGTTGATATGCAACGTTACAAAGAAATTGGAAAATTCAACTTTTAAAATTCTAAAACTAAACCTAACCCTAACTTCACAATTATAACTAAACATAACCACAACACTAAATTAACAAATAAAAATTCTACAACTAAACCTAAATAACAAAGGAAGAGAACACAGAGTTAATTGCTATATAAACCTTTTGAGAACGGTAAGTAGGATTTAGCCAAAAAAAAAGTATTTTGGCCTGATCCTTTCAACGATAATTTACCCCACATGAGATTATAACAAATTTAGAAACACCTGTCCCTCCAGATGACATCAAATTAGATGACATAAGTTGTTTTTTTTCTAAATGCCTGTCAACTCAGCAAATTTCAGATTTTTTTTTAACATTCAAAATTACATTCGGATTATGATAAGGGCAAGGGATGTTTTTATAAAAAATGCCATATTATTTTTCAAACCGTTAACTCATGGAATTGAAATTTAAATTAAATGGTTATTTTTAAATTTTGACTCATTTGACACCAAAAAAAATTTCAAGTATTACACTAAAATAGATGATTCAAGTTATTGTAACTGTAATCGGTTTCATTTTAAAAAGACCGGTCCTGATCATAGGACCAATTGTCAATTAGTAAGAAACCTGCGCATTGGCCTTTACTTTTAGCTTCATTGGTATTAGTAATAGTTAGTTAAGTTAGGAGTTGGTTAAGATAAGCTTATTTTTTTCCAGGCAACCCATCACTCATCCCATAACTTATAACCAAATGCCAAATGCAAGACGGAAGGTGGATACGGGGAATAGTGTATAGTATTAGTATTAGTGTATAAGTATTCCCCTCACTAAGACTAACACTAAGGTCAAGGTATAAGACCAATACAAAGCGCCAAATAGGTACCTAACTAGACAATAGTTAGGCGGCTGGGGTAATGCGTGGAACCCCTATAGCCGTGGCCTGTGACCGCTGCATTTCATTACTTGCCAACAGATCATCTCTCATACTCATACTCATGGTCTGTGGACGCAATTATAATTCAATTATCTTCTTTCTGCATAGAAGGAGCGTCTGTATATCTAAGATAAAGGTCTCAAAGGAGTAAGAGTAAGACTCGGGTTAATAATGAATGATTCTAACATTAAACTTACATTTATAGGTCTTAGAGGCTAAAACCTATATCTCGGACCGGAGCGTCGCGTCTCTTCCCGTTGCTATGAAGGATAGTTGTTATTTTAATTTTAAGGTTTGGGTTAGGTATAGCTTTAGAATTTTCGGAAAATTCACGGGGCTCGCACTATTTTTCCGGGCCGGTGACGTGCCATAGCAACAAGATGGCCGCCGATAAGGTCGGCCCGGTCGGAGATATAGGTTTTTACCGGTCTTAGACGTTTGTATTTTGATTTTTTGTGAACTGAACAGTGAACTGTGTTACACTGTTAGTCTAGGCCTAGGTCGCTAGTACTTGTGTTACACTGTTAGTCTAGGCCTAGGTCGCTAGTACTTGGAATAAACAAGTAACTTACCAGGTCGTTGCAGGGAACAAGGATAGTTTAAAACATTTACTTCAAAATGGTTATCAGATAGTATTATACTTACTAATTACGATATGCAAATGTATACAACTCTTTATAAACTTAAAATTTGCCTGTCTACAGGACAGGTAGATCATTTCCTGGACTAGTTCCCCTTCCTTATTCTTATAGGGTCATCCAATCAATGTTGACGAAGATGAAAACAAGAAATCTTTGAAATAGAAGTTAAATAAAGTGAAGATGTTAAATTTATTTTCAGTTAAAAGATTAATTTATTGTCTTGTTTTTTAATTAATTTTTAAAAAAAATTAAGACGATTCTTGTACACGTCTACATTTAGGGAGTATCTCTACATTCAGTTTTATATGGCGTATTAGCGGGAGGGAGGGGGGATAATGCCCCGGGCGCCACTTTGTAAGGGGCGGGAAATTCTTAGTAGTTCATTATATTATTATTTGGTAAAAGAGAGAAAAGGTTTAAATCAATTTTTTTTAATAAAAAAAAGTCAGCGTGAAAATTGATGAAAGAAATGATTATAGTACCATAAAATATGTGAAAGTCCTACAATCAAATTTCTAACTCCATATTGGATATACAGGGGGTCCTCGGTTACTACGTTCATCCGTTCTTTAAGACGCGTCGTAACCCGAAATTCAGTTTTAGTCGGAACATACAAATATTAAATATATATTATATAAAAACTTTGTATAGACTAAGTCCAACTTCGTAAACGTACTGTTTGGACGCGAAATTATTTGTTTGGTATACGATATACGAGCTTTGATTGGAGACGACCCGTTTGCTTCAACTTGTATGGAGTCGTCCAGAAATGACGTTACGCAATTTCGGGCGACTCCCCCCCTCGTCGAATGTCATCACAAAAAGTTAGCCCCCCCCCTCTTAAATATGACATCACAAAGTTTCGCCCCTTCCCCCTACCAGTAAATACCGTATTTCTTATTCGAAAATGAGCATGTTTCAAACCACTTCATTGCCATTAAAGTATTTATTTAGTTAAGTGTAAAACTGCATTCTAAAACATTTCACAGGTGAAGCCATTTAAAACGTTATTAGATAAATTGTGATAAAAAAATATTTAAATTTAATCAGAGCTTAAAATTTGCGCACTTGTGGCGTCACAGACCTTTAAAAAAACAACATAAAACTTCCAACATCATCACAAATGTATGAACCCCTCCCCGTAGGGACGTATGCAATTTATGGACACAGGGCTGGCCTTAGGGCAAGGCGAACGAGGCAACCACCTTGGGCCCCGCGCTTTTCAGGGCCCTGCTCTTTGATTAAACATTTCTACTACTTTATACAATTTTCTAACTATCACATATTACTTTTTTATATATTGTTATTAGGACTACGTGTGTCACGACATTAGATTGTAATCTTACACCAAAAACATGACATAAATGACGAAAAAAGTAATTAACATCAAGCTAATTTTAAGTTAGAAAATACGGTTGTTGGGTTTTTGTTGTTGTTTTTTTTTTCGTAACAAAGTGTGACGAAGGGAAAGGGGGGGGGGGGTAAGATTCGGCCAAAATTGCGTGACTTCATTTATTTAAGACCGTTTCCTTGAGCATTTTAGTAAAAATTTATGGATGCAAGATAACATTTTAAATAAGAATATGCAATTTTTAGGCTTTAACTTGGCATGGTAAGTGACCAATGTAGATTCCGCTTTAAGGACAATTTCGATTTAAGAACGCCTTCCGGTCCCCATTAAATCCCTTATGGAGGCTTGGTGTATATTTTATATCAAGACATGTCTCACAGTCTTACCTCTTATCCTGTAACTATAATGTTATTTTACATCTAATCGGACGTTATCATTATCAGTCATCATCTTTATGCCACAATGCGGTATTTTAACATATCTATGGAGAATAACTGCTTGATGTCTTACTATTGGAACGGACAATATTGAGATTAGATGTTTCTGATGTCCACGGTATACGAACACGTTGAGAACATGAAGGGCATAAGTCAGGCGGACAAAATCGATGAATTCATCAGAAGAGTTATCACCATTTTAGGTCTTTGAGTCAGACTCTATTACAGCAATAAGCTTAATAATCTTTATTATTATTTTTTTTTAATAGAAGGAGCGTCTGTAGCAGATAAGATAAGGCTGTGCACGCTCTACAATAACTGGCTATGTCGAGGTTATTTAGCAGGGTATCGGAGCAGTCAACAACAACCCTGCCTGTGATAAATGAGAGTTTTTGTAGCATCATTTCTCACATTATTTTCAGTCATTCTCTTAGGTCAGAACATAAAAAAACGTTAAAATCAGCACACGGCCAAACTCCACAAAGCGTAAACTCAAATAATCCAGACTCATAATATAGATTTTTAAATTTTATTTATTATTATTTTATTTTTTTTACAGATATCCTAACTCCTAATCTACTAACAAAAAATAACACAATTATACTTACAGTTTTAACACTGTTTAAATTTTAGGAGATTTTTTGTTTACACAAAGACCAACTAACCACTTTATTTTCCAGTGTTATATAAAAAAAGAATGACCACACAACTCCACAAAATAAATTAACTGATTCACCTGGGGCCTGCCACTCTCACACAGTCTACAGTTGCAGTACTGCAGTATGATAGAAGGCGAATCTTGGTCCGGGCTAAGCCTGAGCAGTGAATGGTGAAGTTTGACAAAACGACTTCCGAAACAACCCATAATATTGTGACCCAACCGAAAAAAAAATCCTTATATTCCTCAAACTATGCCGCTATAAAATCATTATATCAGAAGAAGAGGTGCACTGTTAAATCAGCCAAAAACTTTTGGCTTCAGTTCAGATTCCAAAACTATTGAATGAAAAGAAAATAATGAAAAAAAAACAACCAACAACAAACAACTAAACAATGACAACAACAAAAACCAATATACGGTTTAAAAATAAAAATTATAAAATACAGCATGGTTTTCGGGAAAATTTGCTTGTGCAACACAGTTTATTTCCCCAAATATTTCAAACATGTCATTAATCAAACAATTAGAGTGATATACACACTGCCGGGGAACTAGAGTACACTCAGATAAGTCACATACTACTATAAGGCTTCATGTCGTAATTACTCCGATTTACCCACTACCCAATTCACTTAGGCAAACATTTAATCTGTGATGGTCTCTGTAACTTTGTCAGGGAAGTGCATCCTAAGAACTCTTCTGTTACAGACGAAGGAAATAAAGATAAAAACTCCTTGAAGTCCATTCAGTGGGATCGACAGAAATCTGGGGAATTAAAAGTTTAAAGCCATATTTCAATGTATTTCAGATATAAAAGTTTATTGATTAATTTAACATTAAAAATATAATTCAAATAAGCTGAAATTTAAAATCAATTTTATTTTTAATATCATGTATGTTGTTTCTGGTTTAAAAAAATTTAAGTAGAGAATTAATTTATTTGATTAGACACAGCTTAACAATAAAATATCAAAACAATCTAATTTAATGTCACCGTCACACGTTAGGAAAATACATGTATTTTGTTCCAGTCTCATCTTCTTAATAACCCTGATATTTGAAAACGATCTCAGTAACATAAAATTTGTAGTGCTTCTTAACTGTATAAGGCTATTGCTCTTCACTGAAAGTATTTACATCTCTCAATTTCAGTGTTAGGGGGTCATATGTCTTTACATCGATATGACCGCTTCAAAAAATATTTGGGCTCCAGACAACTGTAAGGGGTGTGGGCCCATGAGAACTGCGTACACATGTGTAATTATATCCATTACACATTATCAGCTTTAAAAAATAATCAATTGTAAAGACGTTATCTTCCGCTATGGCCATGGAACATGTCCATTTGAAGCAACAGAAAACCCAAATAAATTTTTTATGGAGACTAAAGTAAATCTACCTGAGGATATCATTGTCGACACCTTCTGCAATCATGGCCAACGTCCAAAACGTGCCAGTCAAGGTAAAAAGTTTGGCGTAGACATAGAGATTTCTTTTAGTGTCGCCAGAAAATGAATCCAATGTTTGCTTCAGTTTAAGGACTTTGTTGATCTTCACAACCGTAAGGACGAAAAATGTCAGGTTTACAAGACCAATGAGTAACAACGGTCCACCCATTGACAAACCTTTAAATAAGCGAAAAGAAGTCATTACATTTCAATTCAAATTCTAAACCAAATCAATTATATTCAGTCACATTAATGTTGCTTTAAAGAAAAATCTTAACTCACGAATAACTTTGAGGATTTAGTGAAAAAAATAAAAAATAAACAACAAAGTATAGGAATGGAATTGTTTAGTAATACAGAAGTAATTTTTAAAACTCACCAACATAAAATGGTGAGTCCAAATAACATTGTTTACGTCCATAACCAAAATGTTGGCCATTGGATTCAATAAGAGAAATGACTATAATCGTCACTACGATAATACTTGGAAGCAACATCGATACGAAGATGTTTTTAATAAGTTTCAGTTTGACTTGTTCATTTGATAGAATTCGATTCCGTGTTTGGGACGCGAAAGCTTGGTGCATGTAGAAACTGCAGACTAACGTCCAGGAAAACATCCATAGCCAAAGGAAATGAGTTGCCATACCAACAGCAGGACAGACGGGAACATCTGATGACCTGAAATTAATTCACTTAGTTTAATATTCTTCTTAGTATTTTGAATCCGTATTTTTGTATTTTTTAACAAGTACATTATTGACACTTAAATATACCCAAGCATAACAAATAATCACATACTACTAAAAATCGATGTCGCTTAAAGTTTAACCTCACTTCTTTTTTTCTAAAAGATGCAAAAGGTAAAATATAACTAAAAATTAACTTACATGTGGGAACTTGCTAGCAACGAAGCCTGAGCCAGAAAGAGGCTGATGCACAGAACCATATTCCGAAGTCCAGGGAACGTCCTTAAACTTGCCAACCGGATGTATGACACCAGTGTCAGGACGAGGCTGAGCATTGAGGCCGCCATACTGATCATTGTTAAAATGTACTGAGAATTAAGTATGGTAGCCATTATTTCCCTTGATGACAACCGTTGACTTTCCTCCAACTTTCGACACATCAAATCATGACAAACATTCAGCACGCCATTACCGTCTATTTCTACAAGGTTAAGGTCACTCACGCCTGTCAGTCTAAGGATTGTGTTATTTAACCTCAAAGTTATGGTAATGGCCGCTGGGTTGTTATATTCGTTGACTTTAACTTTATAGCTGTGTGGCTTGAAACTAACAAAGACGCACGTTATTATGCTGCTAAAGTTCACAAATAGCTGCTTCGTGTTGGACCATGAAATTGATTGTGATTTAGTTTCATGTACACAATTAAGATTTCCATAGGCCGACTCCGACCCCTTGCAGTATTTCGACCATTCATAATTGGACAACATCAGCATTGGCTTGAACAAAGTGTCCACATCTTCCTCATTTTTAAACGTTATGACTGACTTAATTAAGCGGCTTGTCAAATCCAATTCATATTCATCCCTTGATAAGTTGACATTAGCCTCTAGGAATGAATCAGTCCAGTAAAAAGCGGGGGCTTTATTTCCTGCGTTTGAACACCAGTAGGTATATATGCTTCCAAGAATAGTGTATGTGCTACTCGAAGAGGTGTTGAGTAGTTTTTCAAGCTGTTTGAAAATAAATTAAAATTAAAAAGAGAAAGATTTTTTAAAATAGTATTTAATTATTACCAGAATTATATGTTATTCACATTTTAAATTAAAAATAGAATTTGTAAATTGAAAATAAGATACAACCTGATCCCAAAATAAAAATGCGTCTAATGAGTGATGACCAATCGGAATAAACCAAAGCTGTAGTCTGTAGACGAGTCCTCTTATTTGGGGTAAGGCTGTGATGCACGTATTGTTCACAAGGTACTTTCCTGGGGAACAGTTCCTTATCAACTGAAATGAAATATGTATTTGATACATAATTACTACACTATTTATTTATAGAAACTTGTGAACGCCGCTTCACTTTCCCCATAGGCCAGCATGGTCTGGAAATTGAAATTTACTTACTTACCTATGTTATAAATAAGTGAAGAATTTCAAAGATTATAACCAAAGAAAAAGTTAATGATATTTTTCTCTCGGCATACACAGCACTTACCGTGTCATTGACAGAACTGTGCAAGTCATTCAGCTCGACTTGAGAGTCACGATTTCTAAAGTCAAGTAAAAATCTAAAAGCGTCTTTGCGACCCACTTCTTCGGGTGGTGGTGATGGACAGGTGGAGTATATTGGATGCGATTTCTGTGGAGCAAAATTTCTAAATGTTGTAGTAAGAATCATTTGACATAACCGTCATATTGACTTGAACTGAGCCTAAATTCATTTTCCCTTCGTGTCATAAACCTTATAAAATTAATGATAATTTAATAACATCTGTAGAGCTGTACCCCAGTTAGAAGCTGGTCTTAGTGCACTTACGCAAAAGCATTTCTACACAGAGAGACACACACGTAGATACATTCAAAATAAATCATTATAATTAAACAAAGTATATAAGGATATTGAAGTTACAAATAAACGTTCATTATAGAAAATGAAATAATCAGCCAAGAAAGTAAAGTTTGCAAACGTGTTTTTTTTTATTGCTGGGGTCTTAATAGTAAAAATATTACAAAACTATAATGACAGAGAACTCTATTGTTTTGGAGAAATAAAATATAAAGAGACAGATCTTTCACCGAATATTTTAGCTTGATTCTATTAGGAGCAGAGTGTTCCTTTGTCTGCAGAGGAGCGTGGCTTACTAGAGCGTGGGTAGACAGATAATTCAGTTAGAAGAGCCTGGAAAAGAATGGGCAGTTTGTGGTCAATTGGTCTTTGGGCAGAGATACAATGAAGCACTTGAGTGATATTTTTGCGTTTCTTTAGTCTTAAAATCTAAGGTTCGTTGGCCCAAGTGAAGATACAAAAAAAAAAAAAAAAAAAAAAAAAAAAAAAAAAAAAAACAACAGACGTGTGTGCAAAACTGCGAGGCATACATTATTTAAAGCAAATTTTACATCAAACACAATCTGATATCACTTTATGCCTTTTTAATATTAGCTACCCGGTAATTTTAAACTTAAAGGGAACAACATGCATGACAATTTTTTTTTTGTTTTTAGTTTTCCAATGGGATGATTTGGTGAACCTGAAAGACGAGAGAGAACAAGAGCACGGTAAGGGTTTTCGTTACATGTGAGGTAGGGCCTCACCTAGTTATCTGATGGATTGTGGTTTAGGCAGAGTGACCGACGGGATAGATTAAGTTTTATGTAGACATTTTTAAAAATTAATTTATGATATATATTAAAAGCTTGCTCAGAGAAAAAATATTTCTAAATCCTTTTACAGAACCTGTTCATGGGAGCTATTTTACAAATGTGGATTATGGTTAGCCGTTTAAATATAGATTGCAAGAGACAATAAAACAATAGAATTTTTAAAAAACCTTAACAATAACAGACAGTTTTCCAGTCAGTCTACAAACGTTTTGAAAAATGCAATCAATCAAAGCAAATAAACTGCAGTTACTAAACTCTCTTTAAAAGTTTTAACAATGCAAGGTATGTGTGTGTTTTAGCAAGTACTGTGTTGAATACCTAACATCAATAAACGTATATCTGATATTATCGGCTCGGATTCTATGCTGAAGTCCAGTCATTACTCAAACATCTCAATCTCTTCAGATCACAATACCTACCCCCACCCATTTAATGAATGTCATCATCTTTTCGTCTTCAGACTAAATCCTTTTAAATCACTTATATTAACCCATAGCGTCTGCATGTCTGTCGCAAGAACGTTGTGTTGATTTTCCTGGTATCAAATCGAGCTGAAATTTTGCGACGGTAATAAGGATTTATCAGATTTCACATAGATCCAATGTAAATTAATTAAATTAATGAATTTTTAGATTATCTCTATGTATCTCCATGTAACATGTACTTTTTTTTATTTGTATGTCACACGGTGCGTATTGTATATTGAACATACTTTTAGTTCAGCTTATATAAAGGTTTTATAGTAAAAATTAGAAGTAATTTTTTTATAAAGCACGTTTTTATAAGTTGACTAAAAAAGAAGAAAATAAATTAAAACTTATAAGTTCAAGTACATTCATTTAATATGACTTAAAACATAGGGTGGTTGCCTATGTGGCTTTACATATGCAATTCATTCATTCTCTCACTTATAGATCTATCTCTCTTTTGCCTTCTAAATTATACATCTTTAATTTTTTATACCAAAAACCTATTTTTGCGGTGTATTTCTAAATTAGAATGGGATTTTGAAGCATCCGCCCACGTTTTTTAGTCGTATTAATTCAATGTACTTGAATTTATAAGTTTTAATTTATTTTCTTCTTTTTAGTTCACTTATGGAAACATGGTTTTAAAAAAATATTTATTTTTTACCTCTAATTATTTTATTCGTTTTAGTGCACTTATAAAAACTTGTTTTTAAAAAATAATATTTTTTACCTCTATTTTTATATCTCTATTTTTATTTTTAAGCGCCCGCCCAACGTTTTAATACCACGGGGATGTGGTTACGGCGTGAACTCCGGTGGCACGTGGATGTCAACAGCAGCAGACGGATACAGATGCTATATTAAGATAAACTAAAAAAGGCTTTAATTTAATTACAGTACATACGATCGATCTGAAATTTTGACAAAATGCATTTTCATTCCAGATCTATCTGTGGAAAAATTTTGAGATCTCTAGGATCATCAAAAGTGGTTTAAATTTACGTTTATAGAGGAACATTTTGCGGTCAGGTGCGAAAAAGCACTTTAATAAAAACGTAGTAATAAAAAATCTTTGGTTTTTACGTTTATTAAAAAAAAATTCAGGTGTGAATTCAGGTTTAAAGATAGAAAAAGAAATATCTTGATATTTGGTGCCCCACTATTTGTGGTTTACAATGTCCATACAATTTTGATATTTGATGCCACACTATTTGTGGTTTACAATGTCCATATAATTTTGATTTCTGAGATTTTTTCTATCATTGTAAAAGTTTAAAAAAATTCATTTCTTACCCTATTACACATTGCACAGAAGATGTTTTTAAATGACACTTCGGTGGTAGACGAGGACAAGTGAACTTCATGACTGTTACCATTGACCTGGTCACACGCCCTGGCCACTGCAGCGTCCTGTCCCGATTGGCCCATTTCGTGTGGGCAACTGTCAATCACTTTGGGGCTACAGAAATACAAAAAAGTAGAGATAAAATGGTCCATGAAGTTATAGAAAGTTCTGATATTTCTAGTAATAAAATCAAGTGTCTATTAAATTGTATTTTTCTACAAAATTAGCTATACATTTATAATGCTTTTATATTTTAAATTACATTTTAAGCAAACTTCCATTTTGATTAATAATTTTAAAAAATATAATTAACATTTATCATATTTTTATTTTCTGACATTATAAACAATTATTTATTTTGCATTGTTTGATAAAAATTAACATAAAATTTACCCGAAAAATTTAGTTTTACAGTCTATAGCTGTATCCAAAGGAAAATCAAAATGGATGTAGCACAAATCTGGATTCTGTTCAACTATTCTCAGCACATCATTGGTAGTTAATGACGTGTACAATAGTACTGAAGTGTTGCACCTTGCTTGCATGGATCCTTGGGTAACCTTAAAAGAGTTACATTATTACCAGTTACATTCCTTAATTGTAACGCCCACGCATAAATATAATCTTTCTCAAATAAAATTGTAAAAAAAAAACAAAAAAAAAACAACAACAACAAACAAACAAAAAACAACAACTCTTATATAACTTCCATACTATATAAGATCTCACAAATTGTGTTTTCATAGCTGATATAACCTCAGGTACCCCCCCCATCCCATGTAAGCACCGTTGATGGCTGTGTGTACATTTCTAGCCTCTGATGTTAAAAACTAATACCAGCTCCATCCGGCCTACCCGCCATCTACAATATTTGATATCCCTGACTTATTGGTTTTGTATCACAATTTATCGAAAAGTTGTTTTATATTTTCCACTTTCACTACAATAAAATTTTTAAAAAAGTACAGATATTTAAATAAACACAATTCTAATGACAATGTTTCTTTGCAGACAGTAACTATAAAGTAATTTAAAAAGACTTTTATGGTTAATTTTGGGAGTTGACAAGTAGGCTCCCTATAAAAGATAAACTTTTCTAACTGTCAACATACCTCTCTTACTCCGTTACAACGGGCGCAACAAACTCTTTCTAACTGTCAACATACCTCTCTTACTCCGTTACAACGGGCGCGACAAACTCTTTCTAACTGTTAACATACCTCTCTTACTCCGTTACAACGGGCGCGACAAACTCTTTCTAACTGTCAACATACCTCTCTTACTCCGTTACAACGGGCGCGACAAACTCTTTCTAACTGTCAACATACCTCTCTTACTCCGTTACAACGGGCGCAACGAACTCTTTCTAACTGTCAACATACCTCTCTTACTCTGTTACAACGGGCGCGACAAACTCTTTCTAACTGTCAACATACCTCTCTTACTCCGTTACAACGGGCGCGACAAACTCTTTCTAACTTTCAACATACCTCTCTTACTCCGTTACAACGGGTGCGACAAACTCTTTCTAAGTGTGTCAACATACCTCTCTTACTCCGTTAGAACGGGCGCAACAAACTCTTTCTAACTGTCAACATACCTCTCTTACTCCGTTAGAACGGGCGCAACAAACTCTTTCTAGCTTTCAACATACCTCTCTTACTCCGTTACAACGGGCGCAATAAATGTTTCTGTAAACGACTTTGGTCTCTGCGTCCACTGCCCTAGACATGCTGTCAAGATTGATGTCTGTTTCTGGGATGTCATCTTCACAGAGTCGAACGACATCACGTGATACTGAGATGTTGGTCATGCATGAGTGAATGTAAAGGTGTGATTTACGATCTATTTGATTTTGGTAGCATCCAATTTTAGGTATATTTCGATGAGGAGCCACAGAAAGATCCTCCCATAACGATGGAGGCGGCCCAACTTCTGTTGTTAAATTATAGAGTTTAGTTTGAACATCATCATGATGCTTGTGCCTGGAGGATTGGATTGTGGGTATGTATCCAATGGAGATATCTGGACAACAAATGTCGTATATTTCACATAAGGGTCTGACACAGATACACATAGGGCACTCAAACGTTGGGCACAACTTTTGGGTATCTGAAAGATCGACAATCTTTTCTTTGTCACATCGGTATTGACAGTAGCTTAGTTGGTAGTCAGTCGGGGACATAGATGCTTTCCCCCACTTGAAAATTGTCACGTTTAACTTGATAGCTATATTTTCCGTCAAATGATCAATGAAAAACTCGTTCTCGCTTCGCGGCTTGCGTATGGAGGATACTAGCACAACTTCCTGTGTTATGTAGGTGAGAGCGAAGCACAAAACGGCGATGTGACACCACATTACGTTCATGTTGTCATGATCAGCTTTCAATGTAACATGTTTTATAAGAGATGTATAATGAGTATGCTATGAGAAAAATAAAATTTAAAAATTAATTCACTGCACCTGATAAGATACACCTATCTAATACATAACATTTTACAGAGAAAATATACCGGTTCGTACTTTTAAGTCAGGAAAGTCAAACTTATTCATTCAGGGTGGGAACAAAAGGAAAAAAAAGAAGCACGTGTGAGGGATTAAATATTTAGTACAAATATTTTTTTTATTTTGAAATTACGAGTCCTTGGAATATAAGTAAATGAGTTTTCTCACTCCAAACTTCACCGATTTCAGGCCAGAGACTTTTCCACTGAGCTTTTACCCCGTAAACTTTACATTATAAAGAAAAAAAAGTACTGTCGTATTCCACCATTAGTTATATAATAAATAATTATAATCTTGATAAATATTTTAAGATTAGTTTGTGGTATTGGGGTTTCTCTGTTTCAAAATGTAATCTTTGAAAAGATCATGTATGATCCCGTGACAAAGAAATAACAATATCCACCCCCCACCCCCAGTCATGCTCACAGACGGACAAAATATTATAAACAAACTAGAATCTTGTCCCGAAAGATTTGTTCGACATGGGTTGTCTTTTACTTTAACTTCTAAACATGAAATGAAATGTATTTAATAAGCGTGGTTAAGTTATTCCAGCAAGTAATAAAAAAGGCAACATACGTAAATACGTAGCTTTTATAGTTAACGTTTTATCATTCATATAATAATAATGTAACTTCTACCTTCTCTTGGGACTATGAGTCCTCAAAACGACTAAATTTCCATTTACTTCTGTTTTTATTTTTCAATGAAAAGAACTTTAAAAAATAGCTCGAACTTTTTAATATCGTAAAATGTTTCTGACATGACAGCCGCTGATTGAGAACGGAATGTGTATCCCATTGTGGAGAGTAGCTATGACACCATAAACCTGTGGACCAACATAATGGGAATATCTGATAATATATTAATAATGAAAGAAAGGTGTTATATATGGAAAAACTTATGGATAAAAAGAAAGCGAGATATTACCCCCTTTACTTGATAGGCCTGGGAGTAAAAAATTATTGATGATATTTTCACACGAAAGAATTTTTAAAACTTCTGAGGATATATTTCATACACCAGATTTTAGCTAAAGTATATTTTCATTATCATTATTCCTCGTTTCATGTTTAATAAAAATGATTTGATACTAACGAGGCCATATAATCAGGATTTAGCGGAAAGGTATAAGGAGAAAACACATACATCCATATAGTTAATAACTCATTATAGATATTTTTCTTTCTTTAAAAAAAAGTAAAATTCACGTAACTAAATTTTTAAAAGAAATTTCTATACATTGTATATTTTAATAATTCCTGTTTTAAATTAATAACTAGTTGTAACTTTCCACCTTTTATATTATAAATTTGTCAAATTTTACTTGTCCCAGGCAGTTGCATGCATAGAGTTTGCGGTAGGTGCCGGTAAAAAAGGCCAATAAAAGGCAAAGCCCTGACTCATCACTAATTCTCAAACTTCTTGTGTAGGAAGCAGCATGAAACTTTGGGAAATTGTTAAGGATACTTTTGCAATGATAATGGATGAAAAAGAATGTAAAAATAACCACGCATGGGCCCGGCAAAAATGTAGATTTTTTCCTTGCGTTGGCTTCATAAAAAATTGTTTAAACTTTGCCTGCTGTTTAAATGATTGTATCTTAACCAAACTTGGCTACTTACTACTTGATAACCCATTATAAAATACTTTATGGCAAAAAACTCCTAAAGTCAATTCCCAAACTATTTTTTTTCCGTTAACACATCATAATTTATTACCCATTCGATTTTACGTGCTTTGACAAATATAACCACCATGATCCAGATTGAAATCTCTTAGTGTTTTGAACTTTACACTTGACACCAATTGGGCCCTGGGGGCCCTTTACGTATAAATAAAATATTGTATTTATCCAATTGCCTAAAAACTTGAGGTAACTTTTTTTTAGTACAATCTCAAAATAATAATAATTCTGGCATAAATTTAAAAACTCCCACTCACTAGGAGCCTGGTGCCCACAATGTAATTTTCTTAACATGATATTTTAAGCAGTGTCTACTGGGTAAACGGATGGATCTTGACCAAGCGTGGTAAAAAGGACATTAAAATCCTAATTCTCACTCATTCGACGCCAGAGACACCAAATCTTTGTGTGTGTGTGTGTGTGTATGTGCGTGCGTGCGTGCGTGCGTGTGTATTTTTTATTATTATTATTTTTTTTTATTTGAAACGTTTAATGCTTTATTCACCATGAAATTTGTAAAATTTGTATACAAATGTAACGTATATCTCCATCATGATCCAGATTAAAATATTATTTCTACGAACTTTACATCTTTCACCGTCTTTGTCCATGGCCGTTCACTCGAAATTAGATCGAAATTAGAATATAAACAATCTTGTAGAATATTGACAAACACGTAAATTCATAATGATAAAGATCTAAATCTTCAGCTCTTTTGGAGTTTACATGTTGCATCCTGAATGTCGTTTTTTTTTGGTCCTTATATAAACTGTATCAATATTTTTTCAGTCTCTGATCACCAAGAAACTTGAAAAAGTGTTTGAGTACATTGCCGCAAAGTGTTCTAGCTACAATTTATGATTCTCGCTCTGAACATGGTAGATCTAGATAAGATTTTGATAGCACATATTGAGAAACTATAGGGCAAAAGATGACCAAAAGTTAAGCAGCTTTCATATCATTTCTCTACGTGTAACGGGCTAACGGTCGAAAACGTTCGCCATGTGAAGAAATCTTATTTCTGTCCCCATCTTCCCGAAATTTGGTGGGCGGCTATCTGCGGTAATTGAGAACGATGAACATACTTATTTCGTTTGTTTCACACCACTGTAAGTCGCCATATTAAAATATTCAAACGGTCTAAGTCAGTGACGGCGAATCATTTTGGGTCCACGTTACCAAAATTCAATTAAAACCTACTTTTATGCAGCAAAGTGCCAACACAAAGTGCCAGCACAGTGGTTTTATTAAGGTAGTAATATGTGAGTTGCGTGCCGGCTGATGAGGTACTGCGTGCCAACTGTGACACGCGTGGCTTAGGTTCTATATTATACTTTTGTTCCCACCTTCCATAAATTTGGTACGTGGGTTCTAAACTGAAATCCTACTGTTCCGCTGCACCTGACCGGTATACATATACAAAGCATATGATATATCATATCGGTGAAAGGGATTCCATAATCAACTATCTTATCTTATCTGTTACAAAAGCTTCTTCTATACAGAAAGATAATGCGTCCTACGATTAACCATGGTATATAACTAGTCTTGCATTTCTATTAGAGTTTTAAATGTTGATAGTGTTGGTTTTCCTAATTTCCTCAGGCAACCAATTTCAAGTACGAACATCGGACGGGGAGAATGAGAATTGTGTTTGTTGTTGCATACTGAATGAGAAACGTTTTGTGTATCCCTATGTCTAACAGAAGGTTGTATTATTATTGTGTTGTATTTGGAAGTTAGAGTTTATTGCCTTATGTATCACTACTATTTTGCTCTTTGTTCTTCTATCCTCTTGTGCAGGGTTAGGAAAACTACAGCCCGCGGGCCCCATGCAGCCCGTTATTTTATATTATTCGGCACATAGTGATCATGTAATAGATGAAATCTTATGTCGATGTTAATTTTCTTTGTTTAAAATTTATTTTCGAACTACTTAAAAGGTGTTTTCCAGGCATTCGATTCGAATCTATGGATCGGTTTACGGCGCCAGAATTGATTAGGGGCAATTCATAAATGACGCCCCGCGATTTTGGCCAATTTACCCCCCTCCTCGTCACATGTCGTCAAAAAAAAACCTGGCACCCTCTGCAATATTTGTATTAAAAAATGATTATGTTTTAAATCAATTTTTGTCATTGAGTATGTTTTTAAATTTAGGCTGCACTCTAACATCGTACTACACAAGAAGCCATGTAAAACGTCATTAAATATATTGGAAGCCATATAATATTGAAGTGGAACTTTTATTTAAATTTGTGCGTTTTTTACGTGATGTCACATTTCCTAAAGATACTCCATCCCCTCGTCACACATAGTCACATATGTGTGACCCCACTCCTTAGGGGCGGATTAAGACTGCACGGGGCCCCTGGCTGCAATTTAAACTAGGTCCTGGTCCAGCCAGCGTCCATTTAAATAAAATGATTGCTAGCAGCTAATATAAGACTGTAACTTGTAAGGAAGAGTGTAATAAGACACAAAATGAAATACAAGTCAATTTATTTAATGTAAAGTTACATGAACTCAAAATTCAATAAATATTTGTTACTATTTATTTCAACCTAACTTTTCTTTTGCGAAAATTTCTCATGGCGAAGCTATCAATCAAGTCAGTAAAGCTAAGTGAGCATAATCAGTATTTGTTGTCTCATGCAACTTCTAACTTCATTTTAAAAATTCTTTTCAACTTTGAAAATGATCGCTCTCCTCTGCAGTTTGATGTCATCATTGAGAGATAGATGCGAATGTGTACATTTGGAAAGGATTATGTAAAAATTTAGCTTATTAAAAAAACGGCAAAATTTTTAGGTATGTGCATGTGTTTTGAGGCTTACATTGTGCTTCTTCCTGTCCCTGACCTCTGAGCCTAGGGGCTGGACAATAACGATTTTGAAGAGTTCTGAAAATTGGAGTAATTTTGAAGGTAAGCAATCTTCGAAATCTTTAGAATATTCCTCCACTCAATTGGTCGATGACCATCGGATGGTGTCATTGCTGAGCTCAGTTAGGTTTGTAAGAAAGCCAAAGTTCTCATGGATGTTATTCTGTGCATCTAACCAATGTTGAGGGTAGAGTGTTTGTCAATGATTACCAGAATTACATCAAGCTTGAAATTTTGTCTCGGGTTAAATACTGATGGCTCTTTATCAAACTGACGTTTTCTCTGTTTTGATCGTATTGAAGATGGCTTATATTCTTTCTCCACGGTCTTATCCTTTGCTTTTTCTTAGTAGGATTCAAATTCAGAAATCTGTCTCTCAAAAAGCTTAAAGAAAGAATTAAAAAAATGCACGGCTGAATTCAAATAAAATCCCTGCTCTTGAAAGGATTAATTCGTTTTTTTGAAATCTTTCTAAAACTTCCAGTTAATCAAGATCCTTCAGTTGCCAATTCTTCAAGTGATGCGAAATTCTCATTGTATGATTTATTAACAAACCTTACAGTATCATTTCGGGCTGACCATCTGGTGTCCAACAAGGCTTATTTAAAAGGTAACCCTTTCAGAAGTTGTTGAAGAACCTGCAAAAGATGAGTAGTTTTAACCAGCCAGGTATAAAGATTTTGCAGAATGAAAAAAATCTGGCTGGAGCAGGATAACCTTCTACTCCACTTTCCCTAACCAAATTAAGGGAATGAGCTGTGCACGGCACATAATGAGCAACACTGCACTTCTGACGATGGATAATCTGGACTCCGTTCTACTTCCCACTCATATTTGCAGGACTGTCGTGTGACTTCCATGGCAATCTTAAATTTGAAAGTAATTTTCATCCAAAAAATTAAGAATAATTTGGGCAATGTCTGATCCAGTAAGGGAATTCACGGGTATGAACTCGATAAATCGCCAAACAGTGTCATATTGTACAACATATTTTTAGTTTTAAAACAAATTTGACGGATCTCACAGAATTACTTTTCAACATTTCTGACGTCCATGTCTTTCTCAGACTAAAATTCATTGAGGCCGGTGGCCCCAAGTAATTAACAAAAATTGTATTCCCTATCAAATAATTTTAAAAAAAAACATACAATGATAAAACTCAAACTTAAATAGCCCAATCAATAAACTAATTAAAATATAACATGTAAAATTCAACTAGTTAGCGAAAAACGTTGGTTGTAATAGAGAATTTATTTCCAAACCATTTAAAACATAAAATAAAAAAAACAAAAGTAATATACACATTGCCTTGTTAAAAGCTAGAATAAACTCAAATATGAAAAGAAATGTTTGAGATTCTACATAAACTTTTTACAAACTCAGATGAATTTAATTTACTTTGCTAACCGAATGGCTCAGTTCACTGGGGCAAACATTTAATCTGTGTTGGTGTCAGTAACTTTGTCAGGGAAGTGCATCATAAGAACTCTTCTGTTACAGACGAAGGAAACAAAGATAAAAACTCCTTGAAGTCCATTCAGTGGGATCGACAGAAATCTGGGAAATCAAAAGTTTACAACAATATTTCAATAAATTTCAGAGGAAAAAAATATTATTGTAACATTTAACAAATATAATTCCCATAAAATGAATTGTGTATTACATAAATATAAGATGGTCATTTATTATTCTAACAATAACATTTAAAAACAGTATGTGTTTTGTTGCTTATTACAAAATATAAGGAGAGATCAATATTTTACAATTTAACCCAATTACTGAGTCTAATATAAAAATAATCAAAAGAAATTCATATCTTTTTAATAATCCCGATACTTAAATAGAAGGTCATTGACATAAAATTGGCAGTACATATATTTCTTTATCTGTATACGGATATTGCTGCAAAATAAAATCATCTACATCTCTGTAATTCATTGTCATGAGGGCCTAATGCCTGCAAATCGGCAAAGCCGCTGCCACATATGTTTAGACCCAAGACAAATGATGGGGTCGTGTGGGCCCACTGAGAATTGCGTACATTTCTGTTATTTATGCGCTTAAAAAAACAAGTGTAAAAAGCCCACCTCCCATTTGGCATAGGAACAGTGGGACAGACAATAAAGAGATTACTGTCAGATGAAATCTAGGAATCAAAATATCGTATTCGGTTAAAAGGAAAAGCAGAGTTAATTTTGATGGGGACTAAAGTATTTCTACCTCAGGATATCATTGTCGACACCTTCTGCAATCATGGCCAACGTCCAAAACGTGCCGGTCAAGGTAAAAAGTTTGGCGTAGACATAGAGATTTCTTTTCGTGTCGCCAGAAAATGAATCCAATCTTTGCGTCAGTTTAAGGACTTTGTTGATCTTCAGAACCGTAAGGACAAAAAATGTCAGCTTTACAAGACCAATGAGTAACAACGGTCCACCCATTGTCACACCTTTAAAAGAGAATTATTTGCATTTTAATTCTTAACAAAATCAATTAAATTTATTCACTTAAAAAATAAATATCATAACTCAATAATGAATTATTTGAATATATAGAGAAAAAATTGATTGAAATTTTTTAAAATATCAAAATAATTGTTTAAACTCACCAACATAAAACGGTGAGTCCAAATAACATTGTTTACTTCCATAACCAACATGCTGGCCATTGGATTCGATAAGAGAAATGATTATAATCGTCGTCACGATAATACTTGGAGGCAACATCGATACGAAGATATTTTTAATAAGTTTTAGTTTGACTTGTTCGTTTGACGATATTTGATTCCGTGTTTCAGAGTTGAAAGCTTGATGCATGTAATAACTGAGGATTAACGTCCAGAAAAACATCCATAGCCAAAGGAAATGTGTTGCTATGCCAACAGCAATGCAGACCGGACCATCTGATGACCTAAAATTAATTCACTAAATATAATATTTTTCTTAGTAATTTAAATCAATATATTTGGAATTTTTTTACAAGCTAATCATAATGAAAATAAATCTTAGTATCTGTTGTATAACTCTATAAATTTCCAAAAATAAAAGAATTTTACTATGGTTACATGTACATTTATCAAAACTGTAACTTTCTATCAACATGAGAATTTATCAAAACAAAAATAAAGGTAAAAATCATTTTTGAAAACAACTTTTTTTTATAAGTGGGCTAAAAAAGAAACTAAATTTAAACTTATAAGTTCAAATACTTTAATTGATTTAATGTGCCTAAAAATATGATATTTTGCATATGCAATTCACTCATTCTCTCACTTATAGATCGCTCTTTTGCCTTCTAAATTAGATTTATTTTTATACAAACACCTATCTTTGTGTAATATTTCTAAATTAGAATGGGAGTTTGAAGCACTATTCATATTAAATCAAAATACTTGAAAGTATAAGTTTAATTTATTTTCTTCTTTTTAGTCCACTTATAAAAACATGGTTTTACAAAAAAAAAATTTTAAAACCTCTATTTAATTTTATACCAAACCCCTCATAAGCCAACCAAACGTTTTTATACCACGAGAATGTGGTCATCGAAATAACGCAGGTGACACGTGAATCTCAACAACAACAGACAGATACATATGCTGTAATAAAATAAACTAAAAAATGCATTAATTTAATTACAATACAATCGATCGATCTGAAATTTTTATACAGAAATAATGCATTGTCATCCAAGATATATAGGTGGTAAAATTTCGATATCTCTAAGACATCAGAAGGGGTTTAATTTTACTTTGGAAAATTAGGAATATTGCGGACAAACAGACAAAATTAGCGAAAGCAAGTTAATAAAAACGTGGTGAAATAGACAAATATAAATCTATATTGTTGAAAGTTTAGCCCCACTATTCGTTTCTATACGAGGTAACAATTAAATTTTGGCTAAGTATTGACTTACATGTGGGAACTTGCTAGCAACGAAGCCTGAGCCAGAAAGAGGCTGATGCATAAAACAATATTCCGAAGTCCAGGGAACGTCCTTAAACTTGCCAACCGGATGTATGACACCAGTGTCAGGACGAGGCTGAGCATTGAGGCCGCTATACTGATAATTGTTAAAATGTACTGAGAATTAAGTATGGTAGCCATTGTTTCCCTTGATGACAACCGTTGACTTTCCTCCAACTTTCGACACATCAAATCGTGACACACATTCAGCAGGCCATTACCATCTATTTCTACAAGGTTAAGGTCACTCACGCCAGTCAGTCTCAGGATTGTGTTATTTAACCTCACAGTTATGGTAATGGCCGCTGGGTTGTTATATTCGTTGACTTTAACTTTGTAGCTGTTTGGCTTGAAACTAACAAAGACGCACGTTATTATGCTGCTAAAGTTCATAAATAGCTGCTTTGTGTTGGACCATGACATTGATTTTGATTTTGTTTCGTTTACACAGTAACGATTTCCATAAGCAGACTCCGACCCCTTGCAGTATTTTGACCATTCATAATTGGACAACATCAGCATTGGCTTGAACGAAGTGTCCAAATCTTCCTCATTTTTAAAAGTTATGACTGACTTAATTAAGTGGCTTGTCAAATCCAATTCATAGTCATCCCTTGATAAGTTGACATGACCCTCTATAAATGAATCAATCCAGTAAAATGCGGGGATTATATTTCTTCCGTTTGAAGTCCAGTAAATTCTGCCAAGTATAGTATTTGTGCTCCTCGAAGATGCGTTGAGTAATTGTTCAAGCTGTGCAAAATAAATTCATAATAAACATTTACATAATTTTTAAAATAAAAATATTAATTATTACCATATTTAACCTTATGCAAATTTTGAAATTAAAAAAAAAACAACTTGAAACAACCTGATCCCAAAACAATAAAGCGTTTATAGAGTGATGATCGATTGGAATAAACCAAAGCTGTAGTCTGTAGACGAGTCCTCTTATTTGGGGTAAGGCTGTGATGCACGTATTGTTCACAAGGTACTTTCCTGGGGAACAGTTCCTCACCAACGGAAACAAAGTATGTATTGGATGCAGCTATTAAGGTATCTATATTATATATTAGTATTGTGAAAGATGCTCATACACTTGTTAACTTATTCTTCAATCACTAAACTCCAAGTCAGACTGTACAAATAAATCGTGTTTAATTCTTTAACTTAGAAACACTCATCCCTAACTAAATTCGTGTTCCTAACTCTCCCTGCCCATATCTCCGTCTGTCTGTGTGCCAGTCTCCCACTGAGTCCGTCCTTTAATACCCGTCAGTCTCTCATGAGACACGGTCAAGCTTGTTTCACGTAACCAATCTCTTGCGAGACTACCCCCCTCCAACTCTCGCCGTCCGAAGGTCAACTGTCAATCATGTAGTACCTCCCATTAGATAAGACGGGGTAGGTGGGTTTACACTGGTCACTAATCCCCTACCCGAGTCGCTCTGACTGACCATAAATGACACCTGGGCTAGGCGTATGGTCCATCCCGTCACATTTGTGCCTCCTGGACACTCGCCAGACCCCGTGGCGCCAAAAAGGTTACCCGCCAGACCTGCCTATTAGGTCGTCCGCCCTAAATTCCCCCACAGTATTGAAGTTTAAAGATTACAACCCCAAACAATGATATTGAGAGCATATCTACGCCATACACGGGACCTACCGTGTCGTTGACGAAACTGTGCAAGTCATTCAGCTCAGTTTGAGAGTCACGTCTTCTAAAGTCAAGTAAAAATCTGAAAGCATCTTTGTGACTCACTTCTTCGGTGTGCATATTTCTACAGTCAGAGTATAATGGATGCGATTTCTGTGGATCATAATTACAAAGTGCTGTAGTAAGGATCATTTGACCTAAACGTCGGCTTGACAGGAACAGAGCCTGTATTTATAACTACTTCGTGTTATAAACATAACAGCAATTAGTGAGATTTGATACATTTTATATCACGTAGTAGTACAATGAGAAGCTGAGCTCACTGCACTTACAAATAAAAACTAATTCACACGCACAGATAGACAAATACAAATACATTCGATATAAAACAATTAATTTAAACAAAACATGTAATGATATTAACGTTACACATAAACAATGTTTATCACTTACAGAAAATCGGAATGTCAGTCCAGAATTGGAAGTTTGAAAAGATATGTTTTAATTTGTACTTAGAGGGTCATATAAAAAATATGAAGTCATTTTACGGAACACACTTTTAAGAGCTAATTAACAAAAGTGGATTATAGTTAAAAGCATTTTACATAAAAATTAAATAAATAATAAAAAAGCGTTAACAATTATAGACACGATATGACTCGGGCTAGAAACGTTTAGGGAAATTCCATCAACAGTGCAAATAAACTACAGGTATTAAATACTAGCCGACCGGCGTCGTAGCATACGCCGCTAATGATTTAGTGACGGGTGACATTTTATGAAAGTAATTGTTGAGGATAGTGAGTGACTACTTTTCTGTCACTGAGCACAACAGAGAGCACGAAGTTATCATGCCAATGTCGAGAAACAAAGCTTACAGACATGTTGTGAAGTCATGTTCAAAAAGAAAGTGGGAAATGAAAGGGCACAAATACAAATATTTTAAAAAATTAAAAAAGTAATGTCTTAGCTGGGGCTTTAACCTACGACCTTCCGCGTGTTAGACGAATGTAATAACCACTACACTACGAAATATATGCTGTTCTGTTTTTCTGACAGAACAAAGTAAATGACCTCAATTGAAGGCATTTGTTGGTCTCAATGACCCCCCACCCTCTGCTCTACCTCTTCTTACCAGCTGATTGGTCGGTGGGGTTAGACAGCTTGGTGTCCGGCATGGTTGAACCATGAGGAGAATGATATATATATATATATATAGATGGTCGGTGGGGTTAGACAGCTTGGTGTCCGGAATGGTTGAACCATGAGGAGAATGATATATATATATATATATATAGATGGTCGGTGGGGTTAGACAGCTTGGTGTCCGGCATGGTTGAACCATGAGGAGAATGATATATATATATAGATGGTCGGTGGGGTTAGACAGCTTGGTGTCGGCAAGGTTGAACTATGAGGAGAATTATATAAATTGACTCAAGAAAATTACAATGAGGCAGGGTGTGTGTGTGTTGTAACAAGTGTTGAATACTCAACAAGAAACCTATATCTGATTTTATTGTCTCGAAATTCTCTGCTCAGACATCTCAATCTCTTCACACCACACTCCCCCACCCTACCACACACACTCAATGAATATAATAATCTTTTCGCCTTGAGACTAAACTTTTCGAAGGTTTGAACATTCAAAACGCAAAATCTTGATACTGATGTTCCCCTCTTTATGGTGAATTGTGTCCATTTAATGTTGATGTTTGAGATTTACCCATAATTATATACGTAAAATAGGGAATGTCTCACCCTATTACACATTGCACAGAAGATGTTTTTGAATGATACGTTGTTGGTAGACGAGGACAATTGAACTTCATGACTGTTACCATTGACCTGGTCACATGCCCTGGCCACTGCAGCGTCCTGCTCCGATTGGCCAATTTCATGTGGGCAACTGTCAATCACTTTGGGGCTAAAGAAATACAAAAACGTAGAGATGAATGGTCCAGTAAGTTTTAGAAAGTTCTGACTTTTTCTAGTCATAAATCCATGTGTCTATTAAAACGGTTTTCTCTACGACACTTTCTATAGGCTTAAAATGCTTTTATATTTTAAATTAAATTTTAAGAGAACCCTAATTTTATGTTTTTAATTATAAAAAACTATGTTTTTAGCATTTATCTGATTTATAATTTTCTGAAATTAAAAAAATATAAATTATTTTACTTTAATTGATAAAATTTAACATGCAATTTACCGGAAAAATGTTGTTTTACAACCTATAGCTGTATCCAAAGGAAAATCAAAATGGATGTAGCACAAATCTGGATTCTGTTCAACTATTCTCAGCACATCATTGGTAGTTAATGCCGTGTACAATAGTACTGAAGCGCTGCACCTTGCTTGCATGGATCCTTGGGTAACCTTAAAAGAGTTTCATAACTAGATAAATTCCTTATTAATAACGCCCCAACTAAAATCAACTCTCTCAAATACAATTTAAGCAAGACAAAAAAGAAAAACTAAAATGAATATTTAAACGCAATTTCCATCAGAGAATTTCCGACGTTTTCATTCAAGGGAAATCATTCTTTATTAGTAATTTTAAATCAGTAATTGTGAAACTAAACAAACTATGACGTCATACCTCTCCCGCTACATCACAACAAGAATGTGTCAATATAATGCGCACCACGCAACAATCTAGCATTAGCAATCATAAAGTGGAGAAACCCATTAAAAATCAATCTAGTTTACATAAATGTCTTTTCAAATTAATAAATTTGAAACTAAAAATAAACAATTGCTATATACATATTGTAACTAAAAAAAAATGGGAGTCAAAAGAACAGTGATTTTTCAAAAACACCAAAAATTGTTCTAAATATTAACAGCTACCGTTTGGCGTTTGTTTCAACTCGATAGATGTTATGGTTGCTGAGAAATTGACAAAATACTGATATTTTTTTCGATTTTTTTTTATTTTCCAGGAAATCCAGTATACTTTTCGGTAATTTTTTTTTGTTAGGCCGCGCACATCCTTGGGACCTCCTTAACATATTTGCAAAAGTGTTTAGGTGTCGCGGTGCATATTATATCATATCGAACAACCTTTTTAATATTTTCCTATCGTGCGGTGAGGTGCGTATTATGTTGACGATACTTTAAAAAAATATACTCCCTCTCTGTAAATTTACATTATAGTAAGTTCAAGTTTGTCTCGCAGGGCACTCTATATTTAATTTTGTTTTATAACTCTTTTCTCGTGATCAAACAAGCGGAAATTTAGGAGGCAGACTATAGCAGTTTTTATTTTTACTACAAACCCTTTATATATGAAACATAACTACATTTGGATTTGTTTTATTGTTGTGCTATGCGCATTGCAACGATTGTATTTTTAGTTATGTCTCGTAAATTAAGGATTTATAGTCATTTTTTTTACAGTTCTTTTAATTTTACACATTCATTATCATATAAAAAACAGTACCAATGTGGACTTTTTAAATTAACACCAATATAATCATACCGATTAGTTACTGTTATGAGCTATAAAAAATAAATTTCCAAGACTTTCATAGATAAAAGAAGGAGTTGACAAGTAGGCTCCCTATGAATGACAACTCTTTCTATGTCAACATACCTCTCTTACTCCGTTACAACGGGCGCAATAAACTCTTTCTAACTGTGTCAACATACCTCTCTTACTCCGTTACAACGGGCGCAATAAACTTTTCTAACTGTCAACATACCTCTCTTACTCCGTTACAACGGGCGCACCAAACTCTTTCTGTCAACATACCTCTCTTACTCCGCTACAACGGGCGCAATAAACTTTTCTAACTGTCTACATACCTCTCTTACTCCGTTACAACGGGCGCAATAAACTTTTCTAACTGTCTACATACCTCTCTTACTCCGTTACAACGGGCGCAACGAACTTTTCAGTCAACATACGTCTCTTACTCCGTTACAACGGGCGCAACAAATTCTTTCTAACTGTCAACATACCTCTCTTACTCCGTTACAACGGGCGCAATAAACATTTCTAACTGTCAACATACCTCTCTTACTCCGTTACAACGGGCGCAATAAATATTTCTGTAAACGACTTTGGTTTCTGCGTCCACTGCCCTGGACATGCTGTCAAGATTGATGTCTGTTTCCGGGATGTTATCTTCACAGAGTCGGACGACATCACGTGATACTGAGATGTTGGTCATGCATGAGCGGATGTAAAGGTGTGATTTACGATCTATTTGATTTTGGTAGCATCCAATTTTAGGTATATTTGGATGAGGAGCCACAGTAAGATCCTCCCATAACGATGGAGACGGCCCAACTTCTGTTGTTAAATTATTGAGTTTAGGCTGAACATCATCATGATGATGCCTGGAGGATAGGATTGTGGGTATGTATCCAATGGAGATATCTGGACAACAAATGTCGTATACTTCACATAACGGTCTGACACAGCTACACTCAATGCACTCAAACTTTGGACACCAGTTATTTGTTATCAAAAGTGTGACTTTCTCTGTTTCGTTACATCGGTAATCACAGTAGCGAAGTTGGTAGTCTATAGGGGACATAACCCCCTTTTTCCACTTGAACATTTCGTCACCTACGTCTGCTCTTCCAGCGTCTTTCCAGCTGTCCCTTGTTATCTGGCGAACGATCCTTATCTTCTCTAAAGATTTTGTTGGGCCTTTTGTTTTCTTGCTAACACTAAGCCCTCTATTTTTGGTGAAGTGATCAATTAAAAACTTGTCCTCTGTTGGCGAATTGCGCTTGGAGTATTCTGGCACAGCTTCCTGTGTTATGTAGGCAAGAGCAAAGCACCAAACCAAGACATGACACCACATTTCAGTTAATGTTGCAATTATGTTTCAAGGTAACACTTTTTATCAGTGCTGTAGAATTATGCTATCAAAGAGATCAAATCATGTGAATTGATTGATTCACATGATTTTAACTGGTTTAATAGTTTAAGAGGTTTTTATCTGTAGTGATTCAACATAACTACATATCCATTTTTGCAACGAAAATATAGTAATAAGTAAGGAATGTTGGACTCAAACGCTAAGAAAGTAAATGAATATATATATATTAAAAATCTTTTTAAAATTTTTTTTTTAATGTTCTGAGTCCTTGGAAAATAATAAAATGTGTTTTCTCACTTCAAACTTCAACGATTTGAGACTAGAGGCTTACCAAAAAGGATTTACCCGTAAACTTCACGTTAAAATGAGAATAAAAATTACTGCCTTATACCATCATTAATGCTATTCATTGATTTTAATCTGGATAAAATATGTTAAGCTTAGTATGTGGCTTGGTGTTTTCTTTATCTCAAATTATAATTTTTGTAAGAATCATGTCTGATCCCGTGACAAAGAAATTAAGATCGTTGCCCCTCACCCAGGTCATACACACGGACATACACATATAATATAGTTAAAACGAGTATATAATCCCAATAAATTTGTAGCTCATGGACTTTCCTTTACTTTAAGTTCTTAAAGTGAAATGGAATGTATTTAATAAATATGTTTAAGTTGCACCAGCCAGTAATAAAAAAGCAACATACATAGCTTTTATAGTTACGTGTTATGATTGAAATAATAATATTGGAACTTTTACATTCCCTTTGGGACTATTGAGTCCTCAAATCGAAAAAATAACCAATTACTTCTGTTTTATATGAAAAACTTTTTAAAAAATGGATAGAATGGTTTTTATATAATAACATGTTTCTGTCATGACAGCCGCTAATTGATATCAGAATCTAAATCCCTTTGGAAAGTACATGATAGTACCTGAGCCCCATTGCAGATAGTACCTGAGCCCCATTGGAAATAGTACCTGAGCCCCATCGGAGATAGTACCTGAGCCCCATTGGAGTTAGTACCTGAGCCTCATTGGAAATAGTACCTGAGCCCCATTGGAGATAGTACCTGTGCCCCATTGGAGATAGTACCTGAACCCCATTGGAGTTAGTACCTGAGCCCCATTGGAGATAGTTCCTGAACCCCATTGGAGATAGTACCTGAACCCTATTGGAGATAGTACCTGAACCCAATTGGAGATAGCACCTGAGCCCCATTGGAGATAGTACCTGAACCCTATTGGATATAGTACCTGAGCCCCATTGGAAATACTTCCTGAGCCCCTTTGGAGATAGTACCTGAGCCCCATTTGATATAGTACCTGAACCCAATTGGAGATAGTACATGATCCACATTGGAGATAGTACCTGAGCCCCATTGGAGATAGTATCTGAAACCAATTGGAGATAGCACCTGAGCCCCATTGGAGATAGTACCTGAGCCCCTTTGGAGATAGTACATGATCCACATTGGAGATAGTACCTGAGCCCCATTGGAGATAGTACCTGAGCCCCATTGGAGATAGTACCTGAAAGCCATTGGAGATAGTACCTGAAACCCATTTGATATAATACCTGATTCCCATTAGAGGTAGTACCTGAGCCCCATTGAAGACAGTACCTAAACCCCATTGAAAACAGTACCTGAACCCACTGAAGACAGTTTCTGAGGCGCAATGGTAAGGGAATATCTATTCTGAAAGAAACGCTTTGGATAAACAATGGGACGCTAATGGTTAAAAAAGTAAGGGAGATATTGTCCTCGTTAACTGATACGTCAGGGATTAAGGAATAATTGATGAAATCTTCACACAAAAGACTTAGTAAAACTATGGAGGATATACAGTGGTTCATCGGGATACACTATTAATACGTTCCGGGGGTTTCATTTGTATCTTGCACTTTTGTAATATCCAATTTAAAACACACACAAACACACACAAAACTAATTATTAAAAATAACATAGAAAAACAAATTAGGATTCCTCATTCGTTACAGTACAGATTGGAAATCTGATAAATAATTTTAAAAAATAAAGAGCAAACAAGAATAAATTTAAAAAAATATCATATGCTATAT
>MUZC01004451.1:1087214-1099574 GCA_002072015.1 Radix auricularia
AAAAAATTGGGTACATTTCTCGAACAATGCGGTTGCATGACATACGCTTCGGGTAAAAACTGTTCTTTAAGGTGTAAATATATCAAGTGTAAAGAAATATCACGGGTATTACGACTTATAAATAGTATCTAGCAAGGAAAGTGCGTGTTATGTCGAAAAAAAAAACACTGACAACAACTCATTTTATGCCAAGCTGTTATGAGTTTATTAGATGAATAGTATACAACGGGAATAAAGATTGATATAAAGTGAATTGTTACTATTAGAAAAAATGAGCGGGAATATATAATGATTGACATAAAATTTATAAGGAGATCAATTTCTTACCATTTTCTTTGAAAAGCAGCATTGTTCTTATGTTTCTATTCACGTTAAAGAAACATGTGCCTTTACAACAAATAAACCATTTTTTCCACTCTCCCAGAGCCACAATATTCACAAATATTATCTGGCTAAAAATATCCTATTCGTCTTGAACTAATTTCATGCTTAGACTATAAATGAAATAGCGAGCTATTTCTAAGAACCAACGGAATCCTGTGGAAAGATATTGTTTTCATGTTTTGATTCACGTGAAAAGAAAGTGAACTTTGCCCGTTAGCTTTTTGTAACTGTTAACGACATTTGTTATTCTGGTAGAGTATATAGCATGCGTTATTAAAGGGGTTCGAGCATGGTGAAAGAAAGCCATCAATCGATCTGAATGGAAGGATGTGGTTGAGCAAGCCAGGGCCCTACATGGGCTGTAGAGCCACGGATGATAATGATGTTGCTTTATTAAAGCAGAAATACCAAAATTGATGGGTAGAATTTAAACTAATAATATGTTTATTTTTCTCGACACACTTATCTTTGTTTTTATTAAGAAGGGTTTGATTTATCACAACCCTAATTTCCAGATCCGAGATCCGTTTATATTAATTTTTAAGGAGAATTTGAGACCCAAAACTAAATAAAGTTACTCTTATTGTGCCTTCCCCGTAGCATAGCACGGGTATTTTGCTCGTATTATATAATGCGGTAAGGCGCATTTCCGTCCGTCAGTCAGTGTGTGTGTGTGAATCCCTTATGCCCCGCAACTCTTGATTACTTTTTTAAAATTGAAAATAAAGACGTAAAATCATAATGATTTTGGTTTTGAGATTAACAGAGCGTGTGGTTTTGCGCGCCGTAAGAAAATGAAGTGGCGTCATGAAGCTTTTATTATATTAATTTATTTAATGTTACTTTTTATGTTGATAATCCAAGTGTGTGAATAAGCATGTGTGCGAGTGTTTTCATTTGTGTGTGTGTGCGTCTGTGTGTGCGTGTGGCTGTGTGTTTGTATTAGTTGTAAAATAACGATTTATTTCATAGATTGCTAAAAGTGAAAAGAAGTTACCAGGTAATGGTTTATGTATAGTTAAAATTATGCACTGGATTATGAAAAATTCCATTAATTCATTAATTTTATGAACACAAGTTTCTGCCGATTCGTTTTTCCTTGGTGCTTGAATAAAAGATAACGGGAAGTCATAGAATGTGACTTAAAAAACTGTTAATGAGAAGATCAATCTCCAATAATTTTTTCAGAGATGGTTTTACTTTATGTTTCATTTTAGAAGAAATGAGCCCTTGAGGATTAGTTGGAAGATTACTCGCATGAATTGTCACAATGGAAAATAAACAGTGAAAAGAACGCATAGTCGCTATTGAAATTGCATTTTTTATAGTTATAATATGTAATTGGGTAAGATTGAGGCTAATTAGCGAATATTTATTTTTAAAGAAAATGGAACCTTTCTAAAATTTTAAATTGTATTTTACAATAATAAAATCACACGAAGATGGGTCGAACTAATTTATCTTAGTCACTGTTAAATAAGTATAGAAATAAATGTGAAGAAATTATTTAATTGCAGACGAAATATCAATTTTACATTTTAATTTAAGCTTTTATACATCCATGTATATAATCGGATGGAGGCAAAATTTTACGGGCTTATAACAAGTCAAAATTACAGAAAATGAAATTTCTTAATATAAAACATAACACTGAACCGCTTTTGAAGTTTTTATCAAGTGATTTATCATAAAAAACAATTGCAAATATCTGTTAGGAGGAAGATGTATTTCTCATAGGTGCTTACTTAATACAAGTAAGTGTTTAGGATCGATTTCATTATAAACTGACATTAAGGAAATTCATATTCAAAGTAAACGCTAAGGGATTTTAAATAATAAAATGGTACGTGTATAAGCGTTAATACACTGTTGTAAGAGTGGGAGTTAAATAGCGGAATTGTAATTTTTATAAACAGGGGCAACTTTGTGAACTATTTGAAGGGTGTTTTTCGTTTCTTGGGTCATGAGTTGATAATATTGCCGAGCCCTGAGTGGCACTATTATTTAAGAATTACGGACATTTCGACTCCGGACGGTTCGACCCTGCCAGTTCGACCACAGGACGTTTCGTACCCAGGAGGTTTTGACCCCGGTCAGTTCGACCACGGACGGTTCGACCCCGGACAGTTTCACCACAGGACGTTTCGACCCGAGGGTGTTTCGACCCCGGACGTTTCGACCCCTATCCATCTACACCGTAGAAATTTATTATTATGTTTTGTTTATATACTTTTTAAAATTTAGTTTTTGGTATAAAAATAATTCAGCATAATATTATTATGCATTAAAAATTAAATTCAGTTTACAATAGTTTTATGTAACGTTTAATTTACGATTATTTGAAAAAGTATGTACACGTATAACCAGTGAACATTCATCGTACATTTATGATTGTGATAATTGCGCGATTCAAAACCTATCTAAATCCACCCCAAACTCAATCCGATGCAATCGGTCAATAAAAAGGCAATGTGATCATATTGTCCTTTCTAAAGGTGCCTACATTCTCGCTGCGCCCCACCTCACTTTATTTACTTTTCCCATAACCTTCGCCAGCAAACGGCGTGATGTGGTGGTCACTGAGTCAGCCTTTGTAACATGTTTAAAAATACTGACAACTTTGTACGTCTTATTAAAATCAGTATTTCTGCGAGTGAGGTCTTCACATGTTAAGGAACACAAGAAGTAAATTGAAGGGCGCGCGTTTGTAATAGTAACAACGCCTGCGAGGTGCATTGTTCAGCTTATCCATTTTTTTAGATTTGATAAAGGACCATAAGTTTATCGTAATGTTTAGTAATTACAATCAGGCTATACACTGGTTACTGGAAAGTGTGGCACCAAACACTGCAAGGGTCGGACCTAGTAGGTTTTGACACAGTCTTATTCTGCGACTCGAGATCAGTTCTCGAGGTCCTGCTGAGCGAGTGATGTCATTTTGGAAGACGTGGGTAAGCTCGAAAGACATGGGGGTAAGGTAACAGTGCAGTGGATCCCAAGCTACGTGAATATTGACGGCAGTGAAAAGTCAGACTCCCTGGCAAAAGCAGGAGCGGCCCAACCAAACCGGATGTCCCAGTTACTTACCTCTTGGCAAAGACCTCGCTAGGTTTTAAGAACTTTAAGAATGAGTGGTACCAGGAGTGGTGGACAATACGACAGAGGGGTTTTCACTAACATGCCCAGGCCGAGTCGATCAGACCAGTAGTGGGTAAACATCAGAGTTCATTGACTCAAATGCGCACCGAGCATTGCCCAACCAACTCATACTTCAACTGGCTAGACCACAATAGGGATTCAAACTGCCGTCATTGCAGCCAAGCCTCTGAGACGGTCACACACCTGTCCCGGGTCGCGTGCTAGACATAGCCGGGGAGGTACGGGAGGCAAAAGCGTACCACGTGAAGACAATGTTGTATGGCACTGCTCAGCAGATGCAGCAGGTTTTTAAGTAATTTTTGCGTATCCTTTCCAAATTTTTAGTGTCCAAATTTTTAAAATATATTCTCTTTTTGTTTGCACAGCTTTTTAAATTTAGATTTGAACCAGCATTAGTTAATTCTATTTGATTTTAGTTTTGTTTGAACATTCTCATTCATTATAATTCTCAGATTTGCTTTTATATCCTTCCAAATTTCTTCTACGAGGCTATCTGTGCTGAATTTACTTAGGAATCCTTTTTTAGCGCATTTTCGAAAAGTCGAAATGCGCTATTGTATCCGTTTTGTCCGCCCGTCTGTCATCACCCTAGATCACAGCATCCATAAGTCCTAGACCCATGATGTATATATGTTTTTTGTATGTCCTGACCTGCCATTTGTGCATCAACACTCAGTTACTCGATCCGTTAAAAAAACCCGTTAAAACTACCAAAAAACATTGCGAATCGAGAGATAACACTGGCGCAGGCAACGGCCGCCATTGCCGGAAGTCGAATACATCGTTTTTCAAGCATTGAAGAGTTTTTACTTTCTGTTTTTTTGTTGTTGACGTCATTAGAATATGTGTAAAAGTTTAGAGAGTTTTACGTCATCATTTGTGGTGACTTCAATCAAGATCTTAGCGGCCCAGGGGCAGAAATTGAAAACTTTTTCGAAACAAACTTCAACATTCAACTACTTTCAACAACATTGGCAACCACGATCTATCAAACAACAATTGACGGAGTATTTGGGCGATTAGCTGATTACAATTTAGAATGTTTCATTTATGAGTCCTATTTCAGTGACCACAAACCACTTGTAGTTAGATTAAAGAGAAAATATAAAAAAATTTAATGTAAAGAAGTGACTTTTAAATAAAAAAAATTTCAAGTATATTAATTACACAAGAAAATTCATAAAAATATGTCTAAAATCTAAACACAATTACTGATAACTACATAATGCTGATATCTAACATAAGTACTGATACATACTACGAAAATGCGCTAACACGTCCTGAGTCCAAAAAGGGACCAGGCTTAACATGATTTTTGTAAGTTAGCCGCTAATTGGTGTGATTTTATTGAATTACGTTTATTCCAAAGATAGCTTATGCTTCTAGGCATATCATTTATTTTAGTTTTTATTGCATTGGTTACCCTAACAATATCATATTGTGACGTCTATAACTAATCCTGGTCTATTTGTTGATAATTAATATAGTGGTTTATCCCTTCCTTTTGTATTACTATCTTTTCTAGGTTTATGTTTTTTAAAGGGTCTAAAATGTTAATTCATATCTTTATTAGTTTGATTGTTATAAATTGCATAGTTTTTTCAAATTATATCTGGAAGATTGAAGTCCCACATAGTCCATGTTGTTGATGTTTTGTGAGCGAGAATCATGTGGGGCGTGGATCAGTCAATGCAAGGTCAGTCCAGGCCCACGGGTAGATAACTCGGGTGTTTCTCGATGAGAGAGACAAGTCGCCGAGTGACAATTGAACACAAGGGATCCACGAGCCCGTGTTTGGTCTGCTGGGCTGTAGGGCTGAGATATCTTGTAGCTAGGATACAAGGAGTGGTAGTGAATGAGAAAGTTGTACATAGGTGACAAGTGGCCATCAGAATAATAAAGATTGCTTTTAGCAAAAGGACTTGTGTCATTTACTGTACGCCAGTTGTTGGTGTGTGAGCCTCGGACCAGAACCCTAGACAACGATACCTGACACTATCTTTTCTAAAAATTTTATAATAATTATAATCTGCAAGCCACCAAGGAGCCAGATATCAGCGTACTGGTGTGTTCCAGAACTGCGCGGGGCAGTGCAAGGATACATACCGTATCCATCATTGCAAGCCGACTAAGAGCCAGACATCGAGATCCAGATCATTGCTGGACATAGCAAGGGGCCGGATACATAACGTGTCCGTCACTACATGCCGCCAAGGAGCCAGCGTACTGGTGTGTTCCAGAACTGACTGGCGCGGGAAAGTGCAAGGATACATTCCGTATCCTTTATTGCAAGCCATCAAGAGCCAGATCACCACTGGACATTGCAAGGGGTCGGGAACATAATGACAGCCAGACTATCACCGTAGCCGGGGGCATACGCTCGTATCGGAGTAGACAACAGGACGACGAACAAGATAGCAGTGGGGTCCGGACGGAAGGAGCCGCGGAGCCAGTGCCAAGAGTGATTCAAAGTGCCAGCAAGAGACCCGGGATATACAAGACCAGAAACCAAAAAGAAATGTGCATGTTTTGAGGACCATCAGGGATAGTAAGGAATATCGATATATACTGATACGACAGGAAATTTGTGTGAATTGACAACTTATGGTTATTCTATGGATAAATAAGTGTATGTGAATTAAAAAATTCTGTAAGTACGAAGTTTAATTAATTAGAATATTATTGTCTAAATGGTAAAATTTGAATGCTTGGGTAGATATTACTGAGAATATAAATATGGAAACTAGAGGAAAAAAATGGAAGAGATGAATACAATAATGGCGGAGCTTAGAGAGATGGGGGAAAACACTTACAGTTAGAGGGAGAAGAGCTAAATACGTTTGTATTAGAGCAGTGGAGAAGACAGAAAGAAGACGAAAAAGAAGAAAAGGAAAGGGAGGACATTAGAAAGCATCAGAAAAGGGAGGACATTAGAAAGAATGAGCTAGAAATAGAGAGAATAAGATTAGAAACCGAGAGAAGTAAAAACAGGGAAGAGGAAACAAGGGTGAAGACGGACAAACACAAAAACTATCACTTACTAAAGAACCTACTGAAATATGACAGAAGTAACGAATTAGACATTGACAACTTCGAACACATAGCCAAACAAAATAATGTACAGAAGGAAGAGTGGTTAGCCGAACTGCAGGTCCGACTAACGGGGGACCTGCAGGCATTCCTACTGACAGAAGACGTTCGAACAAAATACCATGACTATGACACCGTCAAGACACTTCTGTTGACACACGCAGGATATAGTGCGGAAAAATATAGAGGGAAGTGGAACAACCTTAGACCGGAGGGGGATAATTTTAGAGAATACCACTCATTAATAACAAGGAGTCTGGACAATTGGGTTCTGAGCACAGGAACAAATAAATCGTATGAGGGATTACGCGACATAATGTGTCAAAATAAATTACTTACTAACCTGAAACCCGAGGTTCTAAAACAGTATTGTTAAACAAACCAACGAGTTGTGAATGTGTATTGACCCAGATAGACACGATCAAAACAACAGGGCATGGTAGCATAACCAAAAATAACACAGCAAATTTTCAAATTTTCACGCCGGGGGAGGGGAAGAGTTGGGAGTTCAGGGGTTAGCAAGAAAAAGGTCAGCCGAGGGGAGACTAACCAGGGAACGGGAAGTTTGTTTTGCGTGTGGGAAAGAGGGTCACTGGAAAAATAATTGTCCTCGAAGACAGGTAAACAGGGAGTGGACACAACCTGGACCAGAAGGATACAGGGGTAGGCGAGAATACCTGAGAGACTCCCCCAAAAGATACAATCAGAAATGACTAGGAAATCAGGAGAGCGATCGAGGGCAAATGGGAGTCGGTCATACATACACAAATAAGGCTAGGCAACAAGTAGGTAGCTTAAAATATACGAACATCGCAGAAGGCATCGAAGGAAAATCGACGGGGATTTTGTATTTAGAAAAAGGGAAATTAGGGGATAGAGAAGTATCCGTACTCCGAGACACTGGGTGTAACATCATCGGGTGCAAGAAAAAACTAGTCGATAAGAATCAGATAACAAAAAAACGTTATAAACTAAGGCTTATAGATGGGAAGGTTGTAGAATATCCAACAGCATTTATAGAAATTCATACTCGATATGTTAAAGGGGTGGTGCTAGCTGCACTGTTCGACGATCCAGTTGCGGAAATTATAATAGGAAACGTGGGAGTAAATAAAAGATCGGTTCGATACCATGGAAATGTAGCGACAAGGGCCCAAAGGAAAAGAGATGAAGAGGTTGCCCAAAACACCGACGGATCGAGTATGGCTTTGAAAAAATTAACGGAAGCTAAAAACGTGAGGTGGGAACATGAAAGGGATCCAGACCTTCGGAAATGCTGGGAGAAAGCTAAGGACAAAGAAGTAGAACACACTAAAAAAGGACATATTACTTTTAATATTAGAAATGGGTACTTATATAGGAGATTTATAAACAAGTCGAACAACAAGATCGATGAAAGGTTAGTCATTCCATCGGAGAGCCGCGGAATTATCCTCCAGAACGCACATGAAACACCGTTAGCGGGACATAGGTCGGTCAGAAAAACAAAACACATCATAACTTCAGAGTTTTTCTGGCCGAAGATGAATAAACATATCACGGATTCTGTTAAGACTTGCCCAAAATGTCAAAAGGCTAGACCGCCGGGAGCATGAAAACCTACTGAGCTTGGATTCATGCAGATAATTGGAATTCAATTTTAAAAAGTTGCTATCGACATAGTAGGTCCATTACCTATGACAAAGAATAATAATAGATACATACTAACATTAATTGACATGGCAACCAGGTGGCCGGAGGCAGTGCCATTAAAGAGAGTGACGTCGGAGGATATATGTGAGGCATTGTACTCGATTTTTACAAGAATGGGGTTCCCGTAAGAAATCTTGTCAGACAATGGACCTCAATTTTCTTCTGACCTCTACGAGCAAGTGTGCACTCTACTTAATATCAAGACCAGTCACTCTTCCATTTATCATCCCCTGTCAAATGGAATGGTTGAGAGACTAAACGGAACACTGAAGTCGATGCTCAGAAAAGTAGCTACAGAAGGGTTGGATAACTGGGATAGTGTGTTACAGTCGGTCCTCTTCGCATATAGAGAAGTTCCCAACGAAACCACATTAATCTCTCCTTACGAGTTGATGTTCGGCCGAAAGGTGAGAGGGCCGATGGCGATACTAAAAACACTGTTCACACAGGAAAACACTACAGATGATGAAACCAACATACGATTACATTATTGAATTAAGAAATAAATTAAAAATAGGGTTAGAACGGGCACGTACGAACGCAGTAGCACAGACAGTCAAGAATAAAACTTACTATGACCGACATACGGTAACTAAAAACATTCAGGTTGGGAATAAAGTGTTACAGCTAAAACCCAAAAGAGGAAAAAAATGTCGTTATATTCAGACGAACCTTACGAAGTAACCAAAATACTATCCAAATATAATGTGGAGATTAAGCAAGAAAATCGAAAAAAAATTCACCACCTTAACAGAGTAACCAAGTATATGGAGGGAGATAGTCAGAGTGCCGGCATTAACATAGACAAAATTACACACCGGTTGGCAGCAATAGTAATAGCAGAGGACAAAGGAGAGGGAGAAGAATTTACAATACCCACAATAGCGGCGAAAATTGAACATCCCGAGTTGGATATTAACAGTGAATTAGATAGGGCGCAAAAAGAAGAAATAAATAGACTAGTAGAGGAATTCAAAGAGGTGATATCAGAGATACCCGGGAAAACAACCGCAGGAGAACACATAATCGATCTCGTCGACAAAAAAACCGATACAACTAAGACCTTACACAATTCCTTCACACATGACAGCAAAATTGAAAGAAGAAATCAACCTCATGTTAAAGTTAAACATCATAGAAGAATCAAAATCTTCATATTCTTCGCCGTTAGTACTGATAAAGAAGAATGATGGCTCAATACGCACATGCGTGGACTATAGGAAACTATATAAGTTAACTAGAACCGTCGCTGAAGTCATACCAAACCCCGAAGATATACTTAGTCAAATGACAAAAGCAAGCTATTTCAGTAAGCTAGACTTAACAAAGGGCTACTGGCAGATACCACTGCACAAAGACAGTCAGAAATATACGGCGTTTCAAGGACCAGTTGCCTTATATCAGTTTAAGTACATGCCCTTGGGTTTATCAACAGCCCCGGCGACATTTAACCGAATAATGAGGAAACTGTTCGGTCAGTTAGACAATGTAGCGACCTATTTTGACGACATATGTGTACATACCGAGGACTGGGAGACACATATTAAGACCCTCAGGCAAGTTTTCGGAATTTTGAAAATGGCTGGTTTTACTGTAAAACCAAGTAAAATGGAGATAGGAAAAAAATCCATTAACTTTTTGGGACACAGAATAGAAGGAGGACGGTTGAAACCAGAGAGTGCCAACATACAGAAAGTATTGAAAATAGAGAGGCCTACAACGAAAAAACAAGTTAGAAGTTTAGTGGGTCTCATTTCATACTACAATAAATTCATACCTAATTTTTCTACGCTAACGGCACCCCTAACAGACCTTACAAGAAAAGGCCAACCTAACAGTATTCACTGGACGATTGAATGCCAACAGTCATTGGAAAGAATTCAGAAATGGCTGAGTAGTGAACCCATATTACGTGGGACGTGGTGGTCGAGAGGTAGCGCTCTCGACATTCATACCGATGGTCACGAGTTCGAATCACACAAAGGTGAGGATTTGCCTGAGGAGTCCCCGCGTCACCCAGCTCTGAATGGGTACCTAACTAGACAATAGTTAGGCGGCTGGGTTAATGTGTGGAACCCCTATAGCCGTAGCCTGTGACCGCTGCATCACTTGCCAACAGATCATCTCTCATGGTCTGTGGACGCAATTATCTTCTGCATAGAAGGAGCGTCTGTATATCTAAGATAAGATAAGATATTAATTTTACCAGATAATAACACGACATTTATACTCAGAACCGACGCGTCCATGAAGGGTATAGGGGCATGCCTATTACAATCCAGAGCAAACACTTTACACCCAATAAAATTTATAAGTAGAAACTAGACACTCGACTATCGAGAGGGAATGTTTAGCGACAATATGGGCTGTTCAAAAACTCTCATACTATTTATTGGGGTCACGATTTGTTCTACAATGTGACCACCAAGCACTAAAATATTTAAATAAAAAAACATTCACAAACTCAAGAATAACAAGGTGGTCACTAATCCTCCAGGAATTTAATTTTGATGTTCAATACATTAAAGGCGAACAAAACGTTATAGCGGATTGTTTATCTCGACTTGGAGGGTGGGAATAGAGAAGATACAGGAGTTGAGAAAGTACTCATATATATAACCAAAGAAATCGGGGCAACGCCGCTGGGTTGGTTAGTGTGTTTGACCCACAAACAGAAACTACCGGGTAGTAGAGAAAAGAGACAGTGACATGTAAACAGAATGACCAGACCATAACAGATGACCAATCACAGGACAGGGCTCCACGTGGAATCGTCTGACACACAACACTGAGCTTGCTAGGTCAAGGTGACATTCACAAAAGGGGCTCGTGAAAAAGTCAAATCCAAAGGAGTAGCGCCGCCTATGACGGCTATAATCGTCTTCATATAGACATAGATGTACATATGTAATTATTTGTTCTTATGTATATGAATTGTATATAAATATGCTAGGATTTCCTAATTTATACATGTTATAGAAATAAATGTGATGAATAGTATGATAATAATTGATGATAGAATTTCGGCCCCTACATGCCTCATGCAATGCTATGTTGTTCAGTTGAATTTTTATATATATGCTTGTTGTTCAGGTTATTTATGTTTATAAGGAAATATTGATTGATGAGATTGATGTTATGTTTATACGGGTTAATTGTCATTAATTGTTATCTAAGATGTTTGAGAATTTGTTAATTATTTGAGTTTCTGCATGATTATGATATTGTGATGATGTTTAAGATGAATTATATAGTTGGTTAGGGATGGATATGAAATATTCTCAATAACACACCGGTCCCACGCACCATGGGGACATTAAAGATACATGTGGAGTCCCTCTATGGGGACTATAAAGATTCATAGGAGGATGATTATACAGGAGCATGAAGTGCTCCAGTAGAAAGGTCCCATGTGGTGGACAAGCACTATAAAAAATTTTTGGTTGATTGGTGTTTCTTAATTTGTAAAAATATTTTGGTTTTGTTTTTCCCTGAGATCGTGTATATATATATATGTAAGTATATTGTATGTATTAGTGTAGTAATGATGATAGTTCTCATGACGAGTTTGCCATGAGATTATTATGAATATATAATTAGAATTATGATTATGAACATTGCACTCTGCCTAAGAATTCGCTTTGAGAATTTTGTTAATGAAGTATATGATAATGTATTATGAGGTGCAGTGATTCCATACCCTGACTATTTTTTTAGCGCATTTTCGAGAAGTCGAATGCGCTATTGCACCCGTTTTGTCCGTCTGTCATCACCTTTGATCACAGCATGCATAAGTCCTAGACCCATGATGTATATATGTTTTTTGTATGTCCTGACCTGCCATTTGTGCATCAACACTCAGTTACTCGATCCGTTAAAAAACCCCGTTAAAACTACCAAAAAACTTTGCGAATCGAGAGGTAACACTGGCGCAGGGAACGGCCGCCATTGCCGGAAGTCGAATACATAATTTTTCAAGCATTCAAGAGTGGTGCGAAGGCGTGCAAAAGAATTTTTTTTTTTTTTTTTTTTTTT
>MUZC01004451.1:1107601-1153411 GCA_002072015.1 Radix auricularia
AAAAAAAAAAAAAAAATTAAATTAAAATAAAATGTTTTGATGGAGGCTAAAGTATGTCTACCTCAGGATATCATTGTCGACACCTTCTGCAATCATGGCCAATGTCCAAAACGTGCCGGTCAAGGTAAAAAGTTTGGCGTAGACATAGAGATTTCTTTTCGTGTCGCCAGAAAATGAATCCAATCTTTGCGTCAGTTTAAGGACTTTGTTGATCTTCAGAACCGTTAGGACGAAAAATGTCAGGTTTACAAGACCAATGAGTAACAATGGTCCGCCCATAGCAACACCTTTAGAATTTAAAAAAAAAAAAAAAGAAATCATTGTACATTTGTATTCGAATTCTCAACCAAATCAATTACATTAAGTTACATTTTGTTACACATAAAATCAAAGCCAATAAAGGAATTCCAATGCAATAATAATAATTTGATAACTTAAAACGCCCAGCCCCCAAACGAGCAACTGGGCCCTCAGCGCTTCGGTTGAAAAAAAAGCAACACACATAAAATGATAAATACTTATCAATGCATTCAATGTAAAACATTCACAACCTAATTACAACATATCATGAAATTACTGTACATATTTCATTGAAAGAAATGTTTGATTGTTGATCAATTACTTTTAGAAGTAAAGTAGGAAAAAATGTGTTTTAGTGAAGCCTTGAAGAACTTGGCAGTTTGAATCCTGCCAATGTGTAATGGTTGAGAATGGAGGTTCAAAAAAAAAAAAAAAAAAAAAAAAAAAAACATTTCGCTAAACGTTTTAGTGCTTGTCTTAGGAACAGAGAGAATGTGTGTCTGTAGAGGAGCGTAGATGACAAATGGGTACGTATACAGAGGGAAGTTCAGTCACATGGGAAGGGCCTAATTTAGAAATAAAGTTCTGACAAAATCGGATAGTTTGTATTCAATTCGTGTTTGTGTAGGGAGCAAATGAAGTAAATAAATGTTAATTTTTAACGAGAAGAAACAAAATAAGAAAGAATGTATACAATTTTTGAAACTCACCAACATAAAATGGCGAGTCCAAATAACATTGTTTATTTCCATAACCAATGTGCTGGCCATGGGATTCGACAAGAGAAATGACTACAATCGTCACAACGATAATACTTGGAGGAAACATCGATAACAAGGCGTTTTTAATAAGTTTCAGTTTGACTTGTTCATTTGATAGCATTATATTCCGTGTTTCAGAGGTGAAAGCTTTATGCATGTAGAAACTGCAGACTAACGTCCAGAAAAACATCCATAGCCAAAGGAAATGAGTTGCCATACCAACAGCAGGACAAACGGGAACATCTGATGACCTGAAATTAATAATTTTAATAAGTTAAAGATGCTCTATATCTTAATGATATGAACCAGTATTTTTGAATATTTAAAAAAAAAACAACACTTTTTCAATTAATGAAAGGAAATACAACTTAGGATCTTTGTAAAGCTAACAAAGTCAATATCATTTTAAAAATAAACTAAGTAAAACTTGACTATACTATTTATAATTCACTTGTAAATCTATATAAAAATTTGAATTCTGAACATGTGCCAGTATCCAAAATCTATGTCGTTTAAAGTTTAGCACCAAAATGACTAACCATAGACTTACATGTGGGAGCTAGCTAGCAACGAAGCCTGAGCCAGAAAGAGGCTGATGCATAAAACCATATTCCGAAGTCCAGGGAACGTCCTTAAACTTTCCAACCGGATGTATGTCATCAGTGTCAGGATGAGGCTGAGCATTGAGGCCGCCATACTGATAATTGTTAAAATGTACTGAGAACTAACTATGGTAGACATTGTTTCCTTTGATAACAACTGTTGGTATTCCTCAAACTTTCGACTAATCAAATCATGACACACATTCAGCACGCCATTACCGTCTATTTCTACAAGGTTAAGGTCACTCACGCCTGTCAGTCTAAGGATTGTGTTATTTAACCTCAAAGTTATGGTAATGGCCGCTGGGTTGTTATATTCGTTGACTTTAACTTTGTAGCTGTTTGGCTTGAAACTAACAAAGACGCACGTTATTATGCTACTAAAGTTTAAATATAACGATGACGTATTCGTCCATGACATTGATTTTGATTTTGTTTCGTTTACACAGTTACGATTTCCATAAGCAGACCGAGGCCCCTTGCAGTATTTTGACCATTCATAATTGGACAACATCAGCATAGGCTTGAACGAAGTGTCCACATCTTCCTCATTTTTAAAAGTTATGACTGACTTAATGAAACGACTTGTCAAATCCAATTCATAGTCATCCCTTGATAAGTTTACATTAGCCTCTAGAAAAGAATCAATCCAGTAAAAAACAGGGTCTACTTGTCCTCCTGTTGAACATCGATAAGTATATATGCTGCCAAGCTTAGTATCTGTACTCTTCGAAAACGCGTGGAGCAGTTTCTCAAGCTGTTTATATTTGGAAAGAATTCAAATAATAAAAATTAATAATTGTTCACATTACTTATAATTATTGTTGGATTAAAACTTTGTCCATATTTTTAAAGCAATTTTCCTTGAGAAAAATGCGTTTATATATTTGAAATATCTGGCTAGTCTGTTCGAGCTTTGAACAGCAACGCCTCCTGAACCATACAATATATAACGTTCAGGTCTTTTCAAAATATGTTAAGGGGGTTCGAAGAATGTGAACGGGCCAAAATATTATCGAAAAATTGTACTTGATTTCCAGGAAGAAAAAAAATTATAAAAACTAAATTAAACAAAATATAAGTATTATGTCAATTTTTCAATTTTGTCAAATTTGAAACAAACGCCACCGATAGCTAATAATATATGTTTGAAAGAGACCATTTCTCTGCAGCTGCATGCTTTTAGCAGCCATTTCTAGATAGCAATTGTTTTGTTTAGTTTTAAAATTATTGTTTTGAAATGACTTTTAATGTAATCCAGAATAATAGTTTCTGAGGTTTTCTGGCTTTGTGAATGCTAATGTTAGATTGTTGCATGGTGCGCATTATATTGACACATTCTTGGTGTGATGTAGCGTGAGGTGATATGACGTCATATTTTGTTTAGTTTCAGAATTACCTGTTTGAAATCATTTTTAATGTAATCTAAATTTATTTCCCTTTAAATAAAAAAAAAAGTAAAATTCTCTGTTGGAAATTGGGTTTTAAAAGCTCATTTTCAAGTTATTTTTACTTGTTAAATAAATTTTAAACAGTATTGTATATTTAACATTTGACACAACCTGATCCCAAAACAATAAAGCGTTTATAGAGTGATGATCGATTGGAATAAACCAAAGCTGTAGTCTGTAGACGAGTCCTCTAATATCAGGTAAAGCTGTCATGCACGTATTGTTCACAAGGTACTTTCCTGGGGAACAGTTCCTCACCAACTAAAATAAAGGATATTTAGGATACAGTTATTGGGGTATTTATGTTATAAATTAGGAAACAATTTTATTTTAAAGATTACAAGCTTAGAAAAAGTTATTGAGAGCGTACTGAAGGCATACGCGGTACTTACCGTGTCGTTGACGAAACTGTGCAAGTCATTCAGCTCTGTTTGAGAGGCACGTCTTCTAAAGTCAAGTAAAAATCTAAAAGCTTCTTTGCGCTCTGTTACAATAGGTACGAGCGGTTTGCATGTCGAGTATATTGGCTGGGATTTCTGTGGATCAGAATTAAGAAACCTTTAAATGTAATAATCCTTTTAAATTAGAGCGAATTTGATTTGAAAAGAGCCTAAATTCAGCATAACCTTTTTGGTCATAAACAAAATAACAATGACAATCTGACAACATTCATAGTGCCGTACTAAAATCATAAGCTTTTCATCACGCTTTACATGTAAATAGCAATAGTAATACACTATATACTTAAATACATACACATTCATACATGGACATGCACACACACATCTATATACACACACATAGAGAGAGAGAGAGAGTGAGAGAGAGATTAACATTTAATACCATACATTTATGTCATAATGAAAACATATAGTGATGGTAATCTGTCATTTAGATAACGTTTATCTGTCTATGAAAATGACTCTCTCAGTCCTGAAAGTAAGGTTTCAAACAAATATTCATTTTTGTTTGCAGTTGCAGATCTTAATCCTATTAGAAATATTCAATGACTGATAATACCATCGTTTGGAGGCACAAAAAAGAGTTTTAATAGAAAAGTCCACGAATGTATTTTAGTGTTTGAGCTGGTGAACGTAGCTGATAAGAGGATGGGTATTGAACAGGAAAAAAGGGCTATAAGATAGGAAGGGTATGAGTCGAAAACAAGTTGTTAAAAAGAACAGATAGGCTATAGTAGAAGTGTGCTTCTACGGGGAGACTATGTAGTACTGGAGTCAGGGGCGGATTAAGACTGCACGGGGCCCCGGGCTGCAATCAAACGGGGGCCCTATCCAACCAGCGTCCCTTTAAATAAAATGATTGTCAACAGCTAATATAAGACCTTAACTAAATATTAATAATGAAAAAAAAAAAAACGAACACGAAGAAATAACTGTTTGAAGTGTTCGCCATATGTTACAATTGAGTGTGAAAACAAAAATTTCAAAATCACTGCCGGGAATCAAACCCGGCACCGATTGATTCAAAAGCCATTACTCTCTCCACATGGCCAGCGGAGCTTGTCTAAACGGAGAAATTTTAAAAATATAAACAGTAATTTAAACTATGTTCTCTTAGGGAGGCAATTAAAACCAATTGTAGAGATAATATTTCTTAATTTATTTTATTTATTATACTTCCAAGGGTTCGTGCAAACATTTGTTCATTTTTATTATAAAATATAAAAAGTTTGGGGGCCCCCAAACGTCGGGGGCCCCTGGCTTTAGCCCGTTCAGCCCCCCCCCTTAATCAGCCATAGACTGGAGTGATAAGGTGGCGTTTTCGTCGCTTTTAACTTTTAGAACTAGCCTGGCAGCTGAATTTTGAACTTTTTATAGCTGTATTACGTATTGCATTTTTAAATATGAAAGAAGAGAAACTAAATAGTCAAGATGAGTGAGAACAAGAGTAAAGACTATGGATTCTTTTTCACTAATTGCCAAGTAGTCGCGGATTGAAGCTGATCTGAAAGATTTTGTTGTAAGCAGAGCGTCAGTTGCTAGTGGTGAAGTTGTAATGGACTTGTTTGTTGTCATTTCACAGAGCATGAGATTCGAATGAGTTTATTGACTGCGTGCTTGTTGAGTGATGTGAATTGGTGAGTGTGTTGTAATGTGAATTGGTGAGTGTGTTGTAATGTGAATTGGTGAGTGTGTTGTAATGTGAATTGGTGATGAGTGTGTTGTAATGTGAATTGGTGAGTGTGTTGTAATGTGAATTGGTGAGTGTGTTGTAATGTGAATTGGTGAGTGTGTTGTAATGTGAATTGGTGAGTGTGTTGTAATGTGAATTGGTGAGTGTGTTGTAATGTGAATTGGTGAGTGTGTTGTAATGTGAATTGGTGAGTGTGTTGTAATGTGAATTGGTGAGTGTGTTGTAATGTGAATTGGTGAGTGTGTTGTGATGTGAACTGATGAGTGTGTTGTAATGTGAATTAGTGAGTGTGTTGTAATGTGAATTGGTGAGTGTGTTGTAATGTGAATTGGTGAGTGTGTTGTAATGTGAATTAGTGAGTGTGTTGTAATGTGAATTGGTGAGTGTGTTGTTAGGTGAGCTGGTTAGTGTATTGTGAGGTGAACTGGTGAGTGTTTTGTTAGGTGAGCTGGTTAGTGTGTTGTGAGGTGAACTGGTGAGTGTTTGTTAGGTGAGCTGGTTAGTGTGTTGTGAGGTGAACTGGTGAGTGTTTTGTTAGGTGAGCTGGTTAGTGTATTGTGAGGCGAACTGGTGAGTGTTTTGTTAGGTGAGCTGGTTAGTGTATTGTGAGGTGAACTGGTGAGTGTTTTGTTAGGTGAGCTGGTTAGTGTGTTGTGAGGTGAACTGGTGAGTGTTTTGTTAGGTGAGCTGGTTAGTGTGTTGTGAGGTGAACCTGGAGATACTATAAATGTAAATCAAATGCAATAAAAGTCAGTTGCAACACAGACCAAGGACTGGTGTCTTGATCTGCAGAGTTGATTCACTTTTTTACTATGACAAAAGTTAGAATTATGTAAACATGTTTGTATATAGCAAAGTCATGTACACTATAATGACGTCATAAACCAGTTTAAAAAAAAAACAACTCAATCTAAAAGTATTATCGTAAAAATTGTGGGTGTCCATTGACGGAATATATATTTTTTTATAAATCATCATTAGAGTCAAAAAAATATATTTTATAAATGCCTCTAAATACATCATTAGAGTCAATAAAATCTATTTTATAAATGCCTCTAAATACATCATTAGAGTCAATAAAATATATTTTATAAATGCCTCTAAATTATTTTTAGACAATTGCCAACATCAATTCAAATCTTACCGTTACTACATACACACAAAAAAAACAACAACAACAACAAAAAAACAAACTTCTTAGCAATTTACTTTTTTGAGTGTTTTAGCTAGTCCTGACAAACCCGACAACAATAAGCGAGTAGCTGATATTATCTTCTCGGACTATTTGTTGAATTCTAAATTTCTTCAGAACCCCCCTCCCCCATCCCCCCCAAAAAAAAATAACTTAAAAAAAACCACTTAGTGAATGTCAACATATTTTTTCCTTCAAACTAAAATCTTTCTGGTATCGATGTTGTTTTTTTCTCTTTAAAAAGGAACAACAACTTCATATTTGTCCAATGCTTGTTTCTGGCTGAAAGTTTCCATATCATCTTTATGTTTGATATTTTATGTATTGCAAACGTTTGAAAGCTTCATGTCTTACCATGTTACACATTGCACAGAAGATGTTTTTGAATGAATCTATGCTGGTTGGCGATAAGGTCAAGTGAACTTCATGACTGTTACCATTGACCTGGTCACACGCCCTGGCCACTGCAGCGTCATGTTCTGATTGTCCACCGTCATATGGGCAGCCGTCAATCATTTTTCGGCTAAAGGAATATAAAATTAAATGTTTCTGTAAATTATATAATTTTTTTTCTACAATAAAATCATGTTTTCTTAAATTAATTTTTCCTTTCTCATTGACTATACGTTTATATTGATGATAAATTTAAGGTTTAATTTTTCGCAGTATTAATTCTAAAATTCAAATATGGTTTCATTCATCATTTTCTTTTGTATTATAGACAACTATATGCACGCAGATTTGCTTATAGATAGTGCAAAGAAAGTGGGGGGGGGGGTGAACAGACACCAAATACATCACGATGAAATCAGAACTACGCGAAATAAACCTCGGATGCGGGGATAACTGCTACGCATTGTTGATCTGGAAACGTGTGCACTGTGGTTAGCCACTTGCCACCCCCACGCTGCACCACCCTAGCTTGCCAACATAAACTAATGGGCATTACTTGACAAAGGTCATTCGTCAAGCTTATTCCCACTCGTCCTGTGCTTGAATGGTGTTGCGTGGTCATGATCGAAAAGAAAGTGGGAAATGAACCAAACCTTTTTAAAATTATAAATTTTATGTCTTAGCTGGGAATTGAACATGCGACCTCCGCGTGTTAGGCGAATGCAATGACCATTACACCACGAAATCCATGTTATTTTGATGTTCTGAAAGAACATAGTAATTGACTTCAATTCTACCTTTTCTTGCAATCTGACTGGTCGGTGGGATCAGACAGCTTGCTAATTGCTACTTGCTTGGTGTCTGGCATGGTTGGACCATGATTAGAATTATATAGAGAGATTTTTGATATGTTTAAATTTAATTAATTTAAAAGCATCAAATTACTTACCTGAAGGACTCTGTTGTACAAGGTAAAGTTGTAAACAAAGAAAAATCAAAATGCAGGTAGCACAAATCTAGATTTTGTACAACTAATCTCAGCACATCGTTGGTAGTTAATGCTGTGTGTAGTGGCACCATAGAGTAGCACATTGGTCGTATCGGTACTTGGTTGACCTTTAAAGAGTTACCTTACCACTTCAATTAGCTTATAATCAAGTTTATAGTACAATACAATACAATAAAAAGGCCGTAACAGAACTTTCAGCTGAATAGCATACTTCAAGACAATCTCAAGGTTTTGATAGAAAATAGTTGGCCTCATTCTTTCATCACAGAGATCACATTTGATGGCTCATTTCCTCCCCTTCTAAAATTAGAGTTAAAAACAAACAGGTACCATAAGTGCCACACCCTTTATGATCTATTTTATGTTACTGTTTTAACTTGCTTTTTAGAAAGGTAGCGATTACTCGCTCGTCCACTTCCGATAAGAAATGATGTTTATAAAATTGAAGAGTTACAAGTATTCACTGCGCCTTTTATTGAACCTCCGATTCTATATGTGCATTCAAACAATCTCTAAACTTTATCGCTTAACCTAACCAAAAACCCTAAAAACTATCACTAAACCTAACCCAAACCCTAAAAACTATCACTAAACCTAACCAAAAAAACTATCACTAAACCTAACCCATACCCTAAAAACTATCACTAAACCTAACCCAAACCCTAAAAACTATCACTAAACCTAAACCAATCCCTAAAAACGAATCACTTAACGTAACCCTAAAGTATATCCCTAAACCTAACATATCGAAACAAACCATTATTTTAAAAAATCGTATTCATTATCAATTCATGTAGTATTTAAAAAAAAAAAGGCATCAGTAAGGAATCGAACCCTAGACCTCCGTTGAAGCATACTACCTCACTATCAATACGACCATACAGCCACAATCAACATTGTATTTTTTTAACATATAAAAAAAAAAATGTTACAAAGAATAGCAATAACCGGAAGTGGACGAGCGCGTATACAGCCCCATATTGGGTCGTCCTGACGAGCAAGTAATCACTACCTTTTATAAAACAACAAAACACGAAAAAAAATCACTCAAGTAAATGGACTAGGTGCCTTAAAAATAAAACGGTCTAATTATACTCTGTTTATCCTGACAATAACTAATAAAATATATTGTCTAGACTTTGATGATCATAATGAGGAGTAGGCAAGTGGGTTCTCTATGAAAGACAAACTCTTTCTATGTAAACATACCTCTCTTACTCCGTTACAACGGGCGCAATAAATGTTTCTGTAAATGACTTTGGTCTCTGCGTCCACTGCCCTGGACATGCTGTCATGATTGATGTCTGTTTCCGGGATGTCATCTTCACAGAGTCGGACGACATCACGTGATACTGAGATGTTGGACATGCATGAGTGAATGTAAAGGTGTGATGGTGCAAGTATTCGACTTTCGTGGCATGTAATTTTAGGTATATTTCGATGAGAATTCGCTTTAACATCCTTGCATAACGATTCACACGGCTTAACTTCTGTCAAATTATCGACTTTAGTCTGAACATTATCATAAGGTTTTTGGCCGGAGGATAGGATTGTGGGTATGTATCCAATGGAGATATCAGGACAACAAATGTCGTATATTTCACATAAGGGTCTGACACAGCTACACAAACGACAGTGAAACGTTGGGCACCAACTTCTTGTGTCCCGAATTTCGACTTTCTCGGTTTCTCTGCATCGATATTTACAGTAGCGCAGTTGGTAATCTATCGGGGACATGTCCGTGTGCTGCCACTTAAAGATTTCGGTATTGATGATTTCATTGCTGTCCGTTGGTATCTGGCGAACCATGCGTCTCTTTACTAAGGAAGTTATTTGCCCTCTAATTATCTTGTTCGCTTTTCTGTGTGTTAAATGATCTGTTAAAAACTCGTCCTTTTTAGGCATGCTGTACTTGGAGGAATGAAGCTCAATTTCGTGACATATGCAGGCTATTGCAGTGCACCAGAAAACGATTAGAGACCACATTTCAGTTAGTGGTGTAATTGTCAGCCTTCAATTGAACGTGGTTTGTCAGTGCAGTAGAGTTATGCTATTTTAAAGATATAATAGAGTAAGTTATCCCACATGTAAAAGCTTTTAAAATATACAAAGTTTTACAGAGATAATAATTTAAAATATTTTTGCCCCTTTAGGCAAGGGTGTCAAACTTAGTCATTCAAAATTAAATGGAAAAGAAAGAAAGTCTTTCTTGGATTCTTTGGATTTCACCGCAGCTAAGTTTCTTAATTTTATTTTTTATTTTCGTTTTATTTGTGTATTGTATGTTCGTTGAAAAAAGGCTCTTTGCCGAAACGTTCGCTGTTTTGTTACGTCCGGTCAGGCTAACCCTTACCTTGTTTACGTCTTTTCCATTTAATTTTTTATAAGCCTGATTGCAGTCCTACCCCTCATTTTGTTTATTAGTCCTTCAAAGAGACAAAACTCAAATAGCACATGAAGCTGTGGACCTAACTGGGAGAACTTTCAATACATTGAATTTGGATCTTTTCAAATCTGACCCCAAAAAAATAAACAAGAATTACGTTTTTAATAATAATAATAATGGGAAACCAATATAAGTTCTGGTGCCAGTTTGTTTGAGCAGGGTGTCGAGGATCTTGAGCTCTTCCTTCCTAATGGTTTATGTTGGTGTTAATATTCTTAGAGATTTAAATTCTGATGATGGACGCCAAGTGTTCATCAGAGAGACACTTCTAAATTGTGTGTTCAAATAATAATGAGATAAGCATTGTCTTACACAAATATGTACAAAGCCACAAGCACATAGACAAGATCATCAAAATAAATACTAGTCAAGGTCGACTTCTAAACTAAAAAGCTATCATTCACTAGTGCATTATAAACAAAGTCAGAGCACCTACAGAAACAATAAACAGCATTATGTGTATACAAATGAAAAGTAATGAAAAAAAAAATATCTTGAAAATTTGTTGCACATGGATTGTCCTTTAATTTGAGCGCTGAGTGTGAAATAGAAAGTAGCTAACTCGCTAAATATATATGTGGCTAAATTATCTTGTTTGTATAAAAAAATATAACACTCTCATGAAAATATCGCTGAGCACAATTTAGTGTTGATAAACGAAGCTTATATAACCACGTGTTTTCATCTAAATGAGAATACAGTACAGTTTACCTTCCCTTTGAGACTATTAAGTCATCCTATTGATATAATGTCTTGATTCTTGTGTTTTTAATAGGTAAAAGGAATTAAAAAATAACAAGAGTGATTTTAGTATCTTAAATTATTTCTGTCACAAGAGCTGATTGTTGAAAATTCAAAATAAAACTATTGGAGACAGCAGCATTTATGTGTTATGTCTCAAGATCAAAGGAATGGGAATAACGAATAATATATCAATTCTCAAATAATAGCGATGTAAAACTATGAACTCTTATGAATAAGAGATAGTTAAGATAATGCCATCGTTCCTAGATATGCCCGGGAGTACAGAATACATTATGACATCTCGACTTAGAAGACTTTTTTAAAATTAAGGAGAGTGTATGTTACACCCAGGTGGGCACCTTGAATTAAGTAAAATATTTGTGAAATATCACAATCTTTAAAGTTGTCAATTTTATAAACATATTGTGTTACGTAAATAACAAGCCCGTATAATCGGTGTTTACAGGGAAAGCATTCGGAGAAAACACATTCAGGCTTACGGGTGACTTATAAAAGAAGGAGCTTTGTTGACTTTAAGAGTGACCTAATTCAATTTTAAAAGAAATTTCTAAAACAAAACACATCTCAATTATATTTGAAAATGTCTCTCATTACACTCAGATTTATTCACCATCGCGATTCTGTAACCATATGGGATCCTTCACTCTTAATATGATCCTATTTATAAACGGATCTCTTTCTTTGTGAAATCCCAATTTGTAGCGAAATGTTTCTCATTTTTTTCAGAATCTGTCAGCATTCAATTTCATATCAATAATTAAGACCAAGACGATGTGAAGTCCCCGTCCATTTTATATCTTTTAAAATCTTTTATGTTAACTCGTGGTGTCTGGTTGAATCCTTGATTGTTTGATTGCCGAAAAAACGTTGGATCCATTTTTATCCCACTTCCTCGTAAGCTAGCGAGCTGAAATTTTGCAGGCGGACTTGTGCCGGCGATAAAAATTATGTAACAAAATTTATCCAATTTACTGTTATTAAATTAATGAATTTTTAGATTATCTTAATTTATCTCCATATAACATGTTAATTTTTGGGCTAGAGTGTCGCGCAATAAGGTGCGTATTATATTGACAATTCTTTTTAACAATATATATCATATCGGTGAGCATTATATTAAACATGCTTTACGAGACATAACTAACATTTTGTATTCTTGGATTGTTTTGCGCTGCGTATTAGAATTAAATTTATTTTAATTATGTCTCGTATATAAAGGATATATAGTAAAAAAACTTGGTGTATTTAACATTTGAAAAAAAATATTATCACTTTTCTCCAAGGACAAAACATCCTGGGGTCGAAACATCCTGTGGTCGAACTGCCCGGGGTCGTATCATCCGGGGTCAAATCATCCGGGGTCATATCATCCGGGGTCGAATCATCCGGGGTCGAATTGGCAGGGTCGAACCGTCCGGGGTCGAACCTTCCGTTGTAGAACTGACCGGGGTCGAATAGTCCGGGGTCGTAGTATACGTTATTCTCCAAACACACAGTTACTATAATGCCAGCTGTGGCACACACGACTCCCTGGCCGGTGCACTCCAAGCACACAGCAATTACAATGCCGTCATACACTAATCCCTGGTCACAAGTAGAATAAAATTATCCCAAAGAAACTGCGTCACTTTAAGAACAAAGACAAAACACGCATGACATATGACATGACATATCAATTACTTGGGTCAGTCTTAAAGACAGTACCTCACAGAAGAGTATCCCAAGCCATATGAAGAACACTGCCTGAAGAAGAACATGCATATGCCACATGGTTCACTTTTCTTTACACACTGCAAAGATAAAAAAAAAATGTCAGAGAGAAAAGCACGGAAGACTGCACGTTTTTGCGCCAACATATATTGGGCTCCTTACATAGATTTAACAAAGACATTTGACTTGGCTAGCCGAAAATTAATGTTTACTAAACTTTATAAAACAGGATGCCCATCGCGGATTTTTCAACAATGTTGATTAATTCCACACCAACATGCACATCACAGTGCTCTCCAATGGTGCCTCAGAACGCTTCCCAGTTTGTAGCGGCACCATCAGAGAGCGTACTAGCACCAACACTCTTTGTTATCTTCTTCTAGGTATTACTCTGTAATGCTTTCAAGGGCGTCCAAGGTGGATGGAAACCTATAAAACATCAGTCGGAAAGAGCAAAGCGAAAAGTGTATTAATCATGAAGTTGCTCTTCGCGAATAACGAATCTATTACAGAAATAGGGCTCAAACAACTGGTCAGTAAACTCTCGGAGACATGTAAGGAGTTTTTCTTAACAATAAGAATGAAAATGACCAAAATTGTGGGACAAGGCGAAAACTGCCTCCATGCAAAATCCATTTAGGGAAAAACCTTGAATAGTATCGAGGAATACACCTACCTCGGCAGTAACATCTCAAGCACAATCTTCAATGCCAAAGAAATACAAACCAGAATCGGTAAGGCCGCATCGTTAATGGCAAGGCTTAACCAAGGAGTGTGGAAGAATATTACGATAAAGTGCTTCTAGATCATCTTATGAAAATGGGTAAAGAACTAGTCACCTGAAATTAAAATTGAGCTCTTTGTAGTTTTAGAAGATGCAGTACGTAAAAAAATTAGCTTTGAGGTACAAGGGTTCAAATAACATTATCCATTTTTTTCGATAGCTCTTCATACATTTCACATCAAACAGAATCCAGTTGTCCGATGTGTAAAGATTCAACATCAGAATGTAAACTTTGTTGAATCGTTAAAAGATTTCATTGAAACAAAAAGAATCAGTTTATGACATTTATGAAATAATTTTAAATAAATGATAATTATCTTTAAAAAATGGACTACAGGGTCCCAATATATGTTAATACTTCTTTATGGCTGGAAAGTATACGGGAGTTCTAGAAAGACTAAAATAAAATCTTTAAAATCTCGCTTAAACAGTTCCTTAAAAATGATATCTTTACGTGGTGCTCCATCAGAAACGAACTTTCCAATTGTTTTTGATACACTAAAACGATGTTATGTATCCTTTCTCAAATCATTAAACAGACTTCAGGATACAAATTAGTGAAGATACAATGGAGTCATTTTAAGGCTAGTTTAAAAGCTGTCGGAAAAAAGACATACACAGGGAGAAACACACAGAATCGGCAAAGGCATTTTTCTAGTCACATAAAAATATTTTTCTTTTTAATTAAAAAATAAAATTGAATTATGCACTATCTGGGAGAATGTACTTTATGCAGACAATTCGGCAGGAAATTATAGTGCTAAAATGCTTTGCAGAGGCTACTTACAAAGAAACTAATGGGATACATAAACGGTTCTTTTACTTTTTCTAAATAAATTTAAATTGAATTTAAACTTTCCAGAAAAATAACGAGAGAGCAACTTATTGGCAGAAATTCATGTGAGTTTTCACCAGGTACAGAATTTGGTAAACAGATATGATTTTCGCACAGCAGCTAATCCATTGGACTTTGAAAATCAGGTGTGAGAGAAGCTTCTCTAAAATTAAGTTATTAACAAAAAAATTATTACGATCAATATTAAATAAACCAAGATTGACAAATCTATAGCTGTTTTGGCTATTGAGCATCGCATTGCTGACAATATTGATATATCTAAGATTGTGCCTCGAGGAAAACAGGAAACTTCAAATTTAATCAGGAAATGAAAGATCTTCTATTTATTTCTAATATTAAAATATATAGTGTCCTTATTGTTACTTTCTAATAAATACTCTCCTTTTTTTAAAAGCATCAACATATTTTTCGGGGGGTGGGACCAGGGGCGGATTAAGACTGCATGGGGCCCCGGGGTGCAATCAAACGGGGGCCCTATCCAGCCAGCGTCCCTTAAAATAAAATTATTGCCAGCAGCTAATATAAGACTGTAACTAAATATCAATAAAGAAAAAAAGACGAACACGAAGAAATAACTGTTTGAAGTGTTTGCCGGTATGTTAAAGTTGAGTGTGGAAATATTTGTTTAAAAAAATTATTCCCCCACATTGGGAATCAATCCCGACACCTCTTGCATCACTAGCCAATTCTCTGTCCATACGGTCAGCGGAGCACAACCAAGTTGAGAAATTTTAAAAATAGAAACTATATTTTATACTATGTTTCTCTACGTGAGCCAATTAAATCAAGTTTTTCGATTATTAAGACTATCAGGTCTGAATAGCGATCAGTTTAATAGATAAAATTTACAAATTTATTTAATTTATTAAATTTTCCAGGGTTCGTGCAAACATGTGTACACTTTTATTATACAATATAAAAAGTTTGGGGCCCCCAAACCGTCGGGGGCCCCTGGTTCTAGCCCGTTCAGCCCCCCCCTTAATACGCCATAGGGTGGGGCTGGCACATACCCACGCTACGCTCTGAGTTTATCATAAACTTAAACAATTTTCTTGATTTCAAATGCTAATTTGACCAATGATATTGCATGGTATTGGGTAGATTAGATGAAATTACAGGTACACATAAATGTTGGGTTTTGGCTAGTCAAACCTGAGATTAAAAATCCTTAAAGTAGTGTACCATTTGTCATGTCCCATTTCGACAAGCGACGATTATTTAAGACCAAATGAAAATGTAACACATTTCTATGTGTCTGTTGACTTTAACCTGAGGAAGCTTTCAATCAAAAAATATTTACAGGGGAATGGCGTTTAGAATTTACATATTTTAAAGATAAAATTGAATTTCCATCTATCAGGTGCCTTTCCTATAGGCGTAGTCGGTCAAGCTTCTCCACAGCTCTCTGTCTTTGGTATTGCCCATCAGCTCCGCTGGTGATTGTGCCCCTTGCCATATTGTCAGCCTGTCCAGCATCTTTTCTCTCTCTGCCTCGATCCCTTTGCCCCCCATCTTTCCTGTTGTTACTGTGTGTTCTAGTTTGCCTCGCCTCATGATGTGTCCAAAAAATTTAGACTGTCTCTATCTAAAGTCGGACATAATTTTTCTTTTCTTGCCTACTTATTTCAGAACTTTTTCGTTACATCTCTTCTCCGTCCATGGTAATTTTAACATTCGCCTAAAGAACCACGTTTCACAGGCTTCCAAACGTTTCTGTAGTTCATTGGGGGCTGTCCAGTTCTCACACCCATAAATAATTGAATTTAGATTTTGAAAAAGAAAAAAAAAAAACTACACGCTTAACTATATAATGAAATAAGCAATAGCAATGGGTTCCCAGATGTAAAAACTTGATAAGTTTAGAGAAAATAATATATATTTTTATGATTTACTTAGATATCAGAAAATGCAAACTTTTCTTTGTCGTAAATTACTTTTAAATAGTTAAATAGTTTTACATTTTTAAAAATAAAACAAAGATATGCGAGGAGCGGTGGTTTAACGGCATGCATGCTCGGCTGGGGTTCAGAGAGTAACGGGATCGAATCGCTGTGAAGGGAACAATTTCTTTCAGGTGCCAATGAGTCCCCCCCCCGCACCACCCTCCCATAAGCATAAATAACTAGTTACGGAAACATGGGCGTTTTGGCATTGCTCCACACATTACCGCGAAAGATGCATCACTTGCCAAGAGACATGCATGGGCTGCGTGTTTTTATCAGAGCGTAGTTTGCATTAATCTTTTGCAATAGAAGGAGCATCTGCAATATTTTAAAAAAATCATACATCTTTTAATTGAAATATGAGCAAATACCGTGGATGGATATTTTTCCTCAAGCGCTTTGTGAAAAAAGAGGCTCAGCGTAATATCACTTATGCCAGTGAAATGTCAGTTGAGGTTATTAGAAAATTACGTTCTTTAAAGAGATGTTTTTCACACTCAAATTTGCCTCGTTAAAGATGATCATTATTTCGTACTTGTATACGCTATTATGTTAAATGTTTCAAGATTTAGTATTTGTCCAGTTCGATAAAATAGATTTGTAACGTTTTTTGGTATTAAACAAATTAAAATGGCAATAACACTGTACACGAGTAAACATCCCTCCACACACACACGCACACACACACAGACGCACACACACACACAAACACACACGCAGACGTACACACACACACAGACGCACACACACACACACATACACACACACACAGACACACACACACAGATGCACACATTTACACACAAACTTACACACAAATATGTATATAGTCTACACCACAGGTATCAATAGGCCCATTTCACTGCAATTGAAAAGAGCCCCGGGAATAGATTATATAAACTGGTGTTAACACAATGATAGAAATAGATTCTAGATTGCGGTTTTATTTTGATGTTTTCTTTCTGATCACAGACAGGACTTTAAAAAAAATAATTTTCTTCATCTAGAATTATTATTTTGTTGATAAGCAGTTCGAACAAATGTTTGAATTAAGCCCCGTGGGACATCTAAGCAAACGCTCGCAAACGCCGCGCCACGCCATCATCATTGATTTGACTGCGAAAATCAAATTAATCATCTCTAGGAGCTGTCATAATCTCATCATAATCACCTGGATTAGCTGCAGGCTACGTGCGTCTCAAATGTTAGCTGAAACAAATCAACCATGAAATCACGTTTAATGTGAGATTATTGATAAACATTTGCAGGAGATGTTGCTCATACAATAAATAAGTAGTGAATCTTTTCGTTTGGATTGAATTTGTCGTGGGAATCTTTATAAAATACTGTACACAGAAAACTCTGTAAGTTTTATGATATTTTTGTCGTTATTCATTTAAGGCATCGACAATTTTTTTTATACTTTGTGGCTGTTGTCATCGAATTTCATAAAAATTGTGTTCTTAGGGTATTTGTGCGTGGTATTAAAGGTTGTGATGTGCTTAATTATTTTCAGTGAGTGGTAAAAAAAAAAATAATTGTAAAGTTCGTTATTGGTGAGTCTTAATAAAAAGTGTGTTGTGCGTTATTAGTGACTAGTGTGGTATAAACAAATCGCAACACTATTCACATTACATCAGTTTTTAACTTAGTCAGGTGATGAGATCATTAGTTCTATCTAAAAGTTTGTGACACAAAGCAATCCTGCTTCTTAGAATATTTTGTGGGAGTCATTGTAGAAATGTTTCTATCACTATGTTTGTGTATTATCGTAAAAAAGCTTTGACGCTGTTTGTGAGTTTGGTCAAGCACAATGTTTGTGAGTTTGGTCAAGCACAATGTTTGTGAGTTTGGTCAAGCACAATGTTTGTGAGTGATCAGTGTCAATTGATTTATCTTCTGACGAAGTAATTTAGGTAGAGTAGTTATTTTTGTTCTCCGATTAATTAAAGTATTTTTTACGCGTTGCCTCGTGATCTAACCCCCACGGTGGCTCTCAAACAATTTAGTTGTCTAGACATTTTATTTTTAATGCAAATTGCTTGTCACAAAAATGGGATGTTAACTTATCGTGACTCATTTAAACATGATTGGCAGCTAGTTTTTAAACATATTTTATACAAGAGGCACAACTCTAAAACTCCTAATGATGTCATGCGGTCGTCAGTATAGTTTGAGAAGCACTGATTCACTTTTTAAATCATCTAAATCGCACCAGCGTTAACGGTCGTTGAACTAAGTGTGGATCTATTCATTGTACGTGGCTCAATGTTTACTGTCACTCCAGCCTCATCGCCATCAGGTTGACAACACAAAGAAGCTTTCAAACCCTACAATTTAAACAAAGGGAGTCTATTCGCACCCTTACCATCACCGCCTCCGAATTACCTCAATCATGTCTCCCCTTTCTTCAGCTTACAGGATTTAATGTACATTTGAAAATGTATTTGACACTTTTCACGACCAAAGGGTAAAATGTGTAATGTAAGCTATTTCGTAATGTATAAAACCAGGGGGTACTAAAATCATTTAATAAATGTCTCACATAGTTTTCATCGAAAAAGGAACTGCTTAATTTGTCTATAGTTTGGATTAGTCTCCTTCAACATAACGATATGACTGTCACATTTAATGAATGAACCATAATATATAGTGATTGAATACCGAAAATTGAGTGGGCGTGGTCAATGAACTGACTGATAATCTGTAAGACTCAATTTAAAAAGTCAGGTTTTCAGTAGTCCACCAAATTCTCGTTCCATTAATATTCGATTGTGTCACCATTATTTTTAAAAAAAAGAGAAAAAAAACAGCAAAAAACAACAAACAAAAAGCACAATAAACATTTCTTTTAAATCATTTTCTGATTTTTATTTCACTTAGACAGTATTAGACCAAACGTTAGCTGCTTTCATTCTTTCCCACTTAGGTTCTTTCTTTAAAACTTTCTTTTTACAAGTAGAAACTAAGTGAATCGACACCACTTTGTGCCTGAACAACCTGTAGTCGAATCTTATATTTTATGTGTTTTTTTTAAAAAAACAACACTTTTACACTATATTCGAAGTACTAGCAAATTCCCCGCGCTTTGCTGCGGGAAGATGGAGTATTAGTGATGAGTGAGTGAGTGCATAAAAACTATATTTGGGCCCCCAGCGCCCACCAAGGGATATTTTAAATATTATTTCACCTGCTGCCATCTTGGAAGTGTATTAAAGAAACCCTCAACGTTTTATGCGTTACCTATTTGGGAAATAGGCAAAATAGTGCTTTTCAGTTTGTATATAGCACATATTTGGAAAAAACACGTTTTTGAGGTCCCGGCCCCAATGAGTGTGAATTTTAAAATTATATTACGCTAAATTTCGTCGTGAAAGGGTACCCAACAACTTCCTAAAGTTTTATGCTTCTACCTACATGGGGAATGGGAGAATTAGTGATTTTTACTTTTTATATAGTTAATATTAGGAAAAAACTACATTTTGGCCCCCAAGCACACAGTAATGGATGTTTTAAATAATTGTTCACCTGCTACCATCGTGGAAGTGTAGTTAACAAACCCCCAAAGTTTCATGCGTTTGCCTATTCGGAAAATATGAGAATTATTGATTTTCAATTTTTTATATCACGTATAAGGAAAAAACACGTTTTTTTTGGGACCCGGCCCTCATGAGTGTGCATTAAAATATTATCTTACGCCAATTTTCGTCGTTTTGAGGGTACCTAACAACTTCCAAAAGTTTTATGTTTTTACCTACACGATGAATAACGGAATTTGTGATGAGTCGGTTTTTAATATAAGAAAAAAATATATTTGGGCCCCCGGCCTCCTGTGAGTAGAAATTGACCATTCTCTTTCGCCAACATTCATCGGGAGATTGTACTAAACAACTTCCCAAAGTTTCATGTTTCTACCTAAATGGAGAATGGGGGAATTAGTGATGTTCAGTTTTTATATAGTTTATATTAGGAAAAAAACTACATTTCGCCGCCCGGCCCCAAGTAAGAGATATTTTAAAATATGTTTTCATCTGCTACCATCGTGAAAGTATAATTATCAATTCCCCAACGTTTCATGAGTCTACCTACTCGAGAAATAAGAGAATCATTGATTTTCAATTTTTATAAATCTCATATAAGAAAAAAAACGTTTTTGGGGCCCCGGCCCCCATAAGTGTGTATTTCAAAATTCTTTTACACAAACACTTGTCCTGAGAGGGTACTTAACATTTACCCAAAGTTTCATGCTCCTACCTACACGGAAAATTGGAGAATTAGTGATAAGTCGGTTTTTAATATAAGAAATAATATATTTGGGCCCCCGGTACCCAATTAGAGGGAATTCTAACATTCTTTTTGCCAATTGTCGGGAGCTTGTACTAAAAAAATTTCAAAAGTTTCATGCTTCTACCTATATTGGAAATAGGAGAATTAGTTATTTTCAATTTTATATAGCTCATATAAAGAAAAAAATGTTTTGGGGGCCCCGGCCCCCATTAGTTGGAAATTTAACATTCTCTCTTGCCGATTATCATCGGAAGCATGTACTCAAAAAATTTACAAAGTTTCATGCTTCAAACTATACGGGAAATAGGAGAATTAATGATTTGATATTTGTAAATAGCTCTTATGAGGGGGGAAAAGTTTTATGGAGCCCCTTATTTTTGGGCTCCCGTACATCTATTAGTGGGCATTTAACATTCTCTTTCGCCAATTATCATCGGGAGATTGAACTCAACAACTTCCTAAAGTTTCATGCTCTCCACCTACACGGGGAATGGAAGAATTAGTGATTTTTAGTTTTTAAATTTGGGCCCCAGCCCCCTAGTAAGAGAAAATTTAAAAATTATTTCACCTTCTAGCATCGTGAAAGTGTTTTTATCAACTCCCCAACATTTGATGAGTCTACCTTCTCAGAAAATATGAGAATTGGTGATTTTCAATGTTTATATAGCTCATTTAATGAAAAAAACGTTTTTGGGGCCCCAGCCTCCATGAGTGGGAAATTTAATATTCTCTTTTGTCAATTATCGTCGGAAGCATTTACTCAAAACATTTCTTAAGTTTCATGCTTCTACCTACACGGGAAATATATGAAATATGGATTTTCAATTAGTATATAGCTTATATAAGGGTAAAAAACAGTTTTGGGGCCCCGGCCCCCATGAGTGTGAATTTCAAAATTCTTTTTCGCCAATTTTTTGTCGTAAGAATGTCCCCAACAACTTCTTAAAGTTTCATGCTTCTACCTATACGGGAAATCGGAGAATTAGTGATGTAGCAAAAAAAAAAAGTTTTTTGGCCCCGGCCCCACATGAATGAGATTTTTAAAATTCTTTTTCGCCAATTTTCGTAGTGAGAGGGTACCCAATAACTTCCCAAAGTTTCATGATTCTACCTACACTGAAAGTTGGAGAATTAGTGATGAATCAGTGAGTGAGTCAGTCAGTCAGTCAGGGCTTTCCCTTTTATTAGTATAGATTCCATTAAGCTTTCAGATTGGAGAGTAGGGACGATGACGCAATAAGCCAATTTGCTCCGCTGAAAATGTTGCACTGCTTTTGATGAAGAGACCGTGACTGAAATTCGATTGACTTGTCTAACAGATTGATGACATTCCCTGACCGAATATGTCACTCTTATTCGACTGACCACGTGACAGTAGCCAAGAAACGAGTTGCGGGAGTTTGTCGGTTAAAAGAAGATACCGATAGACATTCATATGCTACATTGCTACTTCAACGTTTTCTAATAATAGTTTTAAGTGATAACAATTGAATATTAAAAAATCGTCCAATTACTGACACAATTTCAATTGTAAAGCTTTGAACAAATTCAGCAATTTTTTTTCTTTTTGGCCGTCCATAAAGTACGTCACGCTATTTTTGACCATTTTTACCCCCTGTCACAAACTGTCGCAAATCTCGGACCCCCCACCCCCACCCCCCAAGTATGTCACACTTTCGTTCAAAGTTATATTGTTATTAACAAAGTAATTAAAATTTAACATAAAACACCGTGACGTCACATATTGACGGACACCCCCGTCCACCATGTCACAAACTGTCACACTTTCTTACACCCCCTGCCCCCTCTGGAGGGTGACGTACTTTATGAGCGGCCCTTTGGTATTGAAAGCCTTTTCTGCAATTTTTATTCCCCAGCTCTTAAAATGTAATTGTCACATCTTATCCCAAATTATCAACTCCGAATTTCGTTTTAGTTTTCTAATAATCTGATCGACAGCAGAAAGAAGCTGTTAAATGGCAAATATCGAATGCACAATTAAACATCATTCGCTGTGGTCACACCTAGTATAATGTAAATAATCGGTTGAAATGTTTCAGCCATTTAGAGTTTTTTGAAAAACCAAAGCACAAACACAAATTCACGTTATTTTTGTACGGGATTAGGAAAACCAGGAAAATCAACACTCTGTCCACATTTTAAATCTACAAAAAAATACTAGACAAAACGTGAACAATGGATTAGCGCAAGACGCAGAAATCTTCTGTATAGAAGTAGTGACTGTCAAAGTTACGATAAGATAGACATGGAACAAACGTTAATAACATATTTAAAAATTATTTCCAAAATGTTTATTTTTATATTTTTCTTTTTTTTATTAGGATGCCATCAATGTGAGAACCACTGTCACTCCAGCAACACAGTTTAATATAAAGGACTCGCCTCCAGGGAATTTCCATTGCAACTGGACTGCGTATTTCACAGATTTCACATTTGACCTCTTAACTTCTAAACAAGTGCTATGTTGTTCGCTATTGAAAATTATGCTATTTACATTTCTTTACATGTCATATGTATGTGAAATGGAACACAAAATGTAAAAAGAGAACGTTAAAAAATATCAGTAAACCATATGAGAATAAAAAAAATGAGAAAACTCTAACAAAGGTCATGTGAGTTATTTAATGAGATACAGCTCATAAAGGACAATCAAATAAAATACTCTGTTCAAATAATCACATAAAATAAGTAAAAAATTAGAAATGTGAATCAAATAACGTGAGGAGAACAACTATAGGATAGATGTGTGTGTCGCATAGTGAACATGGTTAAGAGCGGACGTGTGAACTTTCTGATCAGTTTAATACAGTCGATGGACCAAGTGATTAATCCCTACAAGGATTAAAGTGACACCTGGTCATGGTAAGGAGTTAGAAGTTGGTCCGCGAAGATTAACAACCGGACGCCATGAATGTTCTAATTCACTCCAGAATATTTGCATGTGTGTTCATATTTCCCATGTGTATCTCAGTGGTCATCTCTGACTTAGTTTGTAGTTACGATAGTAGTGGACCTAGCTCACAGAGCACAATACAACCAAACACAAGTTTAGAGGTACATGAAAACTTTACAGAAAATTTTCCTAGCGTACCCAGCCCGTTTGGAAGTTATCAGTTGGTATGGAACAAGACTCTGATGTCTCCAAGGGATTACCAACAAAGTTTCTGTCCCAGAAGATGTCATAATGGGGAAATAGTTTTATTGCATTATATTGACGACCGTTGTCCAAACTTGAATTGTTTTCCTTGTGAGTGCAGCCGACCAATGTGTGAAATTTATGGCATTTGTTGCCCAGATATAACAGAGCCTTATCTACCACCTCCTGGGCTGAAGCGGTTTTATACGCTAAATGCATCGTCTTTACCCGAGAGTGCGCAGATATCGAGAGTGCCCTCGACCACAAGCTCGAGGATTGGACTCGGGTGTGATGGCATCTCCAGTGATGAAAGTCCGTTCCTGTATATCAAATCCTGTGCACGGTCTTATTTGGGTGACCAGCAGCTTGTCAAACAGTGTGAGGATGCTGTCCCGGAGAACACGACACTAGAGATGCTGACCCGGAGCGTTGACAAAACAACAGGCGCTGTTTATCGCAACCGCCATTGTGCTCTTTGTAATAACATCGCTGAGGTAAGGATACTTTGTTAGTACACCTTAAGCCGCGTAGGACGCAATTATCTTCTGAATAGAAGGAGCGTCGGTAATATAAAGGATAAGAATTGCTCAACGATTCTAATTTATCTTGTATTTAAATAAGGCTGTAACTGATACATGCTATTCCTCAACTTATTTTATGATATAAAGACGATACATTATAAACTAGACGCTTTTCTTAACGCAAAACCTTTTCAATGCTTAATCATTTGAACTTCGCTAACCAAGTTTGGGGCCCTCCATAAAGTACGTCACGCTCTAGAGGGGGGAGGGGGTGTAATAAAGTGTGGCTTTTTGTGAGAGGGGGGAAGGGAGTATCCGGCCATGTGTGATGTCACGGTTTTATATGTTCTATTTTAATTATTTTTTTTATGAAAAATATATTTTTGTAGGAAAGTGTGACGTACTTTAGGGGGGTGGGTCCGAGATTTGTGACAGTTAGTGACAGGGGGAGGGGGGAGGTAAAACAAAAAGGTAAAAAATAGTGTGACGTACTTTATGGACGGCCCCTTTATTGTCGTCACATGCGCGTGCTCCTCCTAATCACATAATGAAAAAATAGACAATGTAAAAACATATTGTTGCAAGCATCGTTTCAAACTGTTAAACCTATTTCAGCCGCTGCAGATGAACATTAAGATAGAATGCAAGACGTTCATGAACATATACGACTCCCAGGACACGGACGAGTTGTTTCAGCGTGCGATCACTGACCCCAACTGCCGGGTCGAACAAGTCATACCCCAGTCTGCTTTAAGAGTTACTTGTGATGAGGCTAGTTTCAGGTGAGGATGGTAGTCTAGGGTGAGGATGGTAGTCTAAGGAGATGATGGTAGTCTAGGGTGAGGATGGTAGTCTAAGGTGAGGATGGTAGTCTAGGGTGAGGATGGTAGTCTAAGGTGAGGATGGTAGTCCAAGGTGGGATGGTAGTCTAAGGTGAGGGTGGTAGGCTAGGGTGAGGATGGTAGTCTAGGGTGAGGATGGTAGTCTAGGGTGAGGATGGTAGTCTATGGTGAGGATGGTAGTCTATGGTAGGATGGTAGTCTAAGATGAGGATGGTAGTCTAAGGTGAGGATGGTAGTCTAGGGTGAGGATGGTAGTCTAATGTGAGGATGGTAGTCTAATGTTAGGATGGTAGTCTAAGGTGAGGATGGTAGTCTAAGGTGAGGATGTAAGTTTCAGGTGAGGATGGAAGTTTAAGGTGAGGATGGTAGTCTAAGGTAAGGATGGAAGTTTAAGGTGAGGATGGTAGTCTAAGGTGAGGATGGTAGTGTCACAAATCGGAGAAAATTTAGAAGTCCTCCAAGTTAACTGCTGCGGGTCCCCAAAGTTCAAGTTGTCAATATCATATTACATATAGACTACTTTTTACTTATAACTTTCTGCAGACAGCGAAAAGTTTGATGGGTTATCAGTTTTCTCTGTCTCAAACACTATCTTATAAAAAGGTTAACATGGGGCTCATAGAATGAATCTTCCCATTTCATGAGCATACTTGAGGTGTCCTAATACTTTTAAAAATACTAGTATTTATATTTTAATAGCGTTATTGAGTAGCGTTTTAATAGATTGGCATTATGATAGAGTGTGTGCCAGATTAGAATTCTCAAGTTCGAAAGTATTTTGTTTAGAGGTTAAAAAAAAGATAAGGTTTGGTAACGTCCTGTGCTGTTATTTACGTCATCAATGAAGTTAATAGATAATAAACAAAACAAACCACATGTTTACAGCAACATCATAGACAGCTGTGCCCTGACCGAGGCTGAGATGTTCCATGACCAGGATGTCGTCCAAGCGTGTGCTGACCTCACTGATTCCGTGTATGCTGTCCACTCGCCATTCACTGGACGGAGCTACAAAAATATTTTCTGTGCCGTTTGTAACATGGTCAATATGACGAAAGGGCTTATTTAAAATTTCCCATAAACTTGTGTAAACTAAGTGTATTTGGCAATACACTTATTTCGGTTCTCTACTTTATAACCTCATCAGCCGGTAAATGCATGAAAGTTTTGTATTTCTAAATACAGTCGCGAGTTTGGACTGTTCTTAGGCCTCAGGCATTTATAAAACCTAACAGTTCCATTGTTAGAACCTAACAGTTCCATTGTTAAAACCTAACAATTCAATTGTTATAAGCTAACACTTCCATTGTTAAAGGCTAACAGTTCCATTGATTGTTAAGCGAGGTTACGTTAGGAACTTGTGTAGCTTTCCTGAATACAAACCAACAGAATATCACAATATACCTGCCATTGATTTAATATATTCAAAGAAGCTTATTTGAGCTGATTGTATTTCTATTAATATTCCTTGTATTCTATTAGAGGATCCCAATATAAGTCAGATCTTTTCACGTTTTAAAAAATGTAAAACATGAGAATCTGTATATATTAGGCATTGTTTTAGAAATGTTTTAAAATAGATTTATTTATAGATTGGGTATTAAAAAAAAATGCAAAAAATTAAAAGTAGCCCTTACCTTGAAATGTTAAATTCATGGGCTAATAAAAAAGTTAGATCAGTTTTTAAAAACCTCTTGTTTACTGTTTACAGGACATTTACCCCGTTTACGGCGACCCCTGTCAGTGTAACACAACTGAGTGGAGAACCCCTGATCCCTTGCCATTCACTATGCTGTTGAGTTTTGTAAAACACGACACATCTGGGTCACCGCCAAGTCAATCCAGGTTCTCAGACTGCGCGGACACTGAGTGGTCATCTCCAGAGGTGAGATTACATTTGTACCTTTCAAATAAATTCATGCTTCTCTGACTATAATTAGTAAATAGACATGTCTACTTTTTAAATCCCTTATATTAACTTCACCGTCGTCTCTTGGTCTGTCCTTATGGTACGGCTGAAAAACATATGTAAAAAATGACCCACTTTCCGTCATGCTATCGAGTTGAAATTTTGCACATTGACACGTGTTACCTACGATGAATTGTATGAAAGTTTCAGATCGATCGAATGCATCGTAATAAAATTAATGCGCTTTTAGTTCATCTCTATATAAATGTATACATACCAGTCTGTTGTTTATATTCACGAGTTTGCTGAGTTCACTTCAACGATCGGTGATCCCCACCCCACCCGTCCCCATTTTAGAACATTTGGGAGTTTAAGTCACTTTCAGGCTGTAAATGTTTGCTTTGAATGTAATCAATACTTTTATTTCTGTCTCATATATAAAGGATTTATAGTCAAAAACGCAGTTTCTACGGGTTGTGTTTTTATTACCCATGTAATGTTTGTTTGGTACAGTAATAAAATTGTTTCCCAGTGTACCATATATCTAGATCTTCTTGAAATCTTTACATTTTTTTTACTTAATCACGTTAGAAACATTTCAGAATAACAATCAACCGTCTTCCAAACTAATGATTTATAATGTAAAATAGAAATGAAGAAATAAAAAAAAAAATAATGACTGACGGTAAATTTGTGTGTGCTATTGTTTGTGGAAACTCAAACTTGTTTGGGTCACTTCTTTAGTCAGGTTAATTAATACGAGTGTCTTTAATCTGAAATGTTGTTGATCATAATGTTGCTAGTATGCAACATGTTGTTGATCATAATGTTGCTAGTTTGCAACATCGTTTAAATAATATACAACGATCACGTGGTCAAGCGTGTTAAACGATTTAATCATTAGAAAACTCTTATTTTTCCTGTTACTTGGTGAAGATTAATTATGGATAAAGCAGGCAGGGTGGGGGAAGGAAGCAACACCTTGGGTTATACGAGGTGCATGCTTTTTTTTTTTTTTTTTTTTTTTTTTTTTTGTAAATGTTTTTCAAAATGCAAACATTAAAAAAAATTGGTAACAGATTTTGCGAAAATCTCTTGTCATCTGTTAAAAAAAATCCCTATACATTATTAACCAGAATAAGAACAACTCGTGTTCAAATGAGCATGGCGAATGACCGTCGCTGGGGTCGACCAATCACTGTTTATGGTAGGCAAGCGATGGTAGTTAAAGAGTGGGGGCAAGTAACAACAGCCACAGAGGTCGAGACCAACAATGTGTCGGCGACTCCCAGACTCCTGCTTCTCCATAGCGTTTTTGTTTTTATTTCTTCGTGCTCCTGTTGGTTCCATTCTCTCACCCCCCCCCCTTGTTCTTTTCCCCATCTTTTAGCAAGACGGTAACGTATACTACGGCGCGGGTCGTTTCTAGTAATAATATAAAAGCTAATATTTCGCCACAGCTCATTAGCTGACTCTGTGTCATCGTACATCGCTTGTTGAAAAATACTGACACAAAAACTAACAGGATGTGTGCGGTGAGTTTACTAACACATTTCCATTTCTATAGCACAAGGTTAACTTAACATGCGGCCCAGACAAAAGTACTTTGGTGTACTGAAACACATGAGATTGTTTGATAATTTTATAGACAATTAACAATTATATTGATAAGTATTAAAATGAGTTAAGATAAATGAAGTGTTTTTGTTAACCAGTTCGTTTTTTTTTGTTGTTTAGTTTGTGGGGACGGGGGGCGGGGGAGAGTGCGCCTCTTGACAAAATATGAGATAAAATGGAAATGTCTACATCCGGGTTGTAGACCATGGTGTAAAATAATCAGAGAAACTGTTTCACAGAACAAGCAGATAACACCCATAACAGTGCTTATACGTTGAGAGTATTCGAAACGATAAACTGTGTTAAACTATAACAAGTGGTGTTCTTAAACGTTCTTTCTTTCCAGGGAAGGTGCATGCCAGTAAAATGTGTGCCTGGTAAACGACCAGAGAACAAGACTTGTGTCTCCATATTCCCTCAGATTGTTGGATTATCTTATACAATTCGGTTATGGCTCATACCCGATGTTGATACTGTGGAAATTCTTCCTAAAGATCTTGATCTTTCCATGTTGTGGATTGTGTTAGACAAGGTAAAAACATGCGTTTCCTTTCAAATTAGTTGCTCGAAAAATATTATTGTTGTCGTTGATAATGTCTTGAAAATAAAATTATCTTTTTTCGTTTTGAGTCTATAGACTTGATTTTATTTTATTGAGCAAAGGGGATTCGGAGCTATATATACTTGAGGATATAAATATTCATATGTATTTAGAATATATTAAAATAATAACATCGCGTATTGTCCCTTCGTAAGAAAAAATAAAATAGCTGACATATACAATTAGAAAAAATAGAAGCTAACATTTTTAATTAATTCAATTTACCATTACAATCGAAGTTTTGGTATATAATAATATTCTTTTATTCGGCAGCTTAAATTCCATTTGGACACAGTTGCTAAAAGCTACATCATTAAATCTGGGATGCTTAAAGATTCAAGAATGACCACTGACCAGCCTCCTAGCAGACAAAGGTCTTGGTTGTACTGGTCTGAAATAACGATGACAGCTGACGGTAAACTGGCCAGGGATGACGTGGAACAACGTTTGTCTGAAAGATTCCTCGGACAAAGAGTTACAGTGGAGGCCAACACGACGCGGGCCATAACCCTGGTGCCGTGTCTGGTTCTTGGGGACATTGATTTTACAACGCTCTGCGCCCAGGACGTCTACAACAATGATTGCAGCGTTATAACTGAGAGCTATTCTGAAAACGGAATGCTTCCTCAGACCAACAGCTCAGTTGTGTTCTCGGGAACACTCGGATGCAGCTTTGTAGGTTTTCACACATCCCAGTACGTCACGCGGACCTCGACATTTCCCTTCAACGTTACAGTTGCCGTGAACCTGGGCGTGGCCACATTGATCTTCTCTGACACATCTGATTTGAATAGGCTGGCAGTTACAGGAGATGGGACACTGAACGTGTGCAAGGATCTCCTGGACCAAAAAGTTTCGGACGACAACACGAATCCCAGAGAGCCCCGGACGAACTTTGCCCTTTACCTTGTAACGATGACGTCACTTGGAGCGTCCATGTTGGGTCTCGTTCTTACACTGATGACTTACTTTCGGTTTCCCGCACTTAGGAACATGGCTGGCATGCACACAGCCTTTCTGTCCGCGACACTTTTATGCGCCCAGGCGCTTCTGGTAGCTAGCAGTCATGTGTAAGTAAACCTTGGAGATATTTTAGGAGATCCATGGACCAAATATGGGGTGAATAATTTCCCAATTTTCAAAACATTTTTTTTTTGCCATTACCTTTGCCAACAATGCCGTTTAGTTGAGTTATTTTTATTCATCAATATGATTATAAGCAAACCAGCTCAGATAGTTGATGCCACCGGAAAGGCGGATTGATGAAACAATGTTTCAAAATAAAATTGTTCCAAATGATTCTTATATTTTGAACACCTTGAATAAATGCTTAGTTTATAGCTTGTAAAATGAATGCATTTACATGCAAGGGGAAATAAGCCAGGCTCAATTCTCTGATAGCTGACCAATTACAAGGACAAACATTCTAGCTCATATTGTATTCTAAGCAAATTAGTTTTAATTAAAATGTGTATTATTTTGCATTCAAGACGGAAATATTTTATTTGCAGGATAATAAAATTAATATTAATTAAATTGTCTTGAGTATCCAGTAATCATATTTTGCACTTACCTGACACAGGAAGCCACCAAGCTTGTTTTGTACCATTCTCGGCATCACCACCCACCTGGTCTGGCTACTCAAATTTATCTGGACCTTCATCTGTAGTTTCCAGATGCTTCGAGTTTTCACCGCCAAAACTCGTAGCCCCACCCCCAGGGGCCGGAAGAGGCGTCTCCACCTCTTGAAGTTGTCAGCCGGGTCTTTCATTATTCCCGCCTTGGTGATTGCAGGCGTCATTAGTTACAGCGAGATCAGTTCAAATGGAGAGCAGATTGGATACGGAGTAAAGCGGTGCTACTTGGACCAAGAGATTGTTGTGGGTAGGTGAAACTTTATGTGGGGGGATATGTATGTGGGTAGGTGGACATGTATGTGGGTAAGTGGACATTTATGTGGGTAGATGGACATGTATGTGGGTATTTATGTGGGTAGGTGGACATTTATGTGGGTAGGTGGACATGTATGTGTGTAGGTGGACTTGTATGCGGGTAGGTGGACATTTATGTGGGTAGGTGGACATGTATGTGGGTATTTATGTGGGTAGGTGGACATTTATGTGGGTAGGTGAACATGTATGTGGGTAGGTGGACATGTATGTGGGTAGGTGGACTTGTATGTGGATAGGTGAACATTTATCGGGGAAAGTAGGTGGATATTTATGTGGGTAGGTGAACAAGTTAGTTGATGAATGGAAGTGTATGTGGGTAGGTGGACAAGTTAGTTGATGAATGGAAGTGGGTGTGGGTAGGTGGGCTAGTTGGTTGATGAATGGATGTGTATGTTGGTAGGTGGACAAGTTAGTTGATGAATGGATGTGTATGTGGGTAGGTAGACAATTTAGTTGATGAATGGAAGTGTGTGTGGTTAGGTGGACAAGTTGTTTGATGAATGGAAGTGGGTGTGGGTAGGTAGACTAGTTGGTTGATGTATGAATGTGTATGTGGGTAGGTAGACTAGTTGGTTGATGAATGGATGTGTATGTGGGTAGGTGGACTAGTTGGTTGATGAATGGAAGTATGTGTGGGTAGGTGGACTAGATGGTTGATGAATGGATGTGTATGTGGGTAGGTGGACTAGTTGGTTGATGAATGGATGTGTATGTGGGTAGGTGGACTAGTTGGTTGATGAATGGAAGTATGTCTGGGTAGGTGGACTAGATGGTTGATGAATGGATGTGTATATGGGTAGGAAAACTCATGGGTTGTTAGAACAGGAAGAACAACTCAGCTGGATTTTTACGAACAAAAATGACGTGGGATCATGGAGCTCGGTTATATAAAATATCATGATATAAAATAAACAAATAGGGCGAGGTGTTTTATCCTACACATTTAGACATTCTCTTCTCATGATTTTATATTTTAATACTGGAAAAAAAGCTTTAAAAATGGTTTGTGACGGTTTCAGGGAAACCATTTGACTTAAATTTACTTTTAAAAATAACATAATGAGTATAAACCAACGCTAACTGATTTTTTAAAATCATGCTCATTCTATGTTTTAATTTTAAAATATTATCAATTTATTTAAAAGTTGTGTTAGAATATTTTAAAAACCAATAGTCTACCTTTGAAAAAAGTTTAAGATAAAGTACGTTTTTCTTTGCTCATGAAGGTGTTGCGGTAGCTGGACCAGCTCTTGTGGTCTCGACCTGTAACATCATCTTTTTCTGCATAACCGTCATGGCCATTAACAAGATCCGCAAACTTTACAAGTCAAACATGATCAACAAAGATGACCAGAGGAACCTGCACGTTTATGTCAAGCTGTCCACTATGACTGGGGCATTCTGGGCCGTGTCCATATTGGCGGAAAATTTAGACAATGATATTTTGAGGTAAGCGTCATGAAAAGAAAATTTAAGAGGCAAAAATTAAATAAGGGAAATAACCCTATCTAACTTTCTCAGGGTAATCTAATATTATCGCCAACCCTTAACGTCTTAATAATTTTTATTCCAACAGATATTTTGCTGTCATCATCAATGGACTCCAGGGTGTATTCATATTCCTGTCTTACTCCTTTAACAAACGAGTTCTGTATTATTATCTGCCCAGTTGGAAAAAGTCTAACGTCAGCACAAAGATCACCAACAAGACAACCGCTGACCTCGGTCACAGAGACACATCTACGTTTTGACAAGCCTGAAATCAAGAAAAGTATCTGAGTTCTTTGAAATATACTTACTTATACACTTACACATACACTTACATATACATATATCATGTAGAAATCCATAATTTATTTTATTTTAATGTATTTTCGATATCCATGTGTATGTTCGATCTTCAACAGCTACTTTTAATTCATTTTGTTAACGATGAATATAAAGAAAAAATAAATAGCATGACAAAGAGAGGCAAGATTTCCTGTTTAATATTGGGTCCATGAAACGCTTGCGGTGCTTAGCTTTCGTATGAGTCAATGATACCTTTTATCCATCCATTCCTGCGGCACTGCAGTCCTTGTATGGCTTGGGCCTGTCTCACGATTTTTTACCAACCAGACCTCACGAATGACTTTCTTCTCCAAGATTACCTTCTAGTGTTTTATATGGATTTGTGAACGGATGGGTTTTTATTTATTTTAAGGAATAGCAGCCAAGAGCAAACAAATTAAAAAAATATTTCTATCATCTATTCTTTTAGATAATTGATTCTTAAATTTCAATTAAAAAAATTACGAGCAATATGATTTTGCAAAGGTGTTAGGTGTTGTTGATATTTGAGTACTAGTTTATTACACGTTAAAAAATGACGGAAGTGTTCAGCTGAAATCAAGTATTATTTAAACGATAAGAAAATGTAGAGCCAAAGAGAGAAAAATTAAATCTCATTTCCATATTGAACATATTTATGCGGACGTTCGAAAAGAATTATTTTTGGTGCAGTAATTTTTTTTCAAGACTTTTCTTTTAGCGGTGCGCTGCTTTTTAAAATTAGTAGCGTTCCGAATATACACAGCAAATTATTGATATTGATGTGTGAAATGAACTTTTGTTGAGTCTGTTTAAGGTGAACAAACACAGTTCAGAGCACGGTTGATGGCAGTTCAGGGGAGAGAGTGGTTGGGATGTGAACTTGTTTTATAAAATAAAATTAATGCAGCACGTGGTTCTTTTTTATTATAAATTATACGAATTGTTTTACAAATAGATTTTGTTTTTTTTAGTGTATTTTGTGTATATATAATTCGTGTGTTCAAGCTCGAAACATTTTGTAGTTAAGAGAGAATCTGTCTACTCGTATAACTAACGCTCCTTCCTTACAAAAGATTACCTTTTTTTTCTGTTATTGTGAATGGCTTTGACATATTTAGAATTACGGAAAATGTCGACGAGTGTTTGTTATTTTAAATTGTTTAGAACCTCTAAATTCTAAACCTCTGTAATCATATAAGTTACTAGAAGCTTATCTGTTGCCATGTTTGTCAGGGGTTAATTATACGTGAAAGAATTATTCCATTGATGAGAGAAACTTCACTTTGTATCTAAGTCCCATATAACTAAAACTTTCAAGGAAACCAGAGAGACAAGTTGTTGACAATGTGCTGTCAACGTTTTGTCTGAAAGGCAGTCTCCACATTTGTTGCTGATTAGTTATGAAGTAAAACGGCACTACAGCAACAACCAGTCTCCTACACAATCTTCAGATCATTACAAAACCCTAAAAATAACTATAAAAAATCAAATGATACTAATTTTAAAAATATTAATAAAACACCATTTTCCATTTCCAAAGTATCAACTAAAAATAAATAAAATGACATACTAGAATTACTGATAAAAACAGACGATCAAGACATAATTGCAAATTTCTTAATTTGGCTAAACAATAATATTTATAAATCCACAATTTTTAATGGCGACTAAAACATTTCCAGAAAAGACATTAGATAATCATCAAGGTTCATTACTAGCGGTAACGTCTAACATTAGAGCTGCAGAAATTACACAACTATCAATTAATTAATAATATAAAGTTAGAATTTTGTAAAATTACTACACCTAATTCAGTATCAAATATTGATGATCGAATATTGTTGAGGCCCTGAGGGCGAATTGTCGGCGCTCAGAGGGATGGGTCCTTTGAAGCTGGACGGGTGCGGCCGAGGAACGAGGCCAACCTGGGATCCTGGTGACGGACGACAAGCTTGGGTCCTTTAATGTGGACGGGGATTGACCACGGGCGAGCGGTGTCCTTTGAAGCGGTAAGGGTGCGGGCGAGAAACGAGGAAAGCTTGTGGACGGCAGCAAGCCTGGGTGTGGTAATCTTGCCAGAGATTGGTTAAGTCAAACAAGCCTGACCGTACAGGTGCGGAGACTGACGGGTATAAAGGGGATGCACAGACGAACACACGGGGAGTGATGGACACACAGACAGACAGACGGAGATATGGATAGGGCAGAGTTCGGAACACGAATTTAGTTAGGGATGAGTATTTCTAAGTTAAAGAATTAAACATGATTTATTTGTACAGTCTGACTTGGAGTTTAGTGATTGATTAATAAGTTAACAAGTGTGCGAGCAATCTTTCACAATATACAGACCTTCTAATATATGTGTCTAAGCGGTTTGCAACGAGGGCTGTATTTTGCGAAATAATATGTGGGTGGTGGGGGGCCAGATTACGGTAGTAAACAAAAGTGACATGCTTTTAGACTGAGAAAAAAAGTTTTAAATATTAAATTATTTTTTAGTGATTAATCGACCCATCACTTATAAATTATTGGAAGTCAAAAAGTAAAAAAAAAAAATGCGGCCAATAAATAATACATTTCCTGACGATTACAAAAAAGATTTTAATTTTAAACTATTGACTGACAGTAATGTTCAAATTGTTGATAAAGTTTGCCTACCAAGGTTCTAACACTTCGCCTACTTATCAAACTAAATGAAAAGCGCATTAAGCCAATGGCAGTAATGGAGTCTGACTCAGAGATGGAAAACAACGACAGCTCTTTTGATGAGTTACTGCATTACAAAATGGAGAGAAAAGTTCGTGAAGCCATTAACCATCTACAGTGGGGGAAAGTTAATGAACATTGATATCCGATAATGTCATTCCTTGCCAAGACCATTTATTGCATACCACTTATCATTCCATGTGAATGATTGTTCAGCTTGGCTTGTCAATTAGACCCGCTCATCACTTGATTCAAATAATGTCAACACTTTTGTCTTTTTTGTGTAGTTGGTTAAAAGATGACATACAAAGGAGACATTCCAGTGTTATTTAGATTTTTTACAAAAACGTTTTATAAGTGGTTACTTATGACATCATAAATTTTAATTTTTGGCTTCAATTGAAATTAACTATTAATTTATCACTATTGTTTCAAAAGTGAACAATTAAATTTAAATTTTTAAAAATGTTCGATTATTCGTGTAAACTTTAATCGATTCATCTAAAAATTTCGATTACTTATATTTTTATAACGCATAAATTAATCCCGGGAAACGCGATTCATTATTTAACGAAATTGCTAAAGTCGCTGTAATTCCATTGCTCCCAAATCTTAAGACATAACACAGCACATTTGTAATGCTATGAAAAAAATGAGGAAAATCCATTTTTGTTTACGTATGCACGTCTAAATAAATAATAATACGAGGGAATAGTATGTGAATAACAAAAAATTGGAACAATTTTTTTTTTTTTAAATTGTAGCTGTGATACATTGTGAAGACAAAAATGGAACTGTTGTCGGAATTTTCTAGAGTTTATAAATGAAATATTTTATTCCAGTGGTATAAATTACTTTAATTGCCACGTTACGGAGTAAAAAAAAAGTTTATTTTATACTACATACTTTTCAATAAATAAAATGTTTTGAAATATAGCTAGAGCCGACAATTTTGAGTTAACCTTGGTGATGTAAAAGCTGTATTAGATTTTAAGGTCACTTAGGGCACATTTATTTCCTTTTCGATTTGTCAAAATAAAATCAAACAAAATTCCGGCATTGATTTTCGACATCGGATATCATTGAAATTAGAATTAATGACTACGCATAACTTAATCGTTTATTTTTTTAAAAAATCAATATCTAAGTTGTTAAATAAAAAAAACGTCATTCAATTTTGCCATCATTTGACGTCATCGTTTTTTGTACTTAAAAAATCACATAATTTCGTACTTTCTTAAAATGTAATGTCTTGAATAAAGAAAAAAATGAAAGAAATTATTAATTATTTACAAGTTGAGGCCGCGATCCAGTTAAAATTTAAACATGGGACGCATTTAGCCCGCGGGCTGGACTCTGGACACACCTGACCCAATACCAACCGAGTATATATGAAAAACATGGTAGACATATCCCAGCTGTGGCCAAACCCTGGCTCGGGCTCGCAAACCGCATGCTATTATTCTATGTTCACATCGGGGTTTGTGAAAAGTTTATGAAATTAAAAAATTGTGTTTAATATGATATATAGTTCTAATATAAAAAAATAAACAAACTTTTTTTTCTATTTAAATTTTAAAATATTAGATTCTATAAGATATATAAAAAGGAAACGTTTCATTGTGAGTTGGGTAGTGAGAAATAGCGCTTCAAGGCGACCATTTTAACACATTTTATTTTTAATATGGCTCTCAGTTACCACATGCCTGGCCGGGCACGAGTTCAAAACAGCGACTGTAAAACAGCGACGTCATAACAGCGACTTCAAAACAGCGACTGTGTCAAAACAGCGACCGTCAAAACAGCGACTTCAAAACAGCGACTGTATCAAAACAGCGACTGTATCAAAACAGCGACTTCACCACAAAGCTATTCTGGTCCAACCGTAAACCTAACACAGTGGTTCTCAACTTTTTGACACATAGACCCCTTTTTTTATTTTCTAAACTTATCCAAGGACCCCAAGTGAAAAAACTACATAAATGCATAGAGAAAAAATAAAACCTAAAACAATTGCAACATTTTAATGAAGTATTTAATGAAAATTATATATTTTGATTGAAATAAAATTTAAAAGCAATTAATGACGCAGATTAGCATATGCTACATACATATGCACTTATTCATATACAAACAGCAGGAGAGTGAAATAAAATGGTATCAACAAAAAATTAAAAATAACATTTAATTTGTCTTAGCTCCATAATATATAAATTAATTAAAAGGAAGATTTAAAACAGTTAGTTTTCTCTCCATAGCTAGCAGTGAGTGAAATGATGACGTGTGTATGTGGCTTGGTACTTCAGATTTAGTAAATCATCAACAGCCGGTTGTTTGCGAGCATGTATATATACCCGGTATCCTTTTCAACGTCCAACTAAGCACACCCGATCCGATGTAATCGGACAATAAAAAGGTCACGTGGTCAGGTAAAGGTACGTAGATTCACTCTACCCCCAGTCATTTTATTTACATTTCCCGTAAATCTCGCCAGCAAACGTTGACCTGTGGTCGTCGCTTAGTCTATCCCTCGTAACATGTCCTGATGTAACATGGGCCAGCCAACGAACAGTGCCTGGTCTCGGTAGACTTCAATTGATCTCTCCACCCCGATCAAAGTGGCGATGTAATAGGACTATAAAAATGCACGTGGTCAGATAGTCCTTTGTAAAGATACCTAAATTTATTCTGCCTCTCATTTCATTATTTACCTTCTCATAACACTCGCCACAACCATAGGTATACAATACACTATAACACAAAAGTCAATCTTCCCTCCACTCCCATGCCAAACATACTTAGAAAGGACCACATGTATCTTTAGTTTTTTAAAAATATTTTTTCCAGCGGTTTTACGCTTTTAATCGTAAAATCAAAATTAATTAATGAAATAAAAAAAAAAAAACAAACCAATTTGTTATTAAGGTGTTGACATAAATGGTGAACCTCGCAGCACTGAAACCCCCACAAACCTGCGCCCTTTCATTCACTTCTGTTTCTTGTGTAGACCTACCTAGCATAAAAACTGAATTGTAATAAGATGTACAAAGTTGTCAGTATATAAAGTTAATAAATTAAATAGTTACTAACACCGCATAGCGGACAATATCGTTCAAGCAGCTGGGCCCGTATGACCTAACAGAACGTTCCTTAATTGTTGTTGACATTTTGTTAAGTTTATTCTCGTCTTAGTTTATGAGTATGACGAATGCATTGATAGGATGAATAAAAGTTTGTAATGCATTATAGTTCACAATAGTTTGTTACAGAGTGTTTAAAATGAGGTGCATGGATAGTAGCTAGGTTACATTGTATGGCGATCATGAAGGTGAAAATACTGCGGCGTTTATAATGGTTGCCCTGTCAGATTTTTTTAAAAATTAAAGCCCCCTTGTCGAAACGGCACGTGGTCGACTGTCCGATGGTTACACAATGGCATGACAAAGTGGCGACCACTGACCGCCTGTTATGGAAAAGGTAAACAAAGAAATTGTGGGCTGAAAGAATGTAGGTACCTTAAAAAGGATTATCTGAACACATTGCCTTTTCATTATCCAATTATATCGGATTGGAGTGGTGAAGGAGTTGGATAGATTTGGAAGGATCAAATATTAAACCATATTATTTTATTTTTAAAAACTAGAAGAAAAAAAACAATTTTTTGCGAAGTAAAAACGAGGGTCGAAACATCCGAGGATCAAAAAGTTCTGTAGTCAAACTGTCTCTGCCCATCCCACCACAAACCGCCTCAATAAATCGATTGAATCTATGTTTGCTAGTCTCTATCGAGCTTCCTGCACAATATATATGACTAAAGTAATAACAGTTATAATTTTATTTTTGAATTTTATTTTTAAATGTGCCCTGAAACTGTGTATACTATCTTTAAAACACCACACCAACATTTATTTATACAAACCTCCAGTTGATTATTTTAAATTTTATATTGTCCCTTCTCTACAAAAAACCTGCATTATCACAAGCAAAAGAAAAAAGTCGCTATTTTGATACAGTCGCTGTTTTGATACAGTCGCTGTTTTGATACAGTCGCTATTTTGATCGTCGCTGTTTTGACCGTCGCTGTTTTGACACAGTCGCTGTTTTGACAGTCGCTGTTTTGACAGTCGCTGTTTTGCCCGGATGCGGCCTGGCCAACCCTGGTCTAGTGGCTCTCAGTTACTACAGGTCTGGCCACCACTGGTTTATTGGGCCTCAGTTGCTACAGGTCTACCCACCCCTAGAAATAAAACACCAATAGAAATAACAAAATTTGGATTAGGGTTGTCTTTAATACTTCCTGACATAGGAATACAATTAATAAAGAAACTAGAAATTAATTCGCTTTTATTGACACAATATAAACCATCAACTTAGCGCAAACAGCAAAGGAAATTATGAGACGAATTATTATAATTGATTTATTTTTTAACAACAAGACGAGGTTAGTAATAGATCATGATATAAAACTTCTCTTATCTTGTCTGTTGCAGACACTCCTTCTATACAGAACATTATTGCGTCCTACGTTTATCGCTGGACTGCCTGACCATGACATGATATTGTTACGGTAATCAACACAAGATACACTAAAATATGTAAAAGACATCTTTAGATCTGAAATAAATTAAATACAATGAATTGTTGAAAAATAATTTATGAAAAGAAAAGTGTGTATAAAAATTGAAATAAAAGGAAATATTTCGTCACCAGACATTAGTTTTGAAACATAGGCAATTTAAATAAAAGTTTTTTAGAATTGTATATTTCTATAAAATTTTGATGTTTTTAATTTGAAAGTTAATTTTTAACAATGTATTTTTAGACCAATATGGAAAAAAATTATGAGCAAAAATAAATTACGTAGTAAACTATTGTTTAAATGTGGATGTTAAAAATTTAAATAAATTGCAAGTTACTTGGTTTAAATCCATATAAATAATGAGGCAAAACATGTGCCGCATGGAGATGGAAAAATTGAAAACAAAGCACTAGATTTTTAAAAGCTGAACGATAATTTTAATATTAATTTTAATCAAGACACCCCCCTTATTTTTCTTTTATACTTCAATTAATATTAAGTCTAAAGTGTTAACTTAATATAATTTTAACATTAAATTTAAAAAAAAGTATTAGCATAAAATGAGTATTTATTGTAAATAAGTAAATACTGAAAATGCAAATGTATTACAACATAAATATAACTTTTAAGGAGGTAAAAATGGAACAACATCAATAAATTACAGCATTTCTCAACAACAACAAAATCTTTATCTTAAACTTCAGTTTTATGAATAGAATTTTGCTTAAATAAAAGATTCAGTGTCCGGATCTCTTATTATTTCATAGGTCTTCATGGCACCGATGTCATTCCACTTGACTCTGTTCTTTGTGAGTGTTTCCTTGTAAGCACAGTGAGAACTCTCTTGTTACAGATGTAAGATAAGAAGATAAATACGCCTTGAAGTCCGTTGAGTAAAATGGCGATAAACCTGGGATTAAATAGGAAAAAGATTTCTTCTTAAAATAGCAAACTTTCAAACTGAACGATGAAACAGAAATGTGAAGATATTGAAAACTGTATTTCATTGTTAGCCTCAATTTACTGGCGGTTTATGTGGAGATTTTCCATATTCTTATAAAGTTTTTTTCACTTTAAAATCATAGCGGATGTTATATTGCTCAACTCCACTGCCAGCAAGAATTTCATTTTGACGGGACTCGGTTTTGATTTCAAGTAGTGCCGTACCGGATTCAAATTTTTGAAAGCATACCAGAGCCGGATTTGTCCGGATTTATAGAGTGAGACTAGGCCGGAGCGGAATTTAGATTTCAAAAATAAAATAAAATAACGCATATATTTTTTTGATCTAGATAAAAGTGGTCATTCGACTGCTCATTACTGCAGTTCATTACTAGTAATATTAAGTTTCATAAGTTCAAGATGAAATATAATACAAAAGGGGCCATCCAGATAATACATACGCACAAAAGTCGTATATTCATACCACCTACCCCCTGTTGCACGCAGTACATTTTCGGGACCCTCTCCCCCGTGCGCACGCAAAAATTCACTCACCCCATCTCCGTTTTAAAAATTAATTTTAAGCCAGAGTAAAAAAATATTGGTTTTACTCCTCTGAAGTTGCCCACAAATGACGTCACTGGCCTAAAAAAAGGAGTCACGCATTTTTGACGATGAGTGACGAGGGGGAGAATGTGTTAAAGCAAATTTACGTCACAGCAAAATGCGCATCTTTAAATAACAGTTCCCTTAAAAAAATTTGATTGTTTGCAATTTATATAATGACGTTTACAATGGATTCACGTGTGTTACGACATTAGCGTGCAGCCTTACACTAAAAACATACTTAAAGTTACATGACAAAAAAGTGATTAAATATGTGAAGTACGTATTTAGTGTAAGGCTTTACGCTAATATCGAAACACGCGTGAAGACAGTGTCAAGTGGCATTAAATAAAGTGTTAACAATGAAATATTTAAATGCAATAAATTATATTTAAAGTTACGCGTTTTGATATGTAGTGAAGTTTTTTTAACACCCCCCTCCCATTCGTCACATTTCGTCACAAATTGTTAAACCCCTCCTCTAGGTGTGTGACGTCATTTATGGACGACCCCTGTCCCTTTGTAACGTCTTACTGGAAAAGGGGGGGGGGGCTAAGTTTTTGGAACAAAGTGTAACATTGGGGGAGGGTTAAAAATCGGCCTAAATTGTGTTACGTTATTCATGTAGTATAGAACATTCACATTTTATTGTCTTAAACACTGCATAAAAAATCTAATGAAATAAAATTAATTAAGCAGTGGAGTCGCTGTCCCGGAGTGTATTTTTATAACGTATGAGGCATCAGTGGGCTAAAGAGACTACTCCTACTTATTTTTAAAAAAATAGAAATATAAATCTGACGGATATATTTTTAGCAACTTTTGATTGTTTTGTTTAAATCAAATGTTAATTACTTCCTAGTTAATAAAAGTTGAGAATTTAGTTTGCATTAAATTATAAAACGTCATTCCATATCAGTCTTTATTCAGTCCGTCTTGAACGCCTTTTGCATCCTGATCGGTTTACGCTACCGGAGTTATTTGCACATTTGTTGTGCGTACATACACATTCAGTCGAGACCCGCATTATCCATACGCAACATGCCGTTAATTTAAGACCCCTCCTCCTTTTTGCGTACTTAATATATGGATGACCCCGAAGCATATATAATATTTTTAGATTTCACATGTTTTTCAGATTGTAAATTGGCAGTTTAGTTACAACTTAAAACAACAGTACATTGAACAGATTGAAATTATTGTAATACATTCATTCAGTAATTTCACTCTTAGAGTTTAGAAGGGACAAGTTGTATTTCAGAACAATTAGCGTCTCCGCATTTTGTTTTAAAGTCTACAACGGTGGTCAGTCATAAAGTCTCCTGCAATACCGAAAAGTATTTCCGATGGCAAACTTGTTTGGTGATTGGTGGAAATATTCCGGTGCCAGTCTGGTCATACTTCAAAATCTTTGCTTCTAGGCATGCCCCCATGAAACTGATCCCATGCCATCATAAAACTGATTCCATGCCACAATAAAACTGATCCCATGCCACAATAAAACTGATCCCATGCAATCATAAAACTGATCCCATGCCACCGTAAAACTGATCCCATGCCTAAAAAAAAAACTGATCCCAAGCCACAATAAAACTGATCCCATGCCTCAATGAAACTGATCCCATGCCTCAATAAAACTGATCCCATTCCTCCATAAAACTGATCCCATGCTTCCATAAAACTGATCCCATGCCTCCATAAAACTGATCCCATGCTTCCATAAAACTGATCCCATGCTTCCATAAAACTGATCCCAAGCCACCATAAAACTGATCCCATGCCATCATAAAACTGATCCCAAGCCATCATAAAACTGATCCCAAGCCACCATAAAACTGATCCCATGCCATCATAAAACTGCTCCCAAGCCATCATAAAACTGATCCCAAGCCACCATAAAACTGATCCCATTCCTCCATAAAACTGATCCCATGCTTCCATAAACTGATCCCATTCCTCCATAAAACTGATCCCAAGCCACCATAAAACTGATCCCATTCCTCCATAAAACTGATCCCAAGACATCATAAAACTGAACCCATTCCTCCATAAAACTGATCCCAAGCCACCATAAAACTGATCCCATGCCACCGTAAAACTGATCCCATGCCTCAAAAAAAAACTGATCCCAAGCCATCATAAAACTGATCCCAAGCCAACATAAAACTGATCCCAAGCCATCATAGAACTGATGCCATTCCTCCATAAAACTGATCCCATGCTTCCATAAAACTGATCCCATGCTTCCATAAAACTGATCCCAAGCCACCATAAAACTGATCCCATTCCTTCATAAAACTGATCCCATGCTTCAATAAAACTGATCCCATTCCTCCATAAAACTGATCCCAAGCCATCATAAAACTGATCCCATTCCTCCATAAAACTGATCCCAAGCAATCATAAAACTGATCCCATGCTTCCATAAAACTGATACCATGCCTCCATAAAACTGATCCCAAGCCATCATAAAACTGATCCCATTCCTCCATAAAACTGATCCCATGCTTCCATAAAACTGATCCCATGCTTCCATAAAACTGATCTCATGCTTCCATAAAACTGATCCCATTCCTCTTTAAAACTGATCCCAAGCCACCATAAAACTGATCCCATTCCTCCATAAAACTGATCCCATGCTTCCATAAAACTGATCCCATTACTCCATAAAACTAATCCCAAGCCATCATAAAACTGATCCCATTCCTCCATAAAACTGATCCCAAGCCATCATAGAACTGATCCCATTCCTCCATAAAACTGATCCCAAGCCATCATAAAACTGATCCCAAGCCATCCTAAATCTGATCCCATGCCTCCATAAAACTGATCCCAAGCCATCATAAAACTGATCCCATGCCTCCATAAAACTGATCCCAAGCCATCATAAAACTGATCCCATTCCTCCATAAAACTGATCCCATGCTTCCATAAAACTGATCCCATGCTTCCATAAAACTGATCCCAAGCCACCATAAAATTGATCCCAAGCCATCATAAAACTGATCCCTAGCCATCATAAAACTGATCCCATGCTTCCATAAAACTGATCCCATGCTTCCATAAAACTGATCCCATGTGTCCATAAAACTGATCCCATGCTTCCATAAAACTGATCCCAAGCCACCATGAAACTGATCCCATTCCTCCATAAAACTGATCCTAAGCTTCCATAAAACTGATCCCATTCCTCCATAAAACTGATCCCAAGCCATCATAAAACTGATCCCATGCCTCCATAAAACTGATCCCAAGCTATCATAAAACTGATCCCATGCTTCCATAAAACTTATCCAATTCCTCCATAAAACTGATCCCAAGCCACCATAAAACTGATCCCATTCCTCCATAAAACTGATCCCAAGCCACCATAAAACTGATCCCATTCCTCCATAAAACTGATCCCATGCTTCCATAAAACTGATCCCATTCCTCCATAAAACTGATCCCAAGCCATAATAAAACTGATCCCATGCTTCCATAAAACTGATCCCATTCCTCAATAACACTGATCCCAAGCCACCATAAAACTGATCCCAAGCCATCATAAAACTGATCCCAAGCCATCATAAAACTGATCCCAAGCCATCATAAAACTGATCCCATTCCTCCATAAAACTGATCCCATGCTTCCATAAAACTGATCCCATGCTTCCATAAAACTGATCCCAAGCAACCATAAAACTGATCCCAAGCCATCATAAAACTGATCCCAAGCCATCATAAAACTGATCCCAAGCCATCATAAAACTGATCCCATGCCTCCATAAAACTGATCCCATGCTTCCATAAAACTGATCCCATGCTTCCATAAAACTGATCCCTTGCCTCCATAAAACTGATCCCAAGCCACCATAAAATTGATCCCATTCCTCCATAAAACTGATCCCATGCTTCCATAAAACTGATCCCA
>MUZC01004452.1:10665-41284 GCA_002072015.1 Radix auricularia
CCCCCCCCCCCCCCGTTTGAAAATGAAATATATTTATATGATATGGAAATATCTCTTTTATTACACTATAGTGACAATTAGTAATAGTTTTATTACTATTTAATAATACTATACTATGGCTATTCACTAGACTATTTAATAACGGAGTGTGTACTGCTACGACAAAGTAACGGCAGACAACCCGCGAGGATGTGGCTGGTGCTACGACATGTTGTAACGCCAGCAACATCCGTGCGGGTTGTCTGCTGTTACGACAAGTTACGACATGTCATAAACAATTTTCTGTATTTCAATTATGCTATTACTAATACTTAAATACCAAACTATAGTTCTCATAATGAAATATCATGATCACTAGATAACCTTATTAATGAATTTTAAAGGTTTTTAAAAAAATCTAGATTGAGCCAATAAATGATAAATTGTTATAAATTTAAAAAATTAAACTATCTCATCAGCTAGATCAAGTGATAGTCTGGTTGCTTCGAAATAATATGATACTATTGATAGCGGGATCGAATCCCGCTGCCATCATGTTTTTGTTTGTTTGTTTGTTTTTTTTGTTGTAAATTTCATTTATTATTATTATTTATTTTAAAAAAAACATCATAATGAGTATGCTGATAATTTTTGTTATTATTCTGAAAAGCAGAAACGTTGACTAAACCTGTTAAAATAAAAAATATTTAGATTTTTAGACTAGTCGTAACACTAGCCAATCCACATATGCTTGGCTAGCGTTACGACATCCGGTCGGGTCGTCTGCTGCTACGACAGTCGTAAAAATGTGTTATGTGCTTACAGTTACGACTAAAGCTGTATTTAATTATGCAAATACTATTAATTTTTTTTTCTTTTGATTCGTGAGTTGACACTCAGTCGGCATCACCAACGAAAAAGGTGAGACGTGAGTTTAATAAATGACTATAAACCATCACTGTTACTAAATTGTTTGGAAGATATTTTTGAAAAATTCTCTGAATTGAAGGCATCGCCAAAAAGTGCTGAACGCAAGCGGGGGAAGCGGGATTTGAAGCCATTGTCAATGATTGTCAGACGAAGGAGGCATAGCTCATCATGCCCCGCAGACTTGCTCGTCATAAACAAAGCAAAGAGAAGGGGGGGTGGGCTGAGAAAACGGACACAAACAGCAGCACGAAGTAATGGGGAAAAAAAGGCGAGTAAACAAGGAGTCCTGTGCGGTTGTTATTACCTGCCCCCCCCCTCAATAGTAATAGTATTAGTAATAGAGTGAAAATGAGGTAGAAGGATGAATGGAATGGTTTCCTGTGACAAGTCTGCACACGGCACATTTTATTATTCCACACGAAACGAATTATTTTAGGCCTACATTCTTGCGATTGTGCGCGAATCAGTTGCTTGAGGATTTTCATTTACGGCTTTAGGCTTTGGCTTTACGGTATACTAAATTTTAATGCATCGGCATCACTTACACAAGTATAGTATTGTATAGCAAAATCGGCTGATATATTTATAATCAGTAGACCAATACTAAAATTAAATCTATTTAAATAATTTATTTAAATAAATTTAGATTTTAGAATTAATACACATACAAATAATGTTGTATTTTAATATATTTATGCGTATACAATTTAAAGAAGAGTTTCTTAAGATTTAATTCTTTCCAGCTCCAGGTGTTTACTGCAAAGAGTGACTAAAACTAGTCGTAGCAGAAGTTGCGTATGTCGTAGCACTAGTTTCCTGACTAGCGCTACGACATGTCGTAACGCTAGCAACATCCAACCGGGTCGTCTGCTGCTACGGCTACGACAAAATTGTTGTAGTTGTAGTGCTAGCCACATCCATTTAATAAATAATCTTTACTGTCTTTACTCTTCAAAAATCGAAAAATCCTCAAAACACAAACATTGACGTTACCTGATACAGCATTCAGAATTATCGAAACAAATATATGTAAATATGTAATAGTGGTGTAAACAGTCTAGTATACTTAATACAATAAATTGAGTTAACACATTAACTAACACTTCATTACTCATGACTCATTGTTATTATTGCTTTAACGATCACGTGACTTCTAAAATTAGAATTTTAATCTTTTGACATACATGATCATGTTCTTTAACAGTCAATTTGGAGAGTCCTATTTTCCTCAAAGTAAATTCAGGTATAAATTCAATTCAAGGCCTCGTCCTCTTGAGGAAAAAAAAGGATTTTAAGAGCAATTAAAGTTTAAGTAACAGTTCAGTAACAAAACATCAGGGCTTGACATTTACCTTCACTTCAAACGAAGAGAGTGTTTGCAAGAATGGTAACTCATACAAAGTTCATATTTTTTCATTCAAAAGGGTTATCTACCATTTTCAAATCAGCAGTAGAATCAATTTTCAATCTGATGCTGCAATTACAACGCATGTGTTCATTTGTGAATTGTAAATAAAACAATTAGCACAACATAGCATATTTTTATTTTATCAACCACATTTTCCATAATAAATTAATTGAAAATTAATGTAATGTAATGTTTGATATATTATTTTTTTGCTATATTGAAGACGAGACCACTCAAAATAAGTAAATACATTTTAAAAAAAAATTAACAGTTTTTGATTTTTTTTCCACTAGCAAACTACTAGAGAGCAGTACCGGTTTAGGGCCAGGAGCGCCAGCCAGCACGGATTAACAAAAGGGGCTGTGAAGGCCTTATAGGACGCCAGCTCCGAGGAAACCTTCCAATGGGGGTAACATGCTAAGTAGGCCCTTGATGATCCCCCCATCCAGCGGCAGTCCATAACCATAACCTTAACCATAGAGACTCGTATGCCGAGCCGGGGTGGCACAGAGGTTGTAGCGAGTCGAAGTAGGGTCATTCCACCTCTCTTTGTGAGGTCACTTTTAGTGGACGGTTGGGGGGGCATTTTGACCATGTTCTGGGTGAACAGGCGGTGGCTTCAGGAGCGATCGCTCCAGGACTGGGGGGGTGGGTCTTCTAGCTGTTACGTTCCCTAGGGGGAGGGGACAAGGTGGCAGGGGGGGGGCTTTCCGGGAAGACCCATGAAGAGCAATAGGCTCTGGGTTGCTGACTTTCTTCCACGTGTAGATAACTGTAGGCTCATTATTGAGTCTAAAAGAAGGTTATAGACAACTGTAGTAAGTCTAAAAGAAGGTTGTAGAGTCATTGTAGACCAATGTAGTAAGTCTAAAAGAAGGTTGTAGACAACTATAGTAAGTCTAAAAGAAGGTTGTAGACAACTGTAGTAAGTCTAAAAGAAGGTTGTAGACAACTGTAGTAAGTCTAAAATAGGTTTGGATGTGAACAATTAGATAGATATTGAAGGAGACGATAGCTACAGTAAAGTCATACTGAGGACGTGCACGGGCGGGGTAGGGGTAGGGGTGGGCAATGTGATCTGACCGCAAAGTGTCTGAGGATATCTGAATTTAACGTGAAATGAATGACAATGTTTAAGAGGTTTTCAAAATGGGAGATCATCCATGAGATTATACTAAAAAGTATAAACTTCAAATGAACAAGTTCAATAAAATGTTATAAAACAATAAATTCTTATAAAAAAACTATTTTTATAAGTTTTAGAAAATGATAAATAGTCAGGAATTCGCAAATATTTTTACATCGTGCAATAATGTACTTGTCATACAATGTGATATTGGGCCCAAATCCTCTCTCTGAGACATTATCGTAGGTATGATAGGATTCAATGACGGCAAGAAAGGATAAAAACGTTTTTATCTAATAAAGTTAAGTGGTGTTAACAGTCCTCAGTGCTTAACCCAATTTCTAAAACGTAAGAGATACCCAATGAAGTCTAGTGTTGAATAACCAATGGGGCTCGAAATATTTGGAACTTTCAAATGAAATATAAAGGAAAATCCATTTTGTCCAGACAACTGATAACTCCTGCTTGTAAAAATGTCTTCATGGAGTGCTTCTCTAAGCCACTTAAAAAAAAGACAAGGCAGGGGAGATAAATAAATCTTGGGACGAGCTTTTACAAGATTCATTACATTCGCTTTACAACTACTCTATAAAAAGCCAAGTTTCAAAACTAGACTTTACAGCTACAATATGGACTCTGAGAAACCATCCCCAGAAAGTAACAATGACCAAAAACAGTTTACAACAAATATTGATGTGTGCCAGACCAAAGCTACAACAGCAATTGAAAAGCTGACAAACATAAGAAATCTTGTTGCCTTTTGGATCTTCGGTTTATGTAATAATTTCGCCTATGTGGTGATGTTGAGCGCAGCACATGATATTTTAAAAGAAAAAGATGACTCAGCATCAAACACATCTTCAGTGGAATCATCTCTAAGTGATGGAAATAGAAGCTTACAAAACTCATCTGAGGGCACATCCCTGAATGAGACAGATCTAGCTGGCTTGGATTACCTCCAATGTAACACAGTGAGTACTGGAGCCATCTTGCTGGCGGATATTCTGCCCACACTCATCGTCAAGGTAACTTTCCCATTTTTTCTAGAAAAAATCCCGTATGCTCTTAAAATCACAGCAGTTTCGGGATTTGCTCTGAGCAGTTTCCTAATGGTGGCTCTGGCCCATGAGATGTGGTTGAGCATTCTGGGAGTTGTCTGTGCAAGCATAGGGGCTGGACTAGGAGAGATAACATTCCTCAGTCTAACAACATTCTACAACAGGAATGTGGTCTCTATGTGGTCTTCTGGTACAGGTGGAGCAGGTGTTTTTGGAGCTCTGGTTTATGCTGGATTTACAAGTGCTGGTCTATCCCCAAGGGATTCTTTACTCATCATGGTTACAGTTCCTGTCTTGATGATGGTCTCCTACTTTATTGTCCTTAAGAAGCCTTTAAAAAATGAGACAGATAATTTTGATGAGGAAACTATTGGACGATCTGAAAAAACTGAATTAGCTAAGCAAGAAAACAAAACCCACTTAACTCTGCGAGACAAAATACATTTAATTCCTACATTATTCAAATATATGATCCCATTAACTCTTGTTTACTTCGGAGAATATTTCATCAATCAAGGTCTGCATGAGTTGCTGTACTTCAATGGCCAATGGCTTTCCAAGAGTGAACAGTATCGTTGGTACCAAGTTGACTATCAAATTGGTGTGTTCATCTCAAGGTCATCAGTCAATCTCGTGCACATCAAAGCTCTTTGGATCCTTCCAGTGTTACAGTTTGTAAATCTGGCCTTGTTGCTGTGCCAGGTATTTTACAGATTTATTCCAAGTATCTGGATAGTGTTTGTCATTGTACTGTGGGAAGGTCTGCTAGGGGGTGCTGCATATGTCAATACGTTCTTCAGAATAACAAATGAAATACCTTCAGACAAGAGAGAATATTGTATCGGAGTGGCTGCATTAGGAGATTCCATTGGAATAGCAGTGGCAGGAGCTGCTGCCATACTTTCCCATAATGCTATTTGTGATCTTAACTTAAAAATGTAAACATGACACTCGATACAGATATCTCAAAATAAAAAAGATTTCACAAAAGTTTTTCTTCAATGTATAATCGAGCAATCAGATGTAATTTTTTTTTGTTAAAGGAAAACAGGTTGTTTTAAAAATAAAATAAGTTTGAGAAATCTTTCTGTTGTTATTATTATTATTCACTTTTTCATAATGGGTTAGTGGGATAATAAGCTTTTCTTAAAAGCTCTGTTTATTCCACTTTATTCTTATATTAAAAAACAATGTATGTTAATGATATTAAGTATCTCACTTTGTTTACTGCTTTAATTTGGTTTTTTTTAGGGCTGTTATCAATTAATTTAAATTTAATCGTTAACTTTTGAAAAATTATCGAATAATTAATCGATAATTTTGATTCAAGCTGAAAATAAGATGTATGACGTCATTAAACTGAAAATTTGATAAAATGCCCATAACTTAAATATTTGATTAAAAAAATATTTTGCTATTGTTAATTAAAAACAATGTTTTTTTTTATATCATTTTCCTTATAAAAACAGCTTATTTTAAAGTTTACACTGTAAAAATCTTTTTTATTAAATGGAGAAGTTTGTACGTAAAAAAAACAACTATTATTAATAATTATTTATTTATAAAAAATGGAAAAATTGTTAAAAATATTTTCTTTAATTTTAATCGCTATTTTCATCGATTAAAATTAGTTTTTTTCAAATGTAATAAAAATTTACTAGACTTTCTATGCTTAAATTTAGAAAATAGAAGACGCTTAAATTTAATTGTAATCATAATAATTATTATTCTCTGAGGCCACTGCTTTTAATGTATTATCTTTGGACTGTCATTGAAAATGTGCAAGTGAAGCAGCTTATATACAATTTTAGTTTAATTATCATAATTATTAATGTTTCTCATTTTCAACTTGCCATTTTGAATGTACAAGAAATACAGATATGTTTGGAATCTGTTCATCACTGCTTTAGTATTTAATTATTGGAAGTCTATATAAAGTAAAGTACCAATATGGGTTTGTGGAAAATTAAATTTCCACGCACATATGAATTCATTAATCTATCTCTCTATCATTCTCTAAAACATCTGAATTTTATATTTTCTCTAAGCATAATTTAAACTTAACATATTCCTTTCAACTGTAATATGCTTTTATGAGTCTTAACATCACTTGTACTTGTAACTGATTTTTACAATTTTTGGCCCCATAATCAAAGTATTTTACACTTCAATCTTTTTAATTATAAATTCTTAATTGATATAGATTCATTTGATGTGATTTGATATTTAAACCTTTTACTATCATAGGGAGAATTTACCCCTAAAAAATTTTACCACTTAAAGTATGTAATGTGAAAAAATTTTTGCAAACCCAAGCACACCTCCATGTTTGTTAGCTAAAAAGTTTGTAACCTGAGGCATTTGTAAGGCCTGGTATGACTATACATTTTTAGAAAGCAAAATTTTGAATAAAATGCTTACACAACAAAAACTGACTTATGTTATTAACTTATTCTATTTATGAAAATAAATTATTCTTATATCATAAATGTCACCAAATAAAAGGTTAGCATATAAAATATATCCTATTATTTCTATAAAGTGGTACTCAAAAAACACATTAGTCATAGGCTTATTGAAGGCTAATTATAAACTGGGTTTTAAATGGATTAAAATTTTTATTTTTGCAACAGATAAGGCTTTTTTATTTAAAATATCAAAACAAATATTGAATTCATTGCCTTTAATTTTTAATTAAAATTTAACATACCCTAAACAACATTCCAGTTCAACAAACTTTGGTCCATTATTTTGTATGATAAAGCCTTACAAATTTATAGGAGAGCTAAATTTTTATTTTGATAAATACACTTTAACTGTATAATTCAAAATGTTGAAAAAGGTTATAATAATGTTGTACAATGAAATAGCTGAAATAATTTCATTTTTAAATTAATAAAATATTGTCATAATTTTGCTTCACATAACTTTTTCCACACTTACTTAATTTAATTCTTAGAGTCAGAAACATCATTTAAAATTTCAATTTATGATACATCATTTTCATATAAACTCACAAATGTGTTGATTTTATTTTTTTTTAAGTATTTGTTTAATTTTACAAAAATTTTGTATCTGCATAATACAAATCAGCCAAGTTTTAAAGATAAACACATAATATGCATTTTTAATTTATTAACATAAGAAAGTACCCACAAAAAAAACAACTAATTACACATGAAAAGCTTTTAAAACATTTATTCTTATCACATTTGTCATATCTTAACATTTATTCTTAAATCACCAATATAATGAAACCAAGTAAATGGAACCTTAATTACAAACATCTGAATTTTTGGTGATTTAAAAAGTTAAATTTCCATCTTAAAATATTATTCAATGAAAGAATATAATTTTTAAAAGTACTCTGCTAATCTTGGGTCATTTCTAATCTTTTGCTCTAAAGCCATGTACTTGTGAGGTGCCATTTCCTTGTGCCTTGGAAGAAAATATATTTTTTTAAAATATTAACATTGAGTGAAATGTAGTTCATGTAGATTCAACAAGATGAAAAAAGATGAATATTTCACTAACAAAAAATATTAAAATATTTTTGTAATGCGATATCAGTTAATTATTTTCATAAAGATAAGACTCATACTTATTTCTAATTTATAAATTTTTTAAAACTTTTATGTAAAATATTGTCTTGTCTTTCAAATTATATTAAACTAGCTAAAAAATGTATGTGTGCTCTTGGTTATTTCTATTTACATGATTGATTTAGATTTAGATGTTTTGTTGGTCAGCTGTAACTTAACTGGCTAGACTACTGTGGGTGCACTAAGATGGCCTAGCACTCCATACGTCATTCAGTTCTTTTGGACCTAATCTCAGTGCAGTGGCGTTTTTATTTAGTGTTGGCCAACTTTCCAAAAACTATGGCCTTACAAGGCTGATGCATTTCACTCTGCCCACAGCTTGGGATCCCCCAGAAAAGTTATAACCTCCTTGTTAGGTTCTGGTAGCCGAGCAGCATTAACTTTGTTACAAAAGGTCGTATTAAATAGAGATTTATATCAGTTGTAATTTTTTTAAGTTATATTCTTAATTTTCTGAACCAAATAATGAAATCTACCTGTTGAGTCTCAGCTCTAAGATGTGAATCCTGAACATTGCCTCACTGCAATAGTTGAGATAATCTTCTTCATCATCCTTTGACATTGATACTTGGTTCTGTTGGTACCATGATTGTTTCTTTTGTAGTTCTTGAGTTTCCTGGAAGGCAAAAGCTTGGATATTTTATTTATTTAGAACCACTCAAGTTAAATAGACAGCATAACTCCAAAGGCCAACTATTTAAAATAATTATATATACTTTTTATTTATCTAATCTAATTCGGGTAATAAATGTTGATTTACAAGATGACTGACATTTTTTACCAGACCTAAGTTTATATTCTACAAATAATGGCCAAGAAATAAATCAACATAACTGATAAGTTTTTTTTTTAATTCAGAGGATTGTAAACATTTTGCAGGCCATAAAAAACAAATCACTCAGATAGAACTCAAATAAACAAACCTTTTCAAATCGTGCTTGGATTAGGTTTGCTTTGTCGATTAAGCGATGCTTTAGATCTGCCAAGCAGTCCTCCTTTAACTTGCATGCTTGGCTTTTGGTGATTTTCTCAGGATTTCCTATCTGAGCCAGAAATGGAGCAAGGTAATCTATTTCCATTTCTTGTTTTCTCATCTTCTCTTCAAGCTGTTGCCGTTCCTTCAAAAATTGTTATTGCATATTTAAGAAGAGCATTGATTCTTGTAAGTTTTTTATTTTCAATAATAAAAAATAATAACATTTCTGGTATTAATAGGACAGGAAGAGCCTATATTCGAAGTCACTTCATGCACTGTCTTACTTGATAATAATAGGATTCCTCAAGTACAGAATTAAAGTTTAACATTAAAAAAAATAAAAATAATTTTTTTAAAAGCATGACAATTATACTGAAGGATTAAATTAAATAAGGAACCACAAAAATAAAACAAACATAATGTGTCTTTGGTTTAATTTTTAAATTAAATATTTTAATACATTGTTAAGTACGCTTTTTATAAACAACAATTATGTCATCTAAATCATATAATTCCTGTTTACCACATGAAATGAGCAACCTCCAAAAAATAAATTCAAATAAAATAATTAAAAGAAAGCACAAAAACCCTTCAACACATAAACTTACGGAAAAAAAAACATTTTTAAGAGGGAAGCAATTTATCCATCCTAATTGTTTTTTATAACCACATACAGGTTTGAAATCTACAGCAGATTGACATATAAAGGTTCATAAATTAATCAGCTAACATAACATACCAATTCTCTTCTATGTTTTTTGGCCTTTTCATTCCTCTCTGTGTCATAAACTGAAATTTCCAACTCTGACGCTATTTCTTCTCTCTGTCGATTGGCTATGATTTCTTTGACCTAATGTTAATTACAAATTTTTAAAAAATATTTAATGTAAAATAAACTTAAGCAGGTTAGGTTTTAAAAACTACCAATGTTGATAATGTTTAGTTAATATAAATGTGTATGCTTACATAGACATAACAAAGAAAGTTAACAAACCTAACTCCTTAAATCAGGGATGCCCAAACTTTTTGCATGGCGGGCCATATTCCTTTATCCAAAGATATTCGCGGGCCGGATTAAAATAATATTATAAAAATGACATAGTATGGTGAGTTTTTATTGTAAAATTTTAATGTGAATGGTGAAACTGAGATATATGAATACAGTAAATAGGTGAGGTCAGGCTCAATGGCATGGTTTTGATGCGCATGATATCACGTAGTTGAGAGTCACTTATTCTCGTCCTCACACAGATCTTGTTAAAATTCATAACTGAAAATGTCTGCTTACACAAGTATGTCGAGCCAAACAAGCTAAGCATTTTTTTTAAACAAATGTTCGAATTCCTTTTAATCTCTCTTTAACCATGAAGCTTACTCTAAAAGTCAAAGAGAAGAAATTGTCTGCTGCGACACTCAGCATCAGTTTGCAGCTCAATGATTTCCAGCTGCAGATTGCCGCAGTATTATCAAAATCTACAGAGAAATATGAAGATTTAACAAAAACAACCATGTTTATCTTTTCAATAGTTATTAAGTCATGAAAGCGTCTTTGAAATTCATCAGCCAAGGATGTGATATCTGCATCATACCTATGCATTTGCCAATTGAAGCTTCTTTCTGGTAAACTTGTCATGATTTCCTGCAGTGAGGGGAAATGTGTGGTATTAGGCTGCATTTGAAAAAGTTGCAGCTTGTTCCCAAAGTCCTTGATATGTGAATATAATTGGCTTACCACTGCATTGTGCCCTTGGAGAATTGTGTTAAGTAGGTTTATATGTCTTTTCACATCAACCGAAAATGCAAACTATGCAAGACAAGCAGCATCAGATAGTTCTGGAAATGTTTTTTCCTTATCTTCCATGTACTGCCCAATTTCTTTTTTAATGTGTAGACGCGCTGAAGTGCTGTCCCCTGACTAAACCATCTTATATCATTGTCATACATAACATCTTTGTATTCTCTCTGGATGTCAAGAAGACACTGCTAAAACTGGCTGTCAAACAGGGTTTTAGAGCAAATAGAGATCATATCCTTTATCACTTGCTTAAGGACACGATCACATGAAAGGTGTTTAGCACAAAGAACTTCTTTATGAATGATACAGTGAAGTTTAAAATTTTTGCCAGCCTGACTAAGCTGACTTTGATACAGACAAGTTTTGCTAGTCAACTGTGCTCACGAGTCATGGCAATAGCCATCAGCAATAAATAAATATATCGTTTACTTGGTTATTTAACGTCACAGACAGCAGAACAAACAGAACCAAATACATTTGTTCCCCTTGTCAGTCTTTAAGACTGAAGTCTAGTAATTGGTAAACAATACAATGTTATTGACTTTTGCCATCCTTTGACGTTATCAAAACGGCAAAACTTGTCGACTTTTCTTATATTTAATTTTGCTAAAAATAATATGTTAGTTAATTAATTATTCGAAGTGATTATTCGCACGGTTTTCCCGTGCATATAATTTATAAAATTATTCGCACGGGTCGGGTCTGGTCGTCGCGCATGCGTACTCCCAGCGGCTGATAACAATATAATAGCCGATTTCACTCGATTTAGGCTAAATTGTGCAGTTATATGTTAATAGTACTAATATTTATATGTTTATAGTACTAATACTAGTTACAATTTAATGATTGATGTCTAATCAATGATAATTGGATATAACTTTGAATAATTGCATAAACTTTCAAGTTTCTCTAGACTAATGGATAGTCAGCTAAAGAGTTAGTGAGTGTTATTTTTGGTTAGCGGGTCAAATCCTGATAGTCTTTTTTTTTTCTTTCTTTTCTGTTGTTGTTGTTTTGTTGTTTTTTTGTGTTGGATTTTGTTTTACAACCACAGTGACGATGCTTGCAAACACTCAAACAGGCTTTTTTTTTCCAGGGACAATTTTTTTTATATCCCATGAGTGAGTCACTGTTACTACAAGTGTTACTATGAACTGAAGTTACTAGTTACTGTTATGCTTATACTCATACTCAGTTCAGTCTTACTTACACTTACAGTACAGAACAGAGTACGGACTCTCACTTTTTAATTTTTTAAAAATGATGCTTTACCATCATAAAGTCTTTCACTTTAATTAATAAAATGATTAATTATAAATCATTAATAATTAATTAGCGAACGGCGGTATGCAGGTCCGCTCAGACTCAGATTCTTGCTCAAATACTATTACTATCAATATCAGTGACAGCAAAATTAGTTTACCGTGTAAAAAATGATAATTTTTGATATTTTTTCTTCAAAATCTCATAATCATTGTCATCTTCATAATTTGTAGCCATTGGTCATTGACTCATTGAGTCACAGTCACAGTGACACTGTCTGTCAGTGGGTCAGTAACTAAATATTGTCGAAATTTATATTTGTTTTATTTGCGCAGGCTATTAGGTCTAATAATATTTATTTGACTCAATTAAACAACAATTAAAACAATTAACAGTAGACAGTGTCCTAAAACTTAAATATCAAGACTATACTAATACAGTGAATCCTGGACCCTATACTCCAGACAAGAAAGGAGATTGAGTGCTTTCCACATGCGCTGTCTCCGACGCATCCTGGGAATTACCTGACAGGACCATGTCACCAACAACGAAGTGCTACAATGGGCGAAAATCCAAAGCATGACAACTCTCCTTCGCCAGCGTCGGCTTAGGTGGTTGGGACATGTGCGCAGATTGGAGGATGGAAGAATCCCAAAGGACATCCTCTATTCTGAGCTAGCCAAAGGAAAGAGATCCACAGGCCGGCCTCACCTCCGCTACAACGATGTGTGTAAGAGAGTCCTCAAAGCTATTGGCATTGACATAAATAGCTGGGAGGAACTCGCTGGGGACAGGTGCAGTTGGAGACAGGCATTGGCTAGAAGCAGGGGAAAAATACCTGCAACAGGTCGCAGACAAAATTCGACTAAAAAGGAAAAGCAGAGCAATTCAGCCAACCACCAGCACTACCTTTCAGTGTGAGAAGTGCAGCAAAGGCTGCCATTGGCGAGTGGGCTTGTACAGCCACAGCAGAAGCTGCAAGATCACGTGCATAAATCCTACAGGAGCACAGAATATTCCGTCGTCTTACGAGACATAAGGAAGCCAAAACAAAACCAAAACAAAACTAATACTTTACATTATCTTAATTATTACACTTTGTAGTTAGTAAGTGTAGATTAGCATTTCAAAACCGTGCGAATAATTTTCAAAATTATCGACACGGTTATGACGTCAAAACCGTGCAAATAACGCTTGCCTTAATTATTTCAGATGAGGTCGTGGGCCAGTAAAAATTGCTTCACGGGCCGGTTTTGGCCCGCGGGCCGGACTTTGGGCATCCCTACCTTAAATAGTAAACTGAATTATATTCCAGAAAATAATTTAGTTACCTCTTCCTCAGAATCCCGAACTGCCTCCCTACAAGACTCTTCCATCTTTAGCAGGTGCAACAAATTCTCATATAATTCAACTTGTTTGCTATTTTCAGCTTTTGGATCCACCTTAGTGACGTAAGTAAAATTTTAATATTGGGGGAAATATATGAATGACTTTTTGTAAAAACATTGATTCCTGTTAACTATTATAATTATAATCTAAAATTGTTGCTGTTAGGCTAAACGATAATATCTAATAAATAAAATTGCATCTCTATTTAAGTAATTAACTGAAATTATATTTTATAAAATAAGCAACTCAAGCAATTCTTTGTCTAGCTCAGTAACATTCAGGCCCCAATTCTTGATCCTCTAATAGGTAGTGTGGACAATGGCTAGTTCAGCCAAGTTTAAGAAGATGTGTTACAAAAAGATGAATTTTCAGATCAAAGTTACAGTGAAGCAAAAATTGTGAAAGTTTGTTGTTTTCTTTTTCTTTTTTTTCTTTTTTTTTTTTGGAGGGGGGAGGGGAGATCAATCAAATTTATTATTATTATTGGATTCAAAGATTAAATCTTTTCAACCTCATGTAAAAAAAATATATATATATAAAAAATATCTGAATGTAAAAAAAGTTTAAAATAAGACATGTCAGTGAAGGGAATAATTAAATATTTGTTTTGTAAGTTGTTGTTTTTACCACGTTTTTCTTAGTTTGCTTTCTTGTCTGGATGTCTTTCCGGGGCAAAAATTGAATTCCTTTTTTGAACCACTTCTGATCATCCAATTTTGATGAAATTTTGCATGCATACTTGATTCACATGACAATTTAATATTTCATTAATTATAGTACTCAATTCTACTTAATTATAGTAGAATTAAATTCTATTTTTCCTTATATGGAATAACTAATCAAATGTCATTTGAACCACTTCTGATCATCCAATTTTGATGAAATTTTGCATGCATACTTGATTCACATGACAATTTAATATTTCATTAATTATAGTACTCAATTCTACTTAATTATAGTAGAATTAAATTCTATTTTTCCTTATATGGTATAACTAATCAAATGTCAATGATTTCTTGTGTTTTCCGGAAAATGTTTCGTTAAGCAGGCATGTAAATCTCAACAGACAATTTATGGGATTAGATTGTCTGTTTTGAAATTGATTATATGTTTAATATTTAAATGTGATCTAAATATAATAGCTTAGATTAATAATATATATATATAAAAGCTTTTTAAAACACCACGTTTTTCATTTGAACTAAAAAGTATAAAATAAAAATATTTTNAACTAAAAACGTCGGGCGCATTCGGCTGAAATTTGGTCTATTAATGCTATTACATTAAACTTTTCAGTTTCAAATTCCTCCACAGTCTATATATGATACTTCATTTAATTTCAGCCGAATGCGCCCCACGTTTTTAGTTCGAAAATATTTTGGTGTGTAAGAGTGTGTATGTACAAAATGTCCACAATGTGCATCCAACAAAACAGTTCTGGCTCAGCCCAGGGGAAGGGAAGTTCCAACATAGCCCAAGAAAAAATTTATTTTCTTCTTTTTAGTTCACAAAACGTGGTATCTTTAAAACTTTTTTTTAAATATTTTTATTCTTACTTGAAAAGTTGAGTGCATATCTTGTGCCCATGCCAGTATGGCTCCTTTTTCTTCCCAGTTTTGAGGTTTAATATACTCTCTAAATGAAGATGCTATGTGTTTACTTTCTGTATGGTAAGTTATTTGAATCTTGTCTTCTGATACAAGAAAAACAAGTTCACTTATATCTGCGTTGGCAGGGATCTTTGGGTTGTGATCAAATCTCTGAACCATTTTCTGTATGAGTGGGGGAAAATATGTTATTATCAACAAATTTACTTTAAACATAAGTGAAAAATGCTATATTGTTACAGTGTTGATTAAATCATTCCATCAGTTATATGGTTAACTATTGTTTAGGGGATAACTAATTTGTACATGTTATCAGCTTTACTACTAAATTACTAATGATATTTTATATTTTGAGTGCAAACACTAGTAATCTTTTTTTCCTCAGCAACACATTAAATCCACTGAACTGAGCCAACCAATAATGAAATTAATGCAGATCGTGATCTCACTGTCACCCTTGAAAAGGTCCAGTACAAATAATTTTGTTTGAAGATTGGTGATCATTAAAATGGGTTTGCTTCAAATTAAAACAAACAAATTAACACTTAATGGTTAAGCTTGAACCTAAATAAATAATGTTAAAACTTTAACCAAAATAAATGACTTACAACAATTGGTCGAGGATTGCTTGCGTTATTAGCATCTTCCTGTGGAGAAAACTTTTTTGTTCGTTTCCCAAACTCAACATGTTTGTAAAATAGAAAGTCTTCTCGGCCTTTGAAATGTTCTGTCATGGACAGTGGAGTCTCAATTCTTTTCACTAAGCCGTCTACCCTGGCCTCATCATAAAAAAACATTGTATGATCATTTTCTGGAGCTGGAGCACTTGCTCGGTAACAGTGTTCTACGATAGAAAAGATTTTTGCCAAATGTTTTTAGAAATTAAAAGAAGAAAAAAAAATGGGGGAATATAGTTAATGTCAATAAAGTTTTACCAAAGGCATTGTATTGATTAGAACTAATCATTCAATCAATTTGGATTAATTTGTGTCCAAATGTTTGTTTGTAAAAAGATTGTTGTGTAAACTTTGCTAATAAAATACCTTTCAATTGTTTTAATCTTCCAGGTTTAAAATATTCAGTTATCCAACCAGTTCTATGATTGTGAACTTTCATATGCAACTTGTCGACACGATGCTCAAAATATTCCTTTACCATGATAAGTTCAGTCACTGTAATAATGAATAGTTGTGTCAATTTTTTTAAATATAAACTTACGTTTCTTAGTATCTTAGTACAGAAAATATTATTGTAAATGTATATACATGTATTTGCAATTTAACAGATGCTATTTAAAGTATGGATCACTGACCAAGTTGATCTAAACATCCAAAGATTAATAAACAATTTTGTTAAAACTAAAAGTTTAAAGTACTTCATTTCTTATGAATTTGTTTTGTTTTTTTATTGGGTTGTAGCCATTTAATATTGCTACAGTAACCAAAGTCATGTTAGTAGCATGGCCTAAAATACTCATAAAAAATAAGCTTATATTCACATTGAAATTAATTTCTTTTTACATTTCTGCAACATTGAACTTCAATATTAATAGCTCTTTTTTATAAACTTAAAATTAAGTCTCTAAAAGACAGCGGATAAATTTTCAAAACTTAACTTAGAACTAGATATAATATGAAATTAAAGTCTTGTTATATTTTATATTTTAAAAGTCTTCATAAATTATTTTTAAATAACCACAATAGTTCTATACGTACATTCTTTGTTATCATACACAGACAACCGTGTAACGAGTCCATCACGTAAGAGGTAATGTGCAAACTTTTCCAATTTGGCTCTTTTATACAATTTTGTTTTTTTGCCATGTGGACATCGCATCTCAAAATCTAAGAAAATAAAGAATAACTAAAACTAATTAATAAAATAACTCAGTAACTATTATTGATGATTTTTAAATTAAAGCATTAACATACATAATATGAAAGATTCACACGTTTTACCTTTCTGTGAAAGTCGAAGTGGTTCAACCCATGATGGAGGCATATCCAAATGATTTTCAACTTCTTCTTCTTTGTCCTATAAAAATAAAGAGCATCTTTATTGTGTCATTTGATGTTTTTATTGATATACTTGTTTTCTTTTAATATTCAAATTATCCTAGAAGATAAATCTTTTTTTTTTTTAATTTAGCTGTTTTGAACTTGAATAAGATAGAAAGGAAAAAAAAATTGTATTTTAAAATATATTTTTAAAAAACCTCATCATCATCCAAGTTATCCAGTACATCATCTTCTGCTTCAGGTATGAGAAGTTGTGGTTTGTCTATCCCAGGAAACATAAATTCCCACAATGTACAATCTCCCAGGTCATAGACTAATTTCTATAAATTATTGGAAAAGCAGATAATACTTTTTTCAAATATGAAGCTTATCAGTATTAAAAGTAATAAATTTCAGCAAAATGAAATGCCACTAGTTATAACATCCTATTTTATTCATAAAATTACAAAAGAAAAAATTTAGAGGATTAACTTTCAAAGCCTGAATTCAAGCACAGTAACGGTTTGCAAGGCTGTGGTGGTCTGATTTGTCCATAGCCTAAAACAATGATTCAATGGAGTGGTCAAAGAGTGATCTACATTTTTTTAAAGATCTAACAAATCAAATTGTTAATATTTTCTCTTTTTGTATATATTAAGAAGCTAATGCAAATATTTTTTACTTAATTTCTTTTAAAATTGCTATTACCTGCTTTGAGGGGTAAATTTTTGTATACAAATCTTTGATCAAGATTTGTGCTTGACGTATTAAAAACTCAATGTCATATTTAAGTTTTAAATGTTTTGTATAGCATAATTTAATATGTGATAAGATTTATGCTTCAAAATTAATCTTTTTTGCCAAATAAAACGTAACTTTATTTTTAAACAAGGCATTTTTTTATAATTTACAAGGTATACCTATTGTTAGTTTTTTTTCCAAACAAAATCTAATTAAAAGATAATCTTACTGATACACCTTCTGAGCAATCTTGCATGCACACCCAGTAGTTCAGGTGATTCCATAAGGACTCAATACCAAGGTAGGCATCGCTGTTAGTAGGGTGAGATAAACCTGTCAGAGGTTCAATGAAGAAACTTTCTGGAACTTCTCTTTTACCTGAGAGAACCAGGACCCATGAATGAATACGAAGGCCATGTAGCGGATCTGGTGCAGGTTTATCCAGCTCCTTGAATATTATGACAAGAAACAAAAAGTTTTTAAAAGATATTAGATACTCAAAAAAAAAATTTTCCTCAAAATGAGAAGCTAGAAGCTTTAGAAACCAACTACAACAAGTATTGATTAAGCCAATAAATACTTAAAGGGTAACAGAAAGATATTGAAAAACAAGAAAAATGTTTTGCAATTTCTACATTTGATTTGATTTATGTTTCATAATATCAACAAAAAGCTTTTGCTTACAGCTAACTTTAGTTCAGCCTCTACTTTCCTTCTGTCATCTTCAGCTTTTTCTTCTTCTTTCTTCCTTGCTTCCATCTTTAGTTCAAACTTACTGCGTAGATCTTTAGGAGGTTTAACTGTGTATTTTTTAATGTTCTTTTTCTTTTCTACTGGTTTCTTCTGAAAATTTGTGAAGCATTAATTCACCATATTGGTACTAAAATTGATAACTACAAAATCTTTAAAATAGAACAATCTTTAAAAAAAATGTTTACCATTACAGTATATCCTTAAATTATAATTTAAAACTATTTTTACAACATGGTACATTCATTGAGATACCTCTTCTTTCTTTCTTAGCAAAGGACATATTTCTCTGGATTCATCAGCCAAGCATGTATCTTTGCTAGCATAACCATTTATTACATAAGCATCATAGCCAGCCCCAATAAGCAGTGAGCAGAGCAATGTACTGTACTCAAAACAGTTCCCTTTTTGTCGCCTTAGAACAGTGGATGGTGACAGAAGTCTATCAGGCTGTGAATTTATCAATAAAATATTCGTAACACTTGATAGTATTTTTTTTTAATGATAATTCTAACCTCAGCCATTTTAGTTTCTAAGCCTAATTCTAATTGAAACAAAATTTAAAGGAGTAAATAAAATGAAACATAAATCTTTGCTACTTAAACAAAGTTTCTAAATAGGAAATGATAAACTCAGAATTTAACAAAACTAAATTTTAATTTCAGCATTTTTATATTTGTAAAGTTTAAAGAATAATAATGTTTAAAAGCAGTCAAAAATTTACAACACCAATACTGTGAAACCTGGAATTAGTTAATCTTATTAGATAATAAGCACTGTTTTTTATTTTTGGATTTGGATTTCACCTCTGAAGGGGTAAGTTACTTTTTTTTTTAAATCTCATGAAATTATTCAAATTCTTCAAAATACAAAATGGGATAAAGGGTTTGTATCAGACAAAATCTGCACATGTTAGTAATGTTAGCACCAAATAATGTTATGAACAAGGAGTGGTGAAAACCTTTTTCCTCACAAATAAGTCAAGTAACTCATTGTATGTCTTTAAAATCATAATGAAAAAAAACAGTGGTGATCCCATGAGGCTAAGGGTTGTGAATTCACTGTGTGTACATGTACATTTCATCGACACATAAAAAGCAAGAGGATTGTAATGGTTATAGTACACATAATGGGCATGTTTGGACGTTCATAATAAATACATATTTAAAAACTTAATAATTATCTTATATGTTACAGACGCTCCTTCTGTAATTATATTTTTACTTAGTTTCATCATTGTTTTGCGTTCATTCAACATATAAAATTTTTTGCAATAATGTAACTTTCTGTTTTATTCTTTTTTTTTCAATTTTTTTTTTTCTAATAACTGTGTATCACATATCATTCGGGCTGAATGTGAAGATGGTACCATCTCTAAAAAAACATTTTTACCCAATGAGTTTGCATTTTATACAAATTTTCACAATAACTGTATTCATAGTGTGAAACCTGGGGCAACATTCAGGCTTAACTAATTCCCTCTCAAATGTAGCACTCTAACCCCACATACCAGTTCATAAGGAGGATCAAGAGATTCAAAGTTGAGATAATCGGCAACAAATTCTGCAGCTCCTTCCCAGTTGTACAACTCTTTAAATGGCAGCTGACTTGGGCGGATGGTCGTGCATACAAATTTCTGTTTAAAGGAAACATTGTACATCTCATTCATTAAATTTACATTCATCAAATTTGATATTAAGTAAGAAGAGAGTTAAGTTTGAAAACTTATTTTATCACATAATTTTGAACATCCATTACAATTTCAATGGAGACTTACTTCAATGCCACATTCATTAACTGGACTCAGTAATGAAGGTTTGCGATCTCTATAAAGATGAACATACTGTCTACGAAAGTTTTCAGCAAACTGTAAGACCATTTGCTCCTTTGGTAAGTTATCCTTGTATGAGGGAGGAAATTCAGCAGGATCAAACACTTCCACAGGCTGCACTCTATTTTCAAATAAAATAATAATGATACAATCCCCACTAGCTTCTAATAGCTTGCATAATAAAATAATTTGGAGGGAGAGAGAGAGCTTTCATTTTGATGGGCAGTTGGTATAAGTGTTAGTCTACTTTTTTCAAGCATATTTTCATAACATGTAATTGAAATCAAGAATTTTTCACATTCATTTTTAGGAATCTAAACCTTTTTCCAATTACTACTTCCTAAAGGACATTTATTTTATATAAATAATTTGTGTCTCATAAAGCTGAGGCAAAACTTTATTTTATCCATTTTAAATATTCAACGTCTTGGTGGAGTGTTTGAACTTTAATTGTGTGGGAATCTCTAAATATTGTCTATTTCATAACAATTTCAAGTTATAAATCTGATCTGCAATGACTAAAAACATGGAGTCGTAGCTAAGGGGGTGCAGACTGCACTGGGTGACACCGTCTGAGGTGGGGGTGAACCTACCTGAAAAACTACATGTTTACTTGATATTTTTAAGTTGTTGCAGTAAAAAGTGACCCCCCAGATAAAGAACTATATTTACTGTTAATGGAGACAAGGAGATATTAAGTTTATTAAGTTGTGTACAAGGGCAAGGGTGTAGAGCTAGTCAGTAAAATTAAACAACCCATAAAAACAAAGTTTTTTTACTATAAATCCCTTCAATATGAGACATAACCACCAAAGTATTGATGATGTTCAAAATAATACGCACCATGCGACAGACTTGCATAAACATTTATAGATCGGGAAATTCTTCAATATAATATGCACCGTTTGTTAGGTGAAAAAAGTCATGTGCAAAATTTCAGCTCAATAGGATCATGGGAAGTGCATCACTATTTACCTTTGTTTTTCTGTGGGCTGGACCACGACAGACGGACAAGACGGTGACATTAAAATAAGGGATTTAAACACGTAAAGAACAAAACTCCCAGTGATGAAACAGCAAGAAAGTTTGTAATAGATGGAAATAAACAGCTCCAGATAATTTTCTCTTTAAAATTATGAAAATATGGAGTCTTTTGTTTCAGAACAAGGACTAGCCCTTCAGCATTAAAACATATGTCAGAAATGGTACTACTGCTTATGTTCTAAATAGAGTGTTTAAATCAGATGTCAAATTATCAGTCGTTTTTAAATTTTCTTTTATTTAATTGAATAATAATAATCTCTTATTATGTGGGACGTGGTGGTCGAGAGGTAGCGCGCTCGACTGTCACACCGATGGTCACGAGTTCGAATCCATGCAAAGACGAGGATTTGTTCCCGGGGCCTGAGGAGTCCCCAAGTCACCCAGCTCTTAATGGGTACCTAACTAGACAATAGTTAGGCCGCTTGGGTAATGCGTGGAACCCCTATAGCCGTGGCCTGTGACCGCTGCATCACTTGCCAACAGATCATCTCTCATGGTCTGTGGACGCAATTATCTTCTGCATAGAAGGAGCGTCTGTATATCTAAGATAAGATATTATTTAATTTTACATCAACTTAGAAATTCAGAAAATTATCCAAATGTTTAGCGGCTGCAAGAGGCATACCAAAGGGAATGGGAATATGTATGTCCTGGAGCACCAAGGTGCAGGAACACCTAAATGGGGCTTACAGCGTCACAGTCACATTACAATTAGTAGGTTAAAGGGTAAGATTTACTAATTAATTTCACAAATGGGGGAGGGGGTATAGTTTTTCCCCGGGTACAAAAAATCCTAGCTCTGACTTCTTCACCAATTGATTAGACATTTTAATAAAAATTTATATTCTTGATAAAACACATATTCTATAATTAATAATATCGTAAATACAATAAATACTACACCAAAATCACTAATTTAGAAATAAGAAGATATATTATATCTCAGTCTCAAACCACACAAAAACAAGTATGGTAACATTGAAATATGAAAGTATAACCTTCTCATACATTGAAACTATTTCATTAAAGATAAATTAAATCAAATATTTATTGTGCCTGCCACTTCTTTACGTACAATGTTTCTGGCTCCGGTAGTGGTGTGTTTATTTTATCCAACTCATTTTTCAGTGCCTCTGCATCTTCGGAAAACTCTTCATTTGCATGAATATTGTTTTCTTCATCGGCTCCATGTTCACCCTCTTCCAAACTTTCTATCTTTTCACTTTCCTCATTAACAGATTCTTCTGGGAGCTTTTCTGCTTCGCCCTCGACAATGTTCTCGGCATTGTTTTCTTGCTCGGCTTGTTCTTGTGAGTCCATTTTGAAAATCTGTTATGACCTGATAACAACCAAGCTAAACAATTCCGCGACTATAGTAACGGGTAACTATAAAATATAGTTCTTTATTCAATGCAAACATTTAGAACCTTTATAATAACTAATTACTCATCCTATGCGTGTTTAAATTTTTTTAAAGTTATTATTTGTTTAAGAGATCATCTTTTATCATAATTTCAGAAATAATTATGTTTAACTATTATTATGAAGTGTCTACGTACACCGCGGCGGTGTGTCCAGCTAAACAATCGCTAGTATTATTATTTTTATTACCACAATTATTATTTTATTATTTTCTAAATTACCTATAAATTACTGAATTTTAATTACAGAAGATTAACACTTAAACACTCATAAATCATTTTAAAATATCAATATTTTACCAAAATATAAAGTTGCAAATTAACTTATTTGTGATCAGTATCAGGGAAACAATAGACAATTCCTATTGCGTTAGCCTCAACCTAATTAACATGTCATGTTTTACTCCTGTGGAACTAGTCTAGTCAGAACATTAGTTTTTTCTCTATGCCATAAACTAATTGAATTGAATTCTTAGTTTTTCTATTCTTTAACATTGCAGGATTTACTTATAAGCTACACAAGCTTTAGCTTTGGGCCACCACTTTCCCTACTGAGAACAAAAATTGTTCGAGAGAGTCAATTACGGGATATGTATACTATTTCTGATAAAGAAACATGGTACATTTAGTTGTATAGATTATATATAGAATCTACGTCAACAAATGAAGCAACAAAATATCAAGATTTATAAACCAGAGAGCAGAACAAGCTCAACAAAACAAAAAAAAATGGAGTATGTGGTAAATAAGTAAAGATGGGATATTATACTTGGTAGAAAAATGTTTGTCAGATTGTCTTATCTTAGATATACAGACGCTCCTTCTATGCAGAAAATAATTGCGTCCACAGACCATGAGAGATGATCTGTTGGCAAGTGATGCAGCGGTCACAGGCCACGGCTATAGAGGTTCCACGCATTACCCCAGCCGCCTAACTATTGTCTAGTTAGGTACCTATTCGGAGCTGGGGGACTCCTCAGGCCCCGGGAACAAATCCTCGCCTTTGTGTGGATTTGAACTCGTGACCATCGGTACGACAGTCGAGCGCGCTATCTCTCGACAACCGCGTCCCATTGTCAATTCTCAACTCAGATGGCTCATTTGAAAATCAAAGAAACTCTTGCAAGTAATAAGACATATTCACATATATTATTGCTCCCAGAGTTAATTATATCCCAAACGGGTTATTGGTGAAAAATTTTGCTGAGAATACTATGTACATTCGCAACTGATTGTGTGGGTTTTTTTCGGGTGCAACTCTATTCTTATTCTTCTACACCATTAGCATCTAATGGATTTTGTGATTGGCGCAACACCTTTTTTGTCATGTAGGCCATAAAACATATTTTACAAGCAAATGTGGCTCAACAGGTGACTGCCAACTAATAGAATAGATTTTTAAAAAATAATAAACTGCAATATTGGAAACATTTTCTTGAACAAGTTGTGGCTGTCATAATTACTGTGACAGAGCGTGGTTTACCTTCAGAGGAGATAGGAAACATTTGGTGGTTTACCTTCAGAGGAGATAGGAAACATTTGCTTCTCTAAATGGCAATATCCTTGATTTATTCAAAATCATAACAAAATTTGACCCTTTTCTAGCAAGCCATTTCCAAACTTCTGTAAATAAATGATCAGGTTCACATCTTAGCTTTCTATTACAATATGGGATTAATTTATTCAAATTATGACACATAAAGTAAAAAGACTCAACATTGGATGCTTTAAGAACTGCAGAGTACTTCAGTTTATCTGTAGATTCCACTCCAGACCAATTCCATATTGATTAGCTCATTGTTATTGTGAAGTATGTGTCACCAGATGCTGGGGTCCCTATTTAACGTTTTCTAACTTTTCTAGAGACGGGTAGCTACACACGGGAATAAAGTACGGCTAAGACGGTTCACAACTACTGTAAAAATGAGAGGAAAATGAATGTTAGTAAGCCACGTGACAATCCTGCCGATATGTCTAACAAATACAAGGGGATGCAAGATATAATATTGAGAATTAACACGTATGCTATGTATATTCCATGCGCCGGTCCTTCGCTGAATCTTGTTGGTAGAGCAGTAGTCAGTGGCGTAGCGAGGGGGGGCAGGGGGGGGCGAATGCCCCCGGGCGCCACGTTAGGGGGGCGCCAAAATGAGTATTAAAACTCATTATTTAATTTCATTTTAATGTAAACTAATGTATCCCAAATACGTTTGCAAGATTGAATATTGGAGCTCCGAACATATCTTTATTACAAAACAGTTGTTAAACATGATTTAGGCGCCCCCATTGAGCGTTAAGGGGCGCCATTCTACTCATAAATAAATGACACATCCTAATGTAGGATTGCTGATGTGTTTTTTTTTTATTTAAAAAACTGTGTGTTGATGGGGAGTGAGCAGTAACAGACCAATACGATTCTTTTAATAGAGCTACCAGAGACGACACTAAAAGCAACCAAAATTACCAAGACAAGAAAAAGGAGTGGCTTAAAGCAGTGGTTCTCACCCTGTGGTCCAAGGACCACTAGGGGTTCGCGAAGATTTGCCAGGTGGTCCGTGAGAGAAGCATGAAATTTACGCACTGTAGGATTAATCGAGAAAGACTAGCAAGTAAAAAGGATTAACGCAGACTTAAATATATTTCTGATCTGGCCATAATGGTTTTTAATTTTATCAAGCTCGTCAATTAAATTCTCGTCTCTTTGATTTCTTATGCTCGAATATGAATTTTGAACGTTAACAGTTACTAATGTATACTGAAGTTCGCTGGTTATTTGACTGTTTTAATTACGCGATGACGTAAGAGATTTTCATGTAGAAATAACTCAAAGCTTGTTGATAGTTTGAACCATGGCTAATGGGTTGCTGTTCTGGCTTACTTGACATTGGCTGAAATTTTTTATAAAGCTCAATAAACTTAATTCCACTCGGCAAGGAAAGCAGATACATTATATGACTCTCTGTGACAGAATGTCTGCTTTTACGAAAAAAGCTTGATCTTTGAAAAAAAAAATATATCAAGGTAACTTTGAGATGTTTGATAAATTGTACGAAATCACCGAAAAACCAGAAAATGCAGAAATAATTTTTAGTAGTGGCCCGTAGTTAAGGCACAAATTTTTCAAGTGGTCCTGGAATCTCAAAATGTTGAAAACCACTGGCAAACAGAATGGTTAATACACGTCCCTTTGCTGCATGCTGTGACTCTTTAAAAAGATAAATCGTACTTCCCCAATTCTCATGTGGAGGGAGTAAAGTGGGAAAGGGTAGGGAAGGTCTCTCCTCTCACGGGCTTGTATCAGAGTGTCAAAGCAAGTTGGATTCCTTTCATATGAAACATCAGGCACCGCCTTTCTTTCCTGTCCATCGTCGATAAAAATTGTTGCTCAGTTGGATCAACTGTTAGAAAAAAACACCTACAAAATGCCCGAGAAAATCTAGGTTTAGTATCTTATTTATCACCGGAAATCCAAAATGAATTTATCCACCTACTTACATCGACTGTAAGGAATCAGCTGTTGAGTGAAATCAGAAAACACAAGTACTACGGTATCTTACTTGACTCCAATCGATCTAGGACACCGGAAAAGCTTTCTCAAGTCATCAGATTTGTGGATGTGGATTTACAAACTAAAAAGTAACTATCAAAGAATCATTTTCAGATTTTGCAAAGATACATTCCAAAGACGCAAAAAGCCTTGAAATAGTTATCGTAGAGAAACTGGAATCTAATAGCATACCACTATCCGACGGTCGGTCACGATGTTGTGACAATGCTTCTGTAATGACCGGGAGCGAAAATGTGCTAGAAATCACAAATCATTGTTCATCAACTGTGGCAACCACAGCTTAAAATTTAGCAAGAGTACACTTAACTAAACATGATCCAGTTGTTATCACGTTTTTGGAACAGTTAAAAGTATACATTTATGTTTTCTCCCTTTCAACAACTCGTTGGGAAAAAATTAAAAAAGAGTTGTGCCAATCACAATGAAGAGGGAGTCTGAAACACGTTGGATTGCACGATCAGAAGCTGTTATAGCAATTTATGAAGGACTAGATGACATGGCAGGGCTGTTGGAAAAATTATCAGAACATACAAATATGACGCCTGACACCAGAAGTGATGCAGAAGCTTTGCTGGTAGGTATATAAAACTTTAACTTCCTAGATTTTAAACATTTCTGGAACATCATACTTGATAAAATTGATAGTGTCCAGAAACGGTTCCAGAATCCTACTGTGAGTTTCAAGGAAGCTTAATCTGATCTTGAATCGCTTGAGCAAGAAATTGTCAACATTCATGTTAGTTTGAGCCATGTTGCGGTAGACAATGGGAAAGAAGTTGCACAACTTGGAGAATCGAGGTTGACAGAAGATTAGACGACATCGGAGGATGCCTTCGAGAATTAAAAAGAGATGCAGAACTTCCTCCATAAGAAGAAATTGCATCTGCTATGAACAGCGAAATTGATAAACCCCAAAAGGAGATATCAATACGGATTTTACGTCTTAAACAACCTAAACAACAAATTTGGAATTTTACTAGTTACTAGACGTCAAATCTCTTCTTGCTGAAACAAAAGTCGATAAGCTTCACTATAATTGCTTAGATTTTGCTAATTTCTACGAATTGTGTACAGAAATCAAAGACTAAAAAATGATGCTCAGTACCCGGACTGAAGTTCTACCGGAAACTACTTTGGATCTTCTCGATTTTATTGTTTCATATGGAGATGATTTATTTCCGAATATGTGCATTTCACTTCAAATACTTCTAAAAATTGCTGTTTCAACTAAAAGCTGTGAGCGGTCCTTCAGCAAAGCAAACCTTATTTTGTCTTAATTACGTGCTTCAATGGATCAAGATCGTCTGGATGATCTTGCACTCCTTAGCATCGAAAGAGAACACTTGAGAATATCAATTTTAACAGCGAGATTGACGAAATTCAAATCAAGGAAGATCAATTTATTTTAGATTATGTCTATTCGAGTCATGTATAATTAGTAGAGTATTTTTTTTTCAAATAAATTGTTTATAATCGTATAGAGAATTATTAATCTGTATTGTATTTCATTAAAATATCATTTGCTTCAAAAAATGAACCTTATAAACCGTAAAATTTCAATTTTTTTTTTTGTGGGGGGGGGGGGGGGGCTCAGTGAGCCCCCAGAATTTTTCGGTCCGTCAAGGGGCGCAGAATTTGTGTCTTGCCCCCGGGCGCACATGACCCTAGCTACGCCACTGGCAGTAGTTGACTCTTTGCTTATATCCAGATATTTTTTTTTTAATGAATTGTTCAAGAAATATACAATTTCTTTTCATCATCTATACATTAATGTAATGCAATGGCAGTAATACTGTCATTCTTTAAAGATGATTCAAAAGTTCCAAAATCCGATACGACATATTACTTTTTACATTTTACCACCACCACCCCCTCCAGCAGGCTATTTGTTTTGGATAATGAAGAATTTAAATGCCAATATTTTTTTCAGGATCTAACAATTCGTTTACACTGTAAATACAGGCGTATTTGGAACTATGACATAAAATTATATGAAAAAATAGATTTCGATAGGCTTGACCCGAAACTTTGAAATCAATGAAATAATGACAATCCGTTAAAATGTTCATTCTTTTTTTCTGCAAGAAAACGATCATGGGAAATGTATACTTTCTAAGAAATATTTGTACTACAATTAAAGTGAAGCTGTGTGCAAAGCAAGGCTCCCAGTAGCACTAGGCTAGCGCTAAGTGAACAGAGTGTTACCATTTCGTACTTTTGTGTGCCGTACGTCATCATTTCTCTCTCTCTGCCTCTGTGTGTGTGTGTGTGTGTGTGTGGTGTGTGTGGTGTGTGTGTGTGTGTGTGTGTGCGTGCGTGCGTGCGTGCGTGCGTGTGTGTACACACAAAAATTAGTTTTTAAAAACGACAACTGACACACAGTGGCTGCAGCTTATCCGGTGCGGTTAACTCAAGTTACACCTCCCCCCCCCCCATATCCACACACTACATTTTTTGGGAACATGTAGAAAAAGTTCACTGTATAATAGTGACCAAAAAAAAAAGGTGATTGAAGGCCAAAGGGAGGGGGGAATGCTTAACAATGCAGTGGCGTAGCTAGCACATTTGCCGCCCGGGGCGGTCTCCAAATTTGCCGCCCTTTAGAGGCCAACCATAAAAGACGTCAAAGGGGGGGGGGATTCACACATTTTTTACGAGGGGGTATGTTAAATAAATCTGAAGTCACATTTTAAAAAAACGCGTAATTTTAAATAAAAGTTCAACTTGAATATTTGATTAATGACGCTTTATTTAATGACGTTTTACATGTCTTCACGTGAGTTAGATATAGTGCAGGCTTACACTAAAAAACATACTCAATTGATAAAAAATTGATTTGAAACATGCTCTTTTTCAACTAGAAAATATATTTTTATGGGAGCAGGATGGCCAAAGTTTTGTGACGTAATATGGGAAAAACGGATCTAAGTTTTTATGACGACGTGTGACGAAGGGGTTCAAAATATGCCAAAATAGCGTGATGTCATTTATTGACGGTCCTTAGGTCGATCATATAAAGGATTTTTATAAATTAATAAACATGAACAAATAATTGTAATTGAAACGAAGAAAAGTTGGGAAACATTTTCCCATATCACGCCATATTTATGTAATAAGCAGTAATAAAAGAGGCTGCATGACATGATATACCAATAAATACAAACTTATAAATATACGAGATAATTTTGTTAAAGGCCACAAGAAAGTTACTGAAGTCGATGTTTCACCCCCACCCCATGAGGAAACACATATTCCAAAAAACATTACCAATTAATATGCTTTAATTTTGTATTTATAGATAAATGATTTTTTTAAAAAAGAATTTGTATAAATTATAATTTACACATATTTATACATTTACTTTACAAACTTTCCTAGTAGAAAAATCGTGTATTGTGCTATTGAAATTTCAAATTACATGTATTTGTATTTGTAACATCTTGTTCCATGGTCAATATTGCACGATTTTATTGTCTTAAATCATTCATTGTAGAAAGAAGATATATTTTTAATCAACTTCGATTAGCAGAAGCTTCTTTCATAAATAGCAACACTGATAGCAATTGAGAAAATTCTTAGCAAAATAACAATTTTTCTGTTGGGTGCATAATTTTCCAATCTATAGATCTACTGTTGAATAATTTTAATGAATAAAAAGGTCTTTGGGGCCGTCCATAAATGACGTCACGCGATTTTGGCCGATTTTTTACCCCCTCCCCCCCCCTACGTCACACGTCGTCACAAAATCGTAGACCCCCCTCCAAAAGTACGTCACAAAACTTTGACCCCCCCCCCCCTAAGAAATAAAACAGAATTTTCTATTTGAAAATAAGCATACTTCAAATCACTTTTTTGTCATTTAAGTATTTATTAAGTGTAGGTCTACATTGTAATATTGTAACACGCGTGAGGATAAGTAAAAAACATTAAATAAATTGTAAGCCAGTGATTCTCAAACTTTTTCGTATCAGACGACCGGTAAGAATTTTTCCATTTAACCAGGTACCATTGCATTCTTTTCCCGTTTTGACATGATTTTCTCTGTATTGATTCGATAGCAAAAAGAGCATATACATGGCTTATGCCCTATAAGATTACGTATGAATTCGGCTTGTTTTATATAGTACATTTTTT
>MUZC01004452.1:48886-65659 GCA_002072015.1 Radix auricularia
ATTAATCGGCCCACAAATTCGAGTTCGGTCTTTTAGTGACAGTTTTCCTGCTAGTCAAAGGCATTTGATTACCACATTAATAGTAGTAATAGTACGCCGAGTGTAGCTCAAACCCTATTTGAACATAAAAAAACGGGGAGGGGGAACGTGTGCGTCGCAAAATTCAATTATTCTGGCGAGTTGACTTCAATTATTCTGGCGAGTTGACGATCGAAAAATAATGTTTTTTTAAATAAATTCCATTCTATCATAGTTTACTCCGTAGCTTTATAATTTTATTATATTATTAATTTTAATATGCGAGTTGATCGGCATCACACACAAGAGAGGTAAACATGACGTCACAACGGACGGGGCGAGGCGTTGGTTTTTGAAACTAATGAAAAAACCTTGCTAACTTAAACAAATGATTGAACCTGTCCTCTTATTTAGACCGGTGAACTACGAGTACCCAAAATAAAATATAAAAAAGACAATTAACCATCACTGTTTAGTTAATTTTTTGGATTAAAAAAAAATGCTTTGAATTGAGGGCAATGCGGAAAGAGCTGAACGCAAGCGGGGGGAAGCGGGCTTTGATGCCATCAGACGACGTGCGACAACATTCTCTTGTTAGTTCTCAAATGGGTCTCAAAACATTAGGGATATAAGGACGAGCGGTTAACCGGTATTTTTTTGAACGGTTAGTCGGTCCTCAAAAACGAGCGGTCTTAACAACCTTAACAAAAATAATTTTCGTATAAGACAGTGCATATCAGGATATCTCATTTAACATACTGATGAAATTTCAGTTTGATTCATTAAATACCATATTAGTTCATTCAGCTCCTTACAAGATCATATATAGATTTATACTCATATTTCTAGAGTAGTTAGTTGTTTTTTAATGATTGTTTTAACTTTGAACTTGAACTGTCCCTTAACCCGACGCTGGGTCGTTGGGGCACCATTTTGAGCTGCGCACTTTCTCATGCTATGTGTTGAGTTAGTATAACAGTCATATGGTGTGTCTAGGGCAAGAATTGCTTGGCGGCGCCCATCCCTCTTAACAGGGCATATAAACCCCCCCCCCACCAATTCTCTTCATCTTAAGGGCCCAAGATCCTTCTAGCTTCAATAGTCCATAATGGCTCCATAATAAGAGGGTTGAAATCATTAATATTTCTTATATCTCTGATCCCCTATCAGAAATTTTAGAATAACTGTTACAGAGATATGTTACTACTCATTCATTACTTTAAAATTAATGTAAATACTTACTCAGAACAGATGACGTTGAACAATAATTTGATGGCTTCACAGTGCACCGAGGCTGTTCATTAGGAGGTGCAGTCAAGGCAGGAGCCACTGGTCCTTGAACAGGAACTTTAGATGAACCTGACATAGATTCACCAGTCTGTGTTTTTTCTTTTTTTTTAATGAAACTATCAGAACTGTCAATTTCTTTTCTTTTATCAAGAGTTGCTGTTAAGCTTTGTTTAGTAATGTTCGTCTCCCTGGGACTGAGATTGTCAGTTGTCTTCCCTTGTTCATCTTCCTCCTCAAGTTCCTCATAGTCATCAGGCTTAAGTTCTATATGAGCTGGCTGAAAAAGCAGAAAACAACATCAAATCTATATATGAGAATAAAAGTAAAGAATCAATTTTAAAAAAAAAACAACAACCTTACTTTATACTGTTAAGTGTTTTTATTCAAGCAGATTGAAATATATTGATGAAATGTCATTTTCCTTCATTTTTAATTTGTACAATGCTGATGTCATGTAAAAATTTTGTGTACCAACAACAAAACTACACTCATTGCTGTCTTAAAATACAGACAATTTTATATTCATTTCAACTGGCATGTCCTCAAGAAGTGTGTTAATCTATTATCTCAGAGGACACACCTAACCATCAGAAATCTGTTTATAGAAACACAAATATTTTCCCCAGACAAAATGCTAGTCCTCTAGACATTAATCAGATGACTATAGAATAATCATTTATTCACAGACATTAAACTTCTGGTCAGACATACATTCCTTCAGCCTTAACACATATGGTGCAGTATGGGGTAGAAGACTGTATATTTAAGGGGAGCCCAACATATTTCTTTGGGGCTATGACTGTATATTTAAGGGGAGCCCAACATATTTCTTTGGGGCTATGACTGTATATTTAAGGGGAGCCCAACATATTTCTTTGGGACTATGACTGTATATTTAAGGGGAGCCCAACATATTTCTTTGGGACTATGACTGTATATTTAAGGGGAGCCCAGCATATTTCTTTGGGACTATGAGTGTATATTTAAGGGGAGCCCAACATATTTCTTTGGGACTATGACTGTATATTTAAGGGGAGCCCAGCATATTTCTTTGGGGCTATGACATATGCTGATATAATGAAATAATGTATTAATTATTAAGGGCAATATTTCTTAAAATATTTGAATTGTTTGGAAAGTGGTGAAAAGTATAACTAAAACGTAATCATTTTTGTTTCCTTTGCACTAACCTATTTAGTGCTGCCTTTCTTTATTTAAAATTTTCCTGGTTGTAATTATAAAAAAAACATGTCCTGCAGAAATGTTGCCAAATAACACAAATCCCGGTACTTATATTTACATGTTACTTACTTTTCTGACTGGATTTGTTTTTTTAAACTGTTTCTGTTGCGCATGGAGTTTCCTAGACAGAACATCTGCAGTGAGAGCAGGGGCAGGTGGAGCAACACTGGGATTAAGAATAAATAATTTTAATATAGATGCTCATAACAAACAAAATGTGGGTGAGACTGCAATCAGGCTTATAGATAAGTAGGTGGATAACATACAAACAGGGTATGTAAGAGCCTGACAAGACGTCACAAACAGGGTATGTATGAGCCTGACAAGACGTCACAAAATAATGTGTTACTTCATGACCTCTTGTCAGACTTATTTATACATACCCTGCTTGGATTTATCCTTCTACTGCTCACAACTAACAAATATCAAATATAAATCATACATTTTTTTTGACATCAGGACAAAACAGTGAACATCCAGCGAAAAAATCCATAACATACGCAGCAAATCACATAATCAGACCGTACAAACAGGAAGAGCAGTTAAATGTATGTGGGATTGGATCAACAGGAAGATATGTCTTCACACACATGCCTATCCCAGATCAAAGGTAACCCCAAGAACACAAACATGCCTATCCCAGATCAAAGGTAACCCCAAGAACACAAACATGCCCATGGGTTATACTTCTATCTTAAATCCATAAAACCAGACAAAACACAAATGTGCCCCACTCTGCTAACAACCCCATGAGACATTAGCACATCAGCTTTTCCACCACCCAGTACTGTAAGACTTACAACTAAACTAGCCATAAAAAATATCCTCTACTCCCACACATCAACAAAGTACAGCTGTTAAAGCACACCACACATCAACAAAGAACAGCTGTTAAAGCACACCATACATCAACAAAGTACAGCTGTTAAAGCACACCATACATCAACAAAGTACAGCTGTTAAAACACACCACACATCAACAAAGTACAGCTGTTAAAACACACCACACATCAACAAAGTACAGCTGTTAAAGCACACCACACATCAACAAAGTACAGCTGTTAAAGCACACCACACATCAACAAAACAGCTGTTAAAGCACACCACACATCAACAAAGTACAGCTGTTAAAGCACACCACACATCAACAAAGAACAGCTGTTAAAGCACACCACACATCAACAAAGAACAGCTGTTTAAACACACCCCACATCAACAAAGAACAGCTGTTAAAACACAATGTAAATTCTTCCCCATGGTCTATGGGCACAAGCCCAAGTGCCCACTGGATCTAATTGATAATGATCTCATCAAAGAATTATCAAGAAAGATTTTCAACCCAGGTAAAGAAATCACTATCACACATCATCACTCACTGAGGTTTCAATGGTGGCAAAATAGCAGGCTTTGCAATATTGACCAGTTTTCGCAGCCTTTGCTCCTCCATTTTCAGTTTCAACAAATCTCCTTTTAGCTGCATTCGGGTTTTTGTGTCCATGGCTCCAGCTCTAATAGACACCATGTAAGCATCCAGTTCATCCATTTCCTCCGAGGCAAGAGCCTCTGCATCTGATGACACAAAGGACTGGTTTTTAAAAATAGATAACCATTATAACGCCATTATATATGTAATATTAGTAGTATACTTATTCTAAATAAGACCTTAAAATATTTTGGGTAAATTAATAGCGGTTATTGGCTTATGAACAATTATATAATATAAGCTCTTAAAATTTTCTAAAGGAGGATAAAATATTGACTGAAGTATATAAATATTGACTGAAGTATTTGAATGCTTGACAAGCTGATTGAAATATCTATTAAACTTAAAACAAAATACTGGAAGTAGAAGTAAACACTTATGATCCAAAGTCATAAGTTTGGACATTAGCCAATCATAGCATTCAGAAAACTGGCCAAAGAATCTAATTCTTAAATGGGAGTTAAAATGATCCAGAACCCTAGGATGACAAACTTGAACCCAAACTGAAAACACTACACTCAAACTGTACGTAAGACTGAACTCAAACTGTACGTAAGACTGAACTCAAACTGTACGTAAGACTGAACTCAAACTGTACGTAAGACTGAACTCAAACTGAGCCTTTTGATGGTGTAACCAACAGTTCAACATTCATGAGTAAAAATAAATTTGAATTAGTCATTTCTATTTTTAGGGGCGCTGTGGTCTGTTGAACCGAGGCAAAAGAGAGTCACGGGTTCTAGACTTGGTGCTGGCAAGGCCCCCGGGGCATTGTGCTAGCCACACAATCCATTGCTCGTTAGTGGTGGCTCAATGAAACTTGTGAACGCTATTTCACTTGCCCCATAGGCCGTCATGGTCTGAAAAGGGGCTATTATTATTATTATTTTTATGTTTGATAACTTAAAGCAAATAGGTTGAAACAATTTATAGTTGGTTCTTATTTGGCCTCTAAATTGGTGGAACAAAAGAATTGGAGAGTCATAAGACGGTACAATAGCTTTTACACGTATTGTTAATATGTTCATCATTTCATATTTACAGATTTTTAATGAAAAAATATTGTAAGTCACAGAAAGCTAGGTATGGCAGACACAAGCTATAAGAGTAGTGGAAGTGGCATCCCATCACCACCTAGGTATGGCAGACACAAGCTATAAGAGTAGTGTAAGTGGCATCCAATCACCACCTAGGTATGGCAGACACAAGCTATAAGAGTAGTGGAACTGGCATCCCATCACCACCTAGGTATGGCAGACACAAGCTAAAAGAGTAGTGGAACTGGCATCCCATCACCAGTTCATTCTCATATTGTCACAATCTACAGTACAAATATGAAAACTGTGTGTCACAACCAATGTTCCCTTTAAGCTGTGTGGCTGCGCAGAAATCTGACCAAAACCGCCAAAACCGCGCTGCTGTTTAGGATTACTGCGCAGCAAAAATTTAGTAAATTATTGCAGAAAAAATGGATGTTGTGCAACTTTGCACACAAGATTTTTGACTTTGCTCACGAATCAAAGAAACTTAGAGGTAACAACTGTGAAAGCTGCCCTACAGTTTGGAACTGAAATTAAGAAAACATTTTGGAGCACCAGGGAGATCATACAGACCAAACATCATCTCAAAGTCTTCAAGGACATACCAAGATACTATTACTAAAGACATTGTAAGAAAAGGGTGGAGGATGAATAAACCCCCAGACAACATCATTCAACAATCTCTAGACATTGTTATGATATGATATAAAGGACATACCAAGATACTATTACTAAAGACATTGTAAGAAAAGGGTTGAGGATGAATAAACCCCCAGACAACACCATTCAACAATCTCTGATCGTTGATATGATAAGATATCAAGGACAAAGAACACCACAAATTTCAACCAATCATGAGCCAGAGTAAGACCAACTATAACATTAAAGTAGAAAAATATTCATTACCTGCTTTTGCTTTCTGCAGCTTGTTCTCAATATTCTGAATTTGCTCAATAACCTTATTATATTTTTCCAACTGAAATAAGATTCAATAAAAAATGCATACAGTTTGAAATAAATTTCCATTAAGATCAGTGGTTTCCACAGTGGTCCCTATGGACCCCCTGATACCATTCAGGGGGTCTGTGGAAATTTTAAATTGATATGGGGGTCCCTGAATAATGCCAGGCCGTCTGCGCAGGGTTTAGTATAAAATAATTAAATTGTGATCCATTTTTATTATTATGGAAATTAAAATAAATGATATGAATAATTTTCTACTAAATAAATACCATCTGAGGTGCAATCAGTTGTGAAATACAATATTCTTTTACCAAGAAAATGAAGTAGAATTACAATAATTTCCACTGCTATAACCAATCAAAATACTTGGTTTATTAAAAAATTAAGTTTGATGAATACAAAACACAGAATACCTATAAGTAGGTCCGAAAAATACACTTTTTTAACGTGTATCAATGAGGGTTGCAAGGTTGGTTAATTTTTGATGTGTCGGGAAGTTATATTTATCTAATTGGTATCTTGACATCATATAATTTGTTCAAAAGGGGGTTTTACTGCAGCAATCCATTGAAAAAGTTAATCATTAATAGCAATGGTTTGTTACAACAGATAAAATTAATAGTGAGCTGAAGAAAAAATGCCGACAATACAGTGTCATTGTTGAATATTTGAAGCATGGCTAAATGTTTGGAAAGAAATTCTGAAGGCCACGTTATTTACTGAATACATTTTTTTTTTGAAGATACAGAATGTATTGTTAGTACATTGTCTCATTTATTGATATCATTTATTTGCAAAAAATCTTTGTGAAAGTTTTCATGGATTACTAAAGTGTGTCATTAGAGCAGTTTATAAAATAAAAAAGAACGCCTTATACATGGGATTATTTGCTCAAAATTGTTTGGAAAATGAAAAAGACTGTAACTGTTCACAAAATTAACACAGAAGTACATTGGTTATCAAAAAGTGCATATATTGATTTTATGCTCTCTTTGATTCTTGTTAGAATTCCTGGAAAGCAAAGACTGCCAAATTTAACTAAACTAATTAGAAACTGCAAGGTAACCAGTTCAATTTTATCAAAACTAAAAGCGGAATATCTGCGTTTGTTGCAAATCTTTTTCTTTACAAACAAAACTTGAAAAGAGGAGAATTTTCTCAGTTTACAAATCTTTCAAAATATCAAATTAGAGATAAAGATTAGCTGTCAAAACTTAACAGCTCTTAATGCAGACCTGACCCAAAGATCTGAAGACATTCTTCAAATTGGATATTTCCGGCTGGCAGTTAAACCCTTATGAGCGCTGACAAACTCAGATCCCAAACAGACATTAATACATACTAATACAGGATCAGCTTATTGAAATATCCACAAATGAACAGATTCCAATTTTATATCTTCCATTATGGGTCATTGTACAGAAATTTGTTGATTGCTTTCCTATCTTCCTATTTTGTAAAACAAGAATTCAGGGCCTTTATGAATCTCATCACATATATAAAAAAATGTTAAAAAAACAGTTTTTGACTATAAATTCAAAATTTTAGTTATGCCTCATATAGAAAGGATTTATAGTAAAACAACTACAGTAGAAGTCCGATAATCCGGCACGTTCGGGACCGGCTCGGTGCCGGACTATCGAAAATTTCGGTCTATCGGGCGGTGCTCCTTCTTTTTAGTGTAGGCTTTGCCGTAAAACAAATGAACTATGTTTCTTTTAATGTCATTAATTCATTAATAGTTGATGAGCCAATGATAAACTCATTCATTAAAACATTTCTATTCTCAACTTTTTCTAGCCGTTTGATGATTTCTAGTTTCTGATTGAGAGTCAGTGTTACGTGTTTTCGTTTCTCTCCTGTTGAACTCGAAGGCTTATGTTTTGATAACATGGTCACTGTATAGTTAGAACAAAACTCACTTTGTTTATAAAAAGTTTCAAAACTTACGTACGTATCACAGTACGCATTACAGTAAAGAGTACTGAGACACAGTTTACTGCGATCTTAAAGGACACAAAAACAACAACGCACAACAACAACAAATAACAACAAAAACAAAAAAAAAGAGCTGAGACTAGCCGACCGCTAGTTGTTTCCGAACAATATCAAGCGCTGCCGGATGATCCCGAACTATCCCGAAATAGCTCTCGGGCGTTTTTATTTGCTTTAAAGACACACTTTTAGAGAAAACTAAACATTTTAATTTTTCCGAAGCGATGCCGGACTATCGGGCATTCCGGACTGTTGGATGCCGGACTAATGGACTTCTACTGTACTACAGGCTGCCTGCTAAATTACAGCTCAATTTGATCACAGGAAAAGGGTTATAAAAATATGTTTAACATAGTGTGCAACGCGAGACAGATTAGCAATTAATAGCATTTACAATTACAGATCAGGAATAAAAAATTTTAAAGTATCGTCAATTTAACACGCACGGCCCAGCACAACGGGAAAGTATTAAAAGGGTTGTTCAATATAATAGGCACAGCGATATTCTAGCACAAAAATCAACATTCCACATACAGATAATCTCAAAATTCATTAATTTAATCACAGTACATTCGATCGATCTGAAATTTTGATAGATCATTTTTATCATTGGCATGAGTCTGCCTGCAAAATTTCAACTTGCTAGCTTATGAAGAAGTGGGTTAAAAACCGATCAAAAAAAGTATTTTTGGCAAGCAAGCAAGCAGATGCCACACGTTAATATAAAATTATAAAGGATTTAAAAACAGAAACCAACTAGAAATTGGTGCTCGTGGGGATTTGTAGCTGCTACTCACAAACATTGAGCCGGACATAAATACACACATAAATCTAATGACATTAATCCAAATCATTAATTGTTTTAAATTTATTTTCATCAAAAGTTATGATTTCAATAGACATTTTTCATTAAAATGGATTTGTAATTTTTTTACTATGCATTTATGTAGTTTTTAAACTTATGGTGTGTGGGCAATGTTTTGACTATAAAAAGGGTCCATGGATCAAAAATGTTTGGGAACCACTGATTTAGATTGTACATTGTGTGTGAGGCAAAAAAATAACTGTCTCTGTTGAGATCTTAATAATAAGGACAAATATCATTTGGAGTATTGCACTAACAATCGCATTCATATTGTGACATTAGGCTTAAAGAAATTGTATTCAAAACAAAATCAATAAATATGATGTAAAAAAGCATCTGAGTTGTACCATGTTTTATGACTAAAATGTTATGTTTACTACCCTCAAATCAAAGTGTTTTGACATTCAACTGCTTTAGATGGATTAAATCATCAGCCACCATAATACTTGTCATGAGTCATATTATTTCCAACACCTTATTATACATTTTTTTATTATGAATAGCCTAAAAATAGCTTACCAATGATTCATATGTCTCAGGTTCATCTTTTCCAGCTTTTTTCATTCGCATAACTCGCTTCTTTTCTATGGTTCCAGTTCTGTCTAGAAATGTATCCTCATCACTGTCATAGAAATCATCATCTTCCCATTTCTTCTGTTTTCGCTTTCTACTTTCTGAAAATGAGAATGAAAATATTTTATAATTATTAATAATGCAGAGTATGACCTTGACAGATAGTGAAATTAAGCATGGCCATTAAAAATAGCACAATTAACTCTTACAGCCCCAAATCGTTGTAATGCGCTCCAGACCGCTATTACCAAAGCGTTATAAAGCGCTCCTAGCTAGCACCTTCGTTAGAAATGAGATCACGGAAATTAAAAACTCTTCAATGCTTGAAAAATGATGTATTCGACTTCCGGCAACGGCAGCTGTTGCCCACGCTAGTGTTATCGTTCGATTCGTGGAGTTTTTTTTGTAGTTTTTACGGGTTTTTTTTTAGATGCGATTTTTCTATACTTTATTATAAAAATAATTGTACTAAACTACAGGTAAATATAGTATTTAACTCAAGACAGTCTTTTGGATGCGTAAAAAAACCATTCTTAGCCTGAAAAATGAAATCAGTAAGACAATAATAATATATATGGATTTTACACAATTTTTTAAATTTCATAATCAGTTGATAGCAATACCAGAAATCCTAACGGGAATGAGGCAAAAGTTCATTGAAAACCTTAAGGGGCTTTGAGAGTTAAACATCCTCAGAGTCATAGAAAGATTGTGCTGTGGAATATGGTGCGTGAGTTGTTGTTTTTTGTAAAACCTGGGCAGTTTTTGTATTTGATTATAGGAAAACAGATCTTACAGAGTTTTTAAAAATGTATTCAATGTATGCTAATCATCCAGTAGAACTTACCATGAGTTGAGGAACGCAATAAGCCCAATCTGTCCAATATCCTACAAGCTTCTAAAGCACAAGCAACCACTGCATCTTTCCTTTTGCCAGACACTAGGGCTTCAGCTACAAGTTCTTCTCCATTAGGACCATCAACTGGAAGTCTACAACAATGTTATTAATACATTTAAGTAACAATAACAAAATTTCATTAGACATAGAGTGATGAGTTCATGTTGTTGAGTCATCACATATGAATAATAATACTTTTTTAAATGCATGAATTTCATAATAGTAATAGCTTGTTCTGTTTAATATATTTTTATAAAAATTTTGGAACTTAGTAATATTTCTTCACAAAAAAATAAAATAACATTTCAGGTTATTTTCTTACTGGAAAGTTAGAGTTTTAAAAAGTTATTAATAACATTTCTACTTACTCTAATCTACATTTATGTTTCCCCAGGGCGATATCTGTAAACTGATAATCTGGTAAATCACAGCCTAAAAATATTGGAAAAAAACCCCAGCTATTTTGTGATTTAAGGTAACAATGTCAATATTAAAAAGTAAAAAGTATGGCAATATGTCTTTAAGACTTAAATATTAACTAAAATCAACTTCTTGGTTTAATTTTTTTAAAGTGAAGTTTAAATATGCACATTTGAGCTAAATATATGAAAAATTATTAGCTACTTTTTTCAAATTAAGTTACTTTGCAACAATGTTACTTGTAATAACATTGCAATTTATGAAAGATATGGTCTCTGCAATAACCTTCTTTATTCACATTTCTAATCTAACATTATGCACAACCTAACAGGGGTGTCCAAACATTTGCAAAGAGGGCCATATTCCAAGAAGTACAAAATATGAGCAGGCTGGATTAAGAAAATAAGCAAAAATCACATACATTTAGACAGAGCAGTCTTTTAAATCATGATTGTTTTTTGTTTGTAATATGTAAGGGTGATTTTCAAGACTTTATAAATATCTTACTCCATCTTTAGAAATTTATAAAATTTGACTAAATAAAGCCAAGTTATGGAATAAAGATGTTTATTTTACACTATGTACCTTACAATAAATAAAATGGGGTGAAATATAACAGTAGAGTTGAAAATTATGACGCAAAAGAATGTTTTAAAATTTAACTATGATGCCTTGATAATTTGCTCTCACAAGTTTTCGAAAATAAACCAAACAACATCGCTTTATGCGATTGGAAATCATCAAATTTTTTTACACATTACAGCACAATACTTCATCTGCTTTTTTAAAATGAATACTCACAATGGTAAATAAAAAAATGTGAAATATGTTTGCCAACATTTGACCTCATCGTATTTCGTACTCAAAACAATTTATAGTTTCCGCTTTTCTGATAAATATAATGTTGTTGTTACAGAAAAAAATCAATGAGTCAGTTAATATAAGAAGAGGCCATGAACCAGTTAAATTTTTATTGCTGGCCAAACTTTGGACACCCCTGACCTAACATGATCAATCCTTTCATCCTAACAACATAACATGACCACTCACTCCAGACATAAATTTTTATTGCTGGCCAAACTTTGGACAGCCCTGACCTAAGATGATCAATCCTTTCATCCTAACAACATGACATGACCACTCACTCCAGACATTTTCTCATATTACCACTATATGAAAAAAACCATAAACTAGAACAAATTCAATTAAGAGCTTCCAGATTCATTACTGGAGAATATTCAATAATTGAAAACAGTAACACCATTAGTTAAATCATTAAACCTCGAAACACTAGAGGAAAGAAGAACAAATAGCATGGTATTTATAATACATAAGGCATTTAGTTCTAACTTGGAAATATAATACAAAGATAATCTAATACATCCCTCACACAGACACAGTGATAAAACAATTTGGCTATTCCTTATACAAAAACAAAATGAGTAGCCTGATAAAACAAGGAAAACTTTCATACAATAACATTTAAAGCTCTATTTTAAAAAAAGACTAGACATAAATCATGGATAAGCATAGGATGCAATAATCTCCTGTATAGATGGAGCTTCTGTTATAGATAAGATAGAGATAATGAAATTACCTTCTCTTTCATAGAAACCTTTTAAAGCCTTCTTGGGATCATCTATATACAAGCTCTCATTTTCAGCAATTAAGGAACTGAAAGTATTTTCACCATCTTCTTGCTCTTCTGCATCATCCCCTGAATGTGTTAAGATTATATTTTATATTCAAAGATTTTTTTTTAAAATATAAGGTCTAGGAAATGTTTATGATATTTACATAACTCCATCACACAAAGGCAGTATGGTGTCATTTTCCTAGAAACTAATGAAACTCTCAAGTATGAGGGAGTTATTTAACGTAAACCCACTGAACTGATACTCATGCAGCAGGGAGCAGCTAATACAGATTATGACTTGAGTAAAAAAAATTGATGAATTATAATCACAGATTTTGAAGTCAGACAACAAAAGATTATTTGATAGTCTTTTTTGAAAAACAATATATATATAATTACACAAAATACTTATTCTAGTGTTCTTTTTGTCAAACTTGTTGTATCGACGTGGTATGAGCGTGCGAGTTGACTGAGTATGAAACATGTGGTTTGTGCCGTGAACTGTGATAGTGTGTGCTCATGAACTGAGAGGATGGCTGGCTATTTATGTAAGGTTCACAATGTAACAAGGGGTTGATTGTATTGATTGATTAAAGACAGTTGTTGCCCAGACAACAAAGAGTTGATGTCTTGTTTCTTGACTTGCAATTACTTCTACATGGTGTCAGAAGTGGGATCCCATGCCAACAGCAGAAGAAACATTAAAACGAATAGCACAGAATCAACCAACGTACACACTCTCAGCATGTAAGCAACGCACCGATTAAAAAAACATCCTTGTGGCAGCCAGCAGTCGAAACAGCAGCAACTACGCCAAGGTCATACATCGTTAAGCTTAACTATGGTATGACATACTGATAAAACATTTTGAGACAATCGTATTGATTGATTAAAGACAGTTGTTACCCACACAACAAAGAGTTGAAGTCTTGTTTCTTGACTCGCAATTACTTCTACATATTCCAAAGACAATGTAAAAGTAGAAAAGACATGATTCTCGCCGATAATTATTTTATAACTTTTTAATGATGGCATAATGACTCATTTTAACAGTTTTGTGTGTGTAGTTATGACTAATTATAATATTATTCTCATATTAATAGTCTACACACTAAAAGCACAAAAACATGCATTTAGTATTTGATGCCACATACCCATTCCCCAACCACATCCTTTGTCTTCTAACAATTTCTTCTCTTCTTCTAGCCTCTGCATTTCTTCTTGCATTTCAAGTTGCTGAAGAATTTCTGCCTCTTTCTGCAATTTCAGTTTTTGTGCCTTTATTTCTGTAATGGTCATTTCACTTTCCTCTTCTTCATCCTCCAGAGGTCCCTGTGGAGAGAGTATTCCTTGATCTTTGGTACTTACAATTAATTGTATTGTTTATTACTTTTGCCAGAATGAAAATACATTGAACATGGGAACTTAGATAAAAAAGACAAGGGAAATTTCTTAACATTTTGATTTTCAAAGTTTAGTCTATAGTCTATTCCTACATAATAGTAAATATTAGTGGTTGTTTTTTTTTTTTTGTTGTATTAGTTAAACTCAAGCCTTCTTTATTTTAATGTTACCATTCAATTATGTATCAGATCACAAACCTGGAGAATATGCAATCTTGAACTGCCACCAAACTTAAGAACATAACCAACTTTCAGTCTGTGATATACTTTTGGAGAAATTTTATTTTTATTAACCCAAGTTCCGTGTGTGCTGTCTAGATCATAAATGTACCATCCTTTATCATAGTCTGATGTTGCAACTGCTCTGTATTGAACTACTGCATGGTACCTAGAAAGAGATGGATGCTCCAAAGTAACATCACAACTTGGCAGCCTGCCAAATATGTAAAAAGGTTTATCATTCAATGAAATTGTGTCTATTATGCTACCATTTTTTAGGACTTCAAAACTGTACTTGATCCCTGACAATCCACTCCATTCAGGTTCCTGGTAGGTTGAAGGATTTTGTGAACCTTGATTTTCTGGAAACTTTATTTGACATTTTTCTGAAACCTCTTTAAGTCTCGCAGATTTTGATTTTAATAAAATATTATTATTGTCTTTATTAACTTTAGGACCAGGCAAAGAAAACGAAAGTGGACTCGGAATTGCGAATTCCCGTGCCTCTGTGGTAACTTTGCTTTCACTGAAATTTTTTCCATCGAAGATAACCTTTCCACTATCAGTGTCACTTATCTTGTTTGTGTTAATTTTATTCTGATCATCATTTTGAGACTCCTGTTCTTTATTATCGGAATCAGTCGGATAACTTGGAGTTTCTTCAGTGATAATGTCGTCCATTTTGAAACAATTCAATTTCGTCGTTTGGAGTACAGTAAAGCTAGTTTAAAGGGCTTCCACTCCGTTGCGATATTTTAAGTACGGGCCCTTACAGATTTTTTAAAATAATAATATTAAGATCATACAATTTAATCAGTCTTGACTTTGATTTTAATCACACATCAGTTTTTTAGACATCAAACATTATAAATGCAACAGACTATTGAAAATTATAATAATATTAAAATTTCAATTGTTTAATCACTTTAATTTAATAATACAATTTATATTTAACGACATATCTACATACTGATCCAGTACTAAAATACTATAATTTCTCGATCATTTATAATATTTTTGCTTAAATTTCAACAAAAAAAATCTACCTTAAGGACATATTTCACAATCTAGTAAGTTCAGTTATGGTCAATTCATAAGTTTAGCGGATGCATTGACTTTTATTGTAACATTAATGGATGTGTGCATAATTAAGGTTACTTTTTTCAATCCAGGATGATCAGTGCGCTCTTATAATTATAAGAACGAAATATGCAGTAATATTCTGCACAGATGGAGTGTATGAAATATATTTTTAATTAAAAAACGGTATAAAATTTACTTTAAAGGAATAAATTGAACAAGTTAATTTTATAGAGTCTGGAACTCTCTTTGTACTTCAGTAAATAGCTAAGAGTTAAGGCAGGGATTTGTTCCTGGGGCCAAGGGTGTCCTCGTGTACACCCAGCTCCAAATGTCGATTAGGTAATTGTTACTAATTAGAGAAACAAAGGCAGCTTGTAGCAGCATGATACCTCATAGCCATGCGCTGAATGCTGCATCATTTGCCAAAACGTTCTAATAGAACACAGGACGCAATAATCTTATGTATAGAAAGTCTAAGAAAGAGCTTCTATATAAATAAGACATCTTCTTCACCTTTAAAGTTTAGATGCCTTGTTAAATTGGTGTGATGTTTAATTTAATACTTTTTCAGTGGGTTTAAAGAAACGAATTTTAATATTCAAAGAATCCCTTCATAAATAAAAACGTATAAATTGACACATTTAGGAACCTGTCCTTGAGGAGCGTCTATTTAATTTTATGCACGGTTTTAGGCAGTGTCGGTCTTAGGCCACTGCAACCTATGCGGTCGCAGTGGGTTCCTCGCTTTCATAGGCCCCACCAATCTTAATTTTCACTTATTATCCTTGTTAATTCCTTATCCCTAACCAAGTTGGGCCCCACGCAATCTGCTTCGCATACTAAGCCACGTAGGGCCCCGCACCGCAATTGCTAAGACCGGCCACGGTTTCAGGTTACAAAGCTTTGACCCTAACGATAATAAAGCTCTGAACACAAAAAATAAATTGGAACAACTGATTTTGTTTTTATAAACATGGCGTCCATGTCAGGTAATAAAAGTTTTAAAAAAAAGAAGACTACCGATGATTTTAACTAATTAATAAGTCAAACAATTCTAAATTATGGCCATTGAGAATTATGTACTTTATTTACGATATTATTGCTCAACATGGTCTTTACGTTCTACATACAGTAGGCCTATGCCGCTATGCTACTATTAGTATTAGTATTATTAGTATTAGTCAATTAGTATTAGTATTTTATTAGTAATAAGTAGTCTGTATTAGTATTAGTATTAGAATTTAGTACGAAGTTGAAGTGTCTGCTGCACTGCTGCTACGACAAAGTAACCAGGCGGGATGTTGCTGCTGCTACGACATGTCGTAAACAATTTGCTGCATTTCAATTATGCCATAATATTATATTTATATTACTATACTAATACTTGGTAAAAGCAAAGTATGTTGACCGTGACGTCACGGCGGCCTTCTTTGTTGTTATAGTTATAGCACATCCTTTAAAAAGCTTTAAAATTAAAATTCTATAGCTATACCTAACCCAAACCCTAAAACCTTCAATTTTCCGAAAATTCTAAAGCTATACTATACCTAATAAGCTTGTTAACGGTTAACCGGTCCTCAGACTAGGATCGGTCATCTTTATTCAGGACCGTAGGACCGTGTAACCCAAAAAAAAAAAAAAAAAA
>MUZC01004452.1:80089-129487 GCA_002072015.1 Radix auricularia
CCCAGGTGCGTGACGTCATTTATGGACGGCCCCTTTCCCCCACATAATTTCATCATACAAATTACATTTTACAGTGTCTCTGTCAAAATTTTCAAGACCCCCGTTATTAATGCAAATGATTAACCGTTTAAAAGGGGGCCGCGGTGGTGGAGTGGCAAGCGCACTCGACTGGCGTTCCGATGGTCAAGAGTTCGAATCCATGCGAACGCTGCATCACTTGCCAAAAAAACAACTGCTGCCTTGCAGATGGTCTTGGCTGACCAAAGGCTATGGAAGCAAATCCAGAAAATACAGCAGGCTGAAGTCGGAGACCACGGGCCAATTGGCGCAAAACTCGTGGCACGAAAAACTCAATATTCAATATTGAGAACGAAGAAGAAGAAGAAGGACGGACTACAAAAACTTAGCATTCAAAGTCGACCACAGTGGCAACATACTTATTAGACAGGTTAACTAGCAACAAGCAAGTTACCTCCCCCCCCAGCCCATGAGTAAGACAAGACTCCCGCTGGTGTCATCCCTTGCTTACATCAAAGCCCTTAAATGTTGCCAGCACTTGAGTGAGCCATTACAAGGAATGCTTGTTATTTCTTTACCCCTCATCATGGGTTATTATGTGGCATTTTAATTGGGTTCTTTAAATAACAAAACTTGGTTAATTTTTTATAATACAAATGTATTTGTTAAGAAATGTTAGATATTTTTTTAAAACAATAATTTTTTTTGTTTCAGAACTGCCAAGGTCTAAAAGAAAAGTCTCTGTCTTTGATAGATTGGGTGAAGATGGTGTTGATGATACAGTTACATTAACTACCAGCTCAAAGCAGTCAGCATTACAAGCTTCTACAGCTGTAAGTTTGACTTGTCAAATATTTTTCAACCAACAAAAGCAAGTGGATCTCACATTTAAAAAACAGAATCTTAAGCATGGTTTTAGTTTGCAGTAGTATCTTCTGATTGTAGAATATATTATTATTAAATGCTACACGGTATTTACTCGCTCTCTGTGGGGGTTATTCTGCGAATATTGGATGCAGTATTAAAACACCTATTAATGAGATTATATTTTGGCATCCTTCTGTCTCACGAGACGATGGTGCATCACCGTTGGGTTGGGTTGCATTTCCTCGAGTTGCTTTGCAGTCCTATCCTTGAGGGACAGTCTTTAGCCCAGTTTTTACATACCAGTTTTGTGCTTCCAAATGTTTTGGCCTTTCTTCTAGCTCTTCTGTCTGCAGCCTCCTCCATTCTTCGCTCCTCGGCTACTATGACGCCCTCTTTCACAACTGTGCGCCACGTAGATCGGTCTTCTGCCTTACATTCCCAGTCATTTGTTCGTATTTTGGCTGCTTTCATGTCCCTTTGGCAGACATCTTTAAATCGCAGGCGTGGGCGACCTGTTTTCCTCTTTCCCGAAGCAAGTTCATATAGGAGGTCCTTTGGGATGCGGCCAGGGCTCATTCTTTTAACATGTCCTAGCCATCTCAGGCCTCTTTCACTAAGGATTGAGAACATGCTTTGGGTATTGGACCTCACTATTAGGCACTTTGTCTTGCCATTTAATACCAAGAAAGCTTGCGCTCATGGGATGTGTAAGTGGTCCATGTCTCGCTCCCATATAGTAGTGTACTGATGACACAGGCTCGATAGCCGCACAGTTTGGTTTTCTCCGTTAGCTTGGTGTTTTGCCAGACCAGCTTATTTAATTTAGCCACTGCGGCAGCTGCCTTGCCAATTCTGCTGTTTATTTCCTCTTCAATGGACAGCCGTATTGGAGACTTTGGACCTCAATTAGGTGAAGCTGTCCACAACCTCCAAGTTTTCATTATCGATATTGATTGTAGGAGGAGGTCGAGTGTCTTGGGTCATGATGTTTGTTTTTTTCAAGCTGATTTGCAGACCAAATTCTTTGCAGGCATTGGAGAAGCTTGACACGAGTTGTTGCAAACCAGTTTCTGTGTGTGCTGTTAGTGCCACATCATCCGCTAGTAGTAGCTCTCGAATTAGGACATCAGTTGTTTTGGTCATGGCTCGGAGGCGGGCAGTGTTGAAAAGTCCTCCATCAGCTCTGGTGTGTAACCAGATTCCCTCACTGCTATCCTTGAATGCGTATCGAAGCAGTACAGAGAAGAATATTGCGAACAGTGTTGGTGCAAGTACACAACCTTGTTTAACTCTGCTGCTGACTGGAAAGGCTTCTGAAGTGGCCCCACTAACTGCACTGTGCCAAGCATATTTTCATGGAACTGTCTGATGATGGCAAGTAGGTGAGGGGGACAGCCGATTTTTGCCAGTTTTTAGAATAGCCAGTGGCGACAGACAAAATCAAAGGCTTTTGTAATGTCCACAAAGGCAATGTATAGTGGCATCTGCTGCTCTCTGCATTTTTCCTGTAGCTGTCGTATGGAGAACATCATGTCTATGGTGGACCGACCAGCCCGGAAACCGCACTGAGATTCTGGATATACACGAGATGCTAGGTTCTCTAAACATGTTTGTATGACACGGGCAAAGGCCTTTCCTACAATACTAAGGAGTGAAATGTTGCGATAATTATTGCAATCACTCCTATCACCTTTGTTTTATATAATCTTTTAGGTTTTGGCCAGTTGCCATTTTGATGTTTTTTTACATGGCTTTTGCATTGCCCATGTCTGCAGCTGATTGTATGCTAGAACAGAGGTTAAGCCAGTTGTAGAAGTTTCAGCTAATGCCTTCATCAGTACAATAACATATATAATTACTTACATAAATCTTTTAAAAAGCCGCAACGTGATTTTCCCGTTGTGGTTTTCACTGTTACTTTAGATGAGTCAACTTCATCCTTTTTCCTGTGTCCCTGTTTGTTTTTGTTTTTCCTTTCTCTTCATTTTTATCATATAATATGTTTTAAGATTTATTTAAGTAATTATATATGTTATTGTACTGATGAAGGCATTAGCCAAAACATCTACTTTTATTAGTATTAGTTCATAAATAAAGCTTAAATTTATTGTCTTCTTACACAAATAGTTTGTGTAATTTGTTGTTTTTATTAAAAAGCTTTATACAGTCCCATTCTGTATGATATATTAAGCCAGTAGGTATTGGCACATTGACGAATTACCCCCTTTTTGGACAAGCAACTTTGCTGTTTTGAAGGCATGCAACCTGTCGGGTGTAGGCATTTCCTTGTAGGCCAAGAGAGCTTTCCTTTTGGCTTCAGTGACAGGTTTCATCTTTTCCTAATTTTGATCAAACAAGTCCTTGTTTTTGTGAGATTTTTTGCCAAAGGCTTGTATTGCGGATGCATAGATTGTGTCTCTGAGGTGCGTCCATTTGAAGTCAATGGTGACACATGGGGTCACACACAAGCTCACAAGGCTTGTGTGTGACCAACACTTCCTTCAAGTGTAAGGATATTCATCAAGTATCTTGGAGACACCCTCGATCCGGCCAATGGCACCAGCTGGACCTCATCATCACCAGGCGTGCACAACTAGCTAGCATCCTACTCACTCGCAGCTATCACAGTACCGACTGTGACTAGGATCACTCCCTTGAATAATGAGGAAAAACTAGTACCACTCCAAGAAAAAGTGATGTCTACGCATCATTACCTTCTGCATGAAAGACTGTGTGAAAATGGAGCTGCTCACAGACAAAGTGAAGGAAGGTCTCTCAAAGACGTCCCCATGCGTCACCATTGACTCCAAATGGACGTTTGAGATTATATTCGGTACTAAATGCTTCCCAAACAGTTACTAAAGACACTGTTATTAATACAGTTGTAATGTAGTAATATTGCATGCAGTTATGTATCTCACTAATGTAGTAATGATAATGGAAACACTTTTTAATTTTGTTCTGCAACAATGTTTTAATAAAAAAAAGAAAGAGAATAAGTACAGGAGGCCAGTAATACCACATAGCATAGTTACCCATCTGTAGTACTGTATTGTAAGGTCAGATGTATTATGGAACTAAGTCAAAGGCAAAATTAGACAGACAAATATTCAGAGTTCAGGTAATAATAATACTAATACACAGAGTCCCACCCAATCTGGAAAAAGTCGGGAATTCTTAAAATAATTTTCCCAGGTTTAAAAGTCGAGAAAAGTTAGGACTAGTCGGGAATGTTTTTGTTGTTGTTTTTTATTGCCGAAGTAAATGTTGATTATGTCTCTGTAGTCATGTTTCAATTCCATTGAATAATTTTTTAAAAGGTCACCAGTTTATAATTGTCTAAATAATTAAACTTATCAATATGGTCATTTTAAGTTGAATGCTTTTATATTATATTAAGTCTTGTTTTTTTTGTAGTTTTTTTTTTGTTTGTTCCTCTTTTATGTTTTTGCCTATAATGTAATTATATTCTTTAATTTACACTGTTTAATTACTTCAAGTTCTTTTTTATTAAAAAAATCCTTTATTTTTCAGCAATCTTCTGTATTCAGCCGATTAGGTGGCAAAGCAGGATTAAAGAGATCTGCAAGTGAATCAGCATCTCTAGAAAATCTAGATGATTTGTTAGGTGCAAGTGAAGACAGTTTGCCCTATGCTGGTGTCTTAAAAAGTACTGGCCCAACACCTGCAAAGAAGGCTAACATTAAAGTTGCTGTTAATAGATCTAGTCTAAAAGAACCATTCAAGATTAAGAAAATATTTAAATCAGTGACTGTAACAGAAGAAAAGAAAACATCACGTGAGTAAATGTTTATTGCTGTCAATACATGCCGCTTCAATGGAAGGACTCTTTACAAGTTCAGGGCACTTATTATGTCAATTGATTGTTTCAAATTTAACACTCGCAAACATCCATCATAATTATCACAATTCATCAAGATGTTAATGAAAATTGATCAATTAATAATTCTGGACAGAAAAAATGTTAGAATGTGTCATCTAGCTCTTATCAGTTTGATAAATAGCCACTTGAAGGCTTTCAAGGAAACCTCTAAAATATGATAAGTGAGTTTCCCTTCCTAGAAGGACTAGACACAAACCATAGATAAACATAGGATGCAATAATCTTCTGTATAGAAGAAGTGTCTGTAACTGATAAGATGAGGGGAAAAAAGACATTAATATATAATTATTTAATGTGATGGGACAGTTAAACAACAAACAAAAAAAACTGTACTTTAAAAAGAATCAGAAATTCAATTCTCTGTTACTTTCTCCTAGATATACAAAGACCAGAAGTGTCAACCACAACAGAAGGTGTGCTCTCAGATTTTGCTAAACGTGAATCTCCTTCAGTCAAAGAAAGACTTGGATCCAAAGCTCAGCAATTTTCTGTAACTAGCTCTTCTACCCCCAAAGTAGCAGTGGCACAGAAACAAAAGAGTAAATGTAAGTATTTACTACACCACATTTTTACAAATAAATGCAGTAAGAAAAATGGTCAACTCATTTCCAAGTTCTGTGAGACTCCCTTGGTTCCTATTAGCCTGAGAAAGTGAAGCAAATAAAGTAAGAAAGGATAAATGTACCCAGAACATTAGTTTCATTAGTCTATAGAAACAAAAAATTACAAATTATGGCAGATTAATCTGTTGGTGGCACCCTATGCCACACAAAGACCAGACCTTACTAAACCACACATATTGAAAGTGAAACTGGATAAAATTTTCAGCTTTCAAAAATTGAAATCATGATGAATCTCACTATGGCCAGCGGTCTCAAGGAAAACATAACATTGCACTTAGATGAGTCTGTGGAACATTAGTTGCTATGTTGTGAAAGAGTCAATAGTTAGTAGGAATAGTAGATATGACATAGCTAAGTGTAGCTTCCAATCATGACGCATGTGTGAATTCACAGGATACTTCAGCTGAGTCAAAAGAACAGAAATCATCATTCCAATGAGAGAAATGGGATCCTTGATTTTGAGGCAATGATTGTTACTTAGGGTATCTCTCTAGAGCAAAAACACCAGTGAAAAAATTCAATATTTATAAATTGGGGAATCAAAGCACAACATTTCAACAAAAAGTAAATTAATTCTGATAGTTATAATTTAATCCAGTGGTTTCCAAACTTTTCTTACCCATGGACCCCTTGTTATAGTCAAAACTTGCCAATGGACCCCAAAGTGAAAAAATGGCATAAATGCAAAGTACAAAAATTACAAATCCAAAAAAAGGCACAATTTTAATGAAGAATTATTTATTGAATTAAAATTTAAAACAATTAATGACTTGGATGAATGTCATTAAAATTTATGTGTGTATTTATGTCCAACTCAATGTTTGTCAAAGCAACTACAAATCCCCACAAGCACCAATTTCTAGTCGGTTGTTGTTTGTGTCTGTGTGTGATCTGTTCATAGTGGCATTGAATCCTCGTTCCCCCAAATAGGAGGGCGGAAATTAGCAGTCAACTTCTGTACAATAACTCATAGAATTGGGATCTTTTTTTGTTTCCAGAATATAGGGGATCCTTGTTCAAACATTATTGTAAGTTCCTCATTTGTAGATATTGCAATAAGCTGATCTAGTATGTACTAGTATGTATTCAATTGTGTTGGGATTTGACATTTAACAATTCTGTATAGTATAATGTCTGCATTTTTTCTTGGGCTCACTCATTCTCCTATCTGTTGTAACAAACCTCTGTTAATGATTATTAACTTTTTCAATGGAATGCTCAGTAAAGCTCATTTAGAAAAAAATATTTGATGATAGGATTCAATTTAGATATATATTACATATAATTTCCAGACACAGAAAATTATCCAACTTTGCAACCCTCGTTGATTCAGGGACCCCCAAATCAATTTAAATTATCCACTGACCCCTAGAACTGTACCAAGTACCCCTAGGGGTCCGTAAGGACCGCTCTGGGAACCACTGATTCAATCAGTCAATATAACTTTTAAATGATTAATTTACTCATGCTTACTTAATTCATGAGTCTTGTATCAACAAAACAGTACTTTTAAAAAATGTATGTTTTATTCAGAGGCTTTATGCTTCAAGACTTTGTTTGTACACATTTATAATCTATTAACTCTTTTTTAAAAATACACTTTATTGAATAATATACCTTTTTCCAAAATTACTATTATAAGTATTTTTTCAAAAACATTTTATCTGGTATCTTAGTTTTATCAGTTGGAGAAAAGTTCTAAAAATATTAAAATAATAATAAAATCATTTCATGAATTGTGCAGTGACAGTTCAAGACCGATTGGGAGCTAAGGTAGATGAACAGCAATCATCTCCAGTAGTTTCCTCAACACAGCCCATTACAGCCAAGCCAAAAAAGAAAGATACGTCAAAATCCAACGCAGCAACTACTGCACAAAATACAAGTGGAGTGTTTAGCAGACTCGGCAAGAAAGCTCCATCATAAAGATTTAAGTGATAGATCTTATGTGTTAAATAATTAGAGCTTTAAAAACTAATATTTGTAGATACATTTATGAAAATAGACTTTAGCCACTGTAACAATTTGAATTAAAAGTCCTTTTAAATTAATGTGATTTGTTTATTTTGAAGATATTGCTAGTTATTTGTATTTTCAATCTTACTTTTTTGGGTCATTTCAAGCTCAATAATAAATCTTTGAGTAGAGGTAAAAGGAATTATTACAGTACAATAAAAAAAATTTTAGTTGACTATAAAAATTCTTCAAAATATTAAAAGCAAAATGACATATTTTTTGCTGCAATTTTTTACCGAATAAATGAAACTGTTTTTAAAAATTTTTTAAAAGCCCTATTATCACTGCCCGTCCCCCGAGCTGGAGGTTTGGGTTGCCAACCTCAGATCTGAGTTTCTCTGTCCTGAGCCACTCTTTCTTATTGGCTCCATGTGTAACTCATCTGAGAATCTTCCTCATGGTCATGTTGCCAGGCATTTCTGAGCGTACCATTTCACTGGCTGTCTGGTTACAGGTTGGCAGATTTTTCATAAGGTGTTTATCCAATCCCATCTCTATTTTTGAAAGTTGGTATGTCCTTTGTCAAATGATGGTTTAACTTATGGTTTTAAAAAAAGGGGCCCCAGCTTAAAGTGCAGAGTTTAAATATTTTCATGTATTGTATAGGAAATATGTGTTCTGTCTTCATGAAAAATTGTGTTCTGTCTTCATGAAAGATTGAACAAAGAATAAATAAATAATTTAATTGCTAAATAAACTGATGACTTGTAAAAGTCATTGCAGTATAGCTCTCTGCCCCCGTGGATGTCTGCATAGCTCCTAAGGACATAGGGCATCTTCAACTGTCTTCCGTGTATCTGGGCCAGTCTCCTCACCATCCCCTGGGTATGGCCAAATTTCTTGATGTCTGCTTTCGCATCCAGGCACCAGGTATTTCTTGGTTGACCTCTTTTTCTTTTTCAAGTATGGTAGATTAGGACCTTGACCAAATTCAACATTTTGATTATTCAATGTCAATGTGCCCTGAGCAAATCTTTACAAGAATACCAACCATCTTAGTCCTCTGAAATATTCACAGCCTGTCTTTCTCCTTGAATTCTAATTTAACAAAAAGCCTTCTTCAGAATATGCATATCGGATACCATAAAATGTATTGCACTTGAATTGACAAACTAACAAATAAAAGTGGGTGCTTTTTTATTTTACTAGAATCATATTTTAAGTGAACATAATTTTTGGGGCTCAATTTTTTTATTGTTGCCTTAACTGTTAAAAAAAATGCATTTAAAAAATGTTGAAACCACTTCCATAAAAATAAAAAAATGAAATTAATCATACCTACCGTATAAACTCGTTCTATAGCCCCTTCGGTTCATAAGCCCCCCATCTTTTGGAAGAGAAAAGTATTTAAAATGTATAACCCTCTTGCAAGCCGACCCCCCAAAAATAATAGGTTAGCTTATATAAAATATTGCACATTTTTTAAAACTTCTAAGTTAAATTGGTCATTGTGTACTTTGTACTGCCTTTGTAATTTTTGTTAGGCAAGAGTTACCAGTATTCTAAAAAAAAAAAATTCTTTTATAAACAGTGTCTGTGGTGAAAGCGAATACAATAAAATTCGTTGTTGAAAACAAAATTTGTAAAACAATTGCAAAAGTAAATAAAATGATTAAATAAGGTAAGTGAAGATGCTTAATAATATATTATAAACTATAGCTTCTGGTAAAGCAGTCCAATCTCGTAGAATGTAGAAAAATGACCTTGATGATGTACAATAACAACAGGATATTCAATATACATGAAGAAATCACCTATGATAGACCCGACGCTGCGTGCCGAATACGCCACCAAATTTTCGTCCGCCCGAAAACGTTCGCCGCAATAGCTTAATAGCCGATAATCTACATCACATTTGCTTTATTCATGACTATTATAAACTGATATTCTAAGTGCCTATCAGGTATAGAGTGACAAAAGTGAATAGTGGAATGCATTCATGCACTGCATTAGTAGGAAAGAATGTAAAACTTTTTTTCCATTGTTAAAAATAATAAAACTTTTCCTGAAGTATTGTAAAAATGTTTTATTACTGAAGTTTTATTACTTCATGATTGGCCAGGCTTCAGCCAAATAGGTCGTAACTAGCAGAAAATCAGACGCAAAAGTCAGTTAACATAAAAATCGGGATATCCGCTAAAAAATTATGTCAGCTAGCCGAAATTTTAAAAAATTCGGCTGGCAGGTCTAACCTATGACCCCCTCACAAGCCAAACCCCCAACTTTTCCCCCTAGATTTTATCCAAAAAAGGTTGGCTTTTGAAAGAGTATACGGTAATTAAAATATTTAAGACTTAAAATGAAAGCATGGGTGACTCATGATTAATGAAAATAGTGTATTCTTTATCCCTCTTCCTTGGGGTGTTGTTAATGGCCTTAAAATAGATTTAAATTATATTGTTCAGATTTTTTATCCCAAGTAGCGGGAAAAATTTTTTCTTTTTTTTTATGTAAACAAAAGCATGTTGTTACAAAAAAATAATTTAACTCTCTTTTAGTACTTAAATCAATCTTATAATCTCTTTGACCCTTCATACTGTTGTATGATCTGAGGCCATGGAACTATCACCACTTTGCAAATGGCATCTCAGCACTAGTAAGAATCTTCAAATTTTAAAAGCAATATTTTCTCACTTTAATTAAGTTTAATTGAAAGAAATTTTTTGTTAAGGATGAAACACTTAATTATTCTAAATGTTGACTACTGGAATAGACTTTGGGTCACTAGGTTGGAATGACGCATTCACCAGTTCATTTTATACTAATATGCCATAGTGTGCTTGTATTGATTCATGTATCATTATCAGAAATGCATATCTATGCAAAATTTCATTTCAATTAGACAAAATGTTGGACAAGGGTGAAATGTGTTTTTTAAAAGCTTAATACCTAAGGCTGACAGAGCAAGTTAAATAATAAAACTGGTTTGTGATTTTTAGTCTATGACCAAAGCACATGGTAATATGTTATTACTATTTTTAGTGTAAAATTCAACTCAATTCATACCACTTTAAAAATTACAGTAAAATTTTAGAGTTAAAAATAAAGTGATGGTTGTGTGCATTTACTTTTTTTGGTATTTTGTTTTTAATAGGGCACAAGGGGTAACTAAAAATGAGTGTGAAGATTAATACACGCTAAAGGTTAAAATCCAGGGGAAGCAATAAAATTTTTTACCACAATGTATCGTTTACAACTCAAGGACTTAACCGCAAAATGGGAGGTTTAAAAAAAACTTTTGAAAATGAACTGGAAAAAAAATAGGTTTAACGAGTCCAAACAATGAAAGTTCTTTCACAGTTAATATGGAAATTGATTTTTTAAAATTTAACTTCATATTCCTATCACATTGTCACCTGTTTATCCTAATGTAAGGTGCTAGTTTTTTCCTTGATAAAAAGTTAGTGGTATTAATAGCATTTACAATATTTTTGAAAAGTTATGATCAAAGTACATTATTAAAATTTCTTTCTCAAGGAAAAATATACATCAGTTAGATTCTCTTGATGCAGATAATTAGTAAAGACTTTTATTTAAAGTTATTGAGATAATGAAGTTCAGAGCTCTTCATAACATTTGACAGAATTCAGTCCATTACCAATCAATTCAAAGAAAATGCCCATGAAGGTTGTTCAATCCATGCCCTTTATTACTGCATTTATTACACTTGTTTGAAATGACATATATCTGTGATTCCAAACTTTCATTCTTCATCTTTACACAGCTATTCATATATACATAATATTTAAAAACCTTTCATTCAGGTATTTTTCAAATCATGATATAAGCCTGCATGTTAAGGACAAGATATTAATATATCTATATAGAATTTTTAATGCGCTTACCTGAAAGCTCTAACTATGTTTCAAATTATTTAATTATATGGTACTCTACATGACTTATATTAAACATTACAATTTATAAATTAACACAGAATACATCTTGCTGCATAGGAGTAATATTAGGAGCTCAAGTATTCAAAGATGAATTTAAAAAATAATTCATAAGTAAATATGTAACACAAAAAAGTTTATTAGCAATAGACTTTATTGGCATCAATAAAATCTATATTTTCTCATGTTCTTTTTTCACTTATTAATTTTAAAATGCAAGGGGGTAAATCATTTGAAGTTTTTAAGAGAAGAGATTTCTGGTTCTAAGTGGCCTATTTCAATAACGCATTTCAAATTTTTCATTGAAAGGGTAACATCTATCTTAAAAATTAGAAAGAAGAATGTGTTGAGTATTGCCAATGGAAAAAATATTTTAACTCATAGAAGAAAGAAAATTTAACATAAGGACCATTTTTTAATAATTTAACAATGTCCTTTAGAAATAGGATGAAGCTAAACTTGAGATAGTTGTTTTAAAATTTTAAGTCTTAAGGAATTAAATTTATATTACTGAGGAGTGTATGCCAAGTATATAGGTATTAAAACATGGGTTAGTTATACTGACCATCTTTTTAATTATTATTACTGTGTCTGTGCCAAAATATGCAGTAGTAGCACATAACTAAAATTGACAAAATATTCAACCAATGCCATAGACCTTGGTTTTAAACAGTCAGATGATCCAAATATATTGAAGATCACCAACACTATACTGTGTACTGAATTAATCTTAAAGTAATAAAGCACAATTGATGTGTAGGAATATAAAGTATTTTGAGTAACTATCTTACTTTAACACAACTGTTATTTGGAAGTGTACAGGTTTGGGATAATCATTTTACTGTATGTCGATAAAAATATAAATGATTTATATAGAAGCTCTTGAATTGTGACTGAAATTAGATTACATAGGGAGACCTCAAGGGAAGAAACGGCTATGTGACATTTTTTAGTCATCCCAGAGAGTCACAAAAAAAAAGAATGTTCAGATTAAGGATTTCAGAAAAATTAACATCTTTTACCCTAAGAATAATTCAAATATATTTAGTTAATAAATGATAAATCTGTATAGTTTTCAACTTTAAAACGTGCATATCTCAAAACTACAAAAATGTCATATGGCCGTTTCTTCGCTTGAGCTCTTCATATATTATTCAACATGTAATTATGCGGTTCCATGCTGCCCATTTCAAAATATTCCTTACTTATTCAAATTTACATCAATATCATAATCCACTATTATTTATGTTTTATAGTATTGACACAGCATCAGCAACTTATGGTTGAAAATAGAAGATTTAGATTTTTATTTATAATATGCTAAAAATTCTGAAAATTATTTGTAAAATAAATAATACTCTGATGAATATCAGTAAATGATTCTTCTAAGGTGATCAGTATCTTAAATCTAATCATTTAATCTAAATAACTTATTATTCTGACTTAAAACAATAGAAATTCACAATAACAGCTACATCAGTACATAACGCATTAAGGATATATGGCATCCTGCTATGTAGCTGATTTTTAAAAAGTTAATAATATTATAATAATTATATACATTTAGCCTTCTATATTCCAATGATAGTGTCATGCAGAACACATAATTTTAGAGACAACCACACTTTTAAACCTACCACTACATTTTTTAAAAATCAGTTGAAACAAGTAGAATCTATGTCATATTCAGTAACTTCAATTATCAGAACTCTAAGCACCCTTACATGCAATACATGTATAAAAACCCTGGTAATTGTAGAGGAAAAGAAAATGAAGCAAGGCAGTAGACCGTTACATTATTAAGTAACACTGAAAATTTCTTTTTAATTACTTTTTAATCAACTCACTGACTTCTGAAAGACTTTTTCCAAATACGTTTGAAACTATGGTCAGCTAGTTCTAATCCATACAATACTGTAACTGTATTGAAAATTTCATCCCTGAATTCTACTAATTAAGCTGTATCTGCTATTATAATGGTCTTTTTTGCTTTAGACAATAAAAGTGGATACGAGCGTTTTTTCTATATGAAGTTCAATTTTAGTATCATGGTAACATTACGTTTGACAATTATTTAGGTTTATATAATTTCTTTTTTTAAATGAATAAAAACGTACATGAATTCTTTTATACCAGTAAATTTGAAAGTCTTTAACAAATCAATTATTGTTATTTATTTTTTCAAAACTTTGAGATCGCTGTAAAGGTCAATAGATAATTAGAATAAGATGCTTTTTTTAAAAACAGGTCAAATTATACTTAAATAGAATAAACAAAAAAAACACCATAAAAACAAATACATCAATTGAATATAAATAAAAGTTGTAAGTAAACAATACAAATGTACATCAATGAAACAGAGATAAGGACTTTTAAATATAAAAATAAATTATAATAAATTGCTTTTTGTCTAATCATGACACGCCACTGTCTTGTTAGACATAATTCTAAAAATTCCAAATTTTTTTTAAAAATTATAACAGCAACTTATATGGTGTTTAAAAAGAGAAACAAGTAAACTTCAAGCCAAAGCTACAAAATAAATGGTAGAAACTAAAAGTTGTTCCAAAATCTAAAATACTGTCTTAAAAACCATCAATGATAAAAAAAAGAAAACACATTTTTTTTTATTTGATGACATTATTTTGCGCACTTTTATTGAAAATGTACATGATTATCAGAGATTGAGTAAATAATATATCTGCATTCAGATATTTCAAAGACAAAATACAAAGGACTTGCAGGCAGACACTTCATTTGTAATGTGCCTAATCCATGAAATAATATATTATGGCTTCAATAATTTTGACTTTATGTCCTCAAATAATATTCACTCCCTAGAAATACAGCATATGAGCAAGCACTATTTCCACTTATATATTTAAGCACAATTATATTTTATTCTCAATTTCTTGTGACAAAGCACAAATTGTTGAGAAAGATTTTTAACATGCCTTCCTTTTTTTCAAATTCTTTTTAACTCACACATTCTTCATTTTTAACAGTTTTTAATCAGATTAATCATTACGAAAATATTTTAATGACCAATCAAAAATGAAATTATCCCCTTAGTGATAAGATGTAAATAAGTTTAACATCAAAAGGGTTTTGGCATTTAAATGATGTGCTATAAAGATTTGAAGTTGGATACTTTAAATCATTCAAAAGATTATTTGATGAAATACTTTTTAAAATTTTCAGACATGAAAAAAAGCACTGAGTAAGAAAAACTGGATAAATAGCCTCCTGTGCTAACTGGTTTTTAACTTGTGTTAAAGTTTGTATAATTAATTACAAAAATGTTGTTCAAGGAAAAACAAAGCCAAAGAGAGGGGTGAGGGACTAAATAAAGATCTAGTAAAAAAAAAGTCTGGGAAAATGTGTATGCATGAACATAAAGATATGTTTTAACTTTCAGGGTATGAAAATTGAAAACACTGATCCAATACCGGTTTTTTATTATTATTATGGTTTATCATTTCATTTTTGCAATAAATAAATGTATGTGTGGAGGTTACAAAGTAAGCCCAAAGAAAGGTAATCTTTTTTATTGATACTTCCAATTGACTGTAAAAAAATGTATGTACACAAACATTAGGTCAATGTTTTTTAAAATAAAAGAATGATAGATGTGAAAACAAATTATCTAAGTTGAGTTTTATTCTAACAAAAAGGGAATAATAAAAGAAAACTAAGCAAATTTTTTGACAATATTAAACAGGATGTATATTTTAACTGGAAGAATAGTTTAACCAGACAAAAGTGCAATTATTATAAGTATTTCATTTGAAACAAAGCTTCATTTCAATGTTAAGAATATTTCCATTATATTTTATTTTAAATTTTAATTTTCATTTATTTATTATGTTCACATGGAAAACATAGAAATTGATTATTGATTGCTAAGGGGCTAAAAAATGAATTTAAAAAAAAAAGAAATAAAAAAAACCCACCAAACTCATTTTTTACTATTAACAACAAGAAAGCCAATTCCTGCGGCTGCAGCTAAAGCTAAAACTGCCAAAATGAGGAAGCTACTACCGCCACCCTTTCTTGCTTCGAGCTGTTTCTGTAGAGAATTATGTAATGTCTATTAGTTAATATTGCAAGCTTTATAAAAATAGTTTTTTGGGTATGTATTTAAAGATACATTCTAGATCAACTGGGTTTCATCAAAGGTATCATTTATTTGAACTTTAAAACAATTGTGTTTGATGAGATTTGGTGTTTAATATAGACACCTTTGAAAGATTTCACCAGGTAGTTTTAAAATAAACATGTATATAGACAAAAATATGTTTAAGTAATTGCAGCATTCAAATAAGTTCTTTGTTTATCTCACATATAAAGAGTTTTGTTAATACAGATGCTGTTAGTGAGTTTGTTGCAAATATTAAAATTTCCAAGTAATTTTCCTATTCAGCAAAAATTAAATAACTAAAGAAATTTTCTAAAACAAATAAGAAAGAAACATACCAAGATAAACTCTTCTGCTCCATGCTGGACTTTCAAGTGCACTGTCTCTCCTGCTGTGATAAATATCTGAACGGCTTCATTGTGAGTGACAGACTGAATTTTGTGTCCATTTACCTTTTAGTATAGAATAATAAATAAAATAGTCATTTATTGTTCATAAAGATAATGAAAAATATTTACTCCCCATGACACATTTAATTAAATTAATATAATAGCAAATGAATCAATCAACACAAATATATGTAATTAATATAGGTACCCTTAACAGAGCCAAAAAAAAATTGTTTGCTTTATTCAGAAATTTTACTTTTTATATGAATCTTCTCTGTTAATATCATAATGATCAGAGATTTAAAATATTAATCTTAATATTATGTTTTGGGATTAATGCCTCAAATGTATTATTGTCCCAAAACTGTGTTTAAAAAAAAGAGGGCAACCTTTTTTTTTTTAAGCTAAGACTGCATTGAAAATATTTCTGAGGCAGGCTACATGACAATATTTTCTTTGGTGAGTGGCATGATTCTTTTAGGTCTTCATATTTATCATTAATGGGTTATGATTATTTTAGAATTCACAATTTCATGTTCCTGATTATTAACTTCCAAATCCAATCAAGAAAGCTTGGACACAACCCCTACAATAAAAAGACAATTAATCACACTCTTTCCCTTTTATGAAAACACAAATCCAGTTCTTGGGTAATCTTGCGGGTCGCATTGAATGATTCAGAAGATCCCAAGTTTCCCAACCCCGTTTTAACATAATAAAAGATACATAATTGAACATATTATTTTCTAACCTCTAAAATTTTGTCGCCTTCCTTTAGTCGCCCATCTCTGTAGGCAGCACCAGCTTCCTTGAGCTTGGTTACAAAAATTCCTGTGTCTTCCTTGAAATGTGGGATATCTGTGCCCCCTCTGATGTTAAAGCCTAAACCTATAAATTAAACAAAAACTTAAAGCTTTGAGAAAAGCAATAATATCTATTCCTCATTTTCTCTCTATAAAAAATTAAAATAAATGAAAAATGTGTTTATGAATTATTTTTTTTTAAAGTTTACTTTATCTGTATAAAGTCTCCAGCATACAAATATGGATAAATAACTAAATTATACATCTATCCACCTCATAAAAAATATTTTAAATAAAACGTTTGGATATTGAATGCCTCTTATCCTTAAAAGCAGTAGATTTCATCCATTTTGATAAAATTTGGAGTAGAAAATTTTTAAAATTTTTCTCCAGGTTACTACAACGGAAATCAAGGAAACAATTACCATTTAGAAGTCAACATAAGGCGGTGTGGAAAACTGGAAGAATGCAAAATTGTGTCAAACGACCTAATTGAAAAAATTTAATTCCATCTGTTCATAGAAGAGGAACTATTTTTTTAAAACATTCAGTATGATGAATGCACTAAAAATGCAAAGCTTGTATGTTTTATACACAATATTGTCAGCTGATTTTGTTTGTAAATCTTTTTCATACTCAACCATTAATTTTTAATGGCTTTAAATGGTTTCATTTTTTTAAATATTACTTAAAATAGCATCATTTATGGGAATTTATAAGAGGATCAAAAATCTTTTTGGATATTCCCTGCAAAACCTAAGGCACTTGCCTTATTGATGAGTACTATGACACAGCATTACATTATTTCTGTATTAATACGACTTTTAAAAACAACCAGTTACATTTTTTTCTGAACTCTTTAAGTGTCAGTGGATCATAAGTCATTTTTACTTCTATCTGAGCTTTCTGTAACTTCCCAAGTAGAAAAAAGGCAAACACAAACACTGTGCAAGCTCATTCCTTACATTTACTTTCAAAAAGTTTAGTATATTTGAACTTGATATATTGTACTCTTGTGGCTTGGGGACCATATATTATTTCTTCTAATGTGAGTTGTTTCAAAATAATTTTTAAAAATGACTACTAGATGAATATTTGGTTCTAGACCAAACTAATGGCAAAAATTTTGTTGACCCATATGACAATACCATAGGGGTTTAAAGTTTAAACTCAACATATCAAATCCTTTTAAAGCATGGGCCCAATAGCCATTTAATTTTTAAGTCTTTGTGCAGTAGATGTTATATGGACTGATGTTCCTTGACAGATCTTATCACAGAAATTATTCTTTATCCATAAAAAAATACTGGGCTGAATTTAGAGAATGAATAATAATTTGGGCTAAAGGTAGGCTGTATCTTGAGAAATGTAATATATCTACATATATATATATATATAATTCACCAGGACAAGATCACGAACGAGTTCCTTGCAAATAACTTATAAGCATGACATATGACCCTCCCTAGGCTCAACCAATCAAGCAAAGTGGGGTTGTTGTTTTTTTTTTAAACAGGGGGGGCATGTCTGGAGACCAACAATGCTTCTGGCTTTAACTGGTGTTGTTCCTCATAGAATAACATGTGGTTCGTAAATTGGTGGTTATCATGTCTGCCTTAAACGGGGAAGTTACTGGGTTTGAGCATCAGCTGAAATATTTTCTAATTTTTACAAATGTTTGCTTGTGTCCATTCTTTTCCCCCTTTTTTGCCATCACATTTCATCAGCAAGCTAGGTTGGTGCAAGGTGGGGGCAGCGGGAATGTCTTGAGACCATCAATACAGCCTTGTCCCCCCCCCCCGACATTAATTCACATTGTTCTGATTTCCTCCCTTGTGCTGTAGTTTGTGTCCGCTCTTCCCCCCCCCCTTTCTTTGCACTATCTATGAGCAAGTCTGAGGTGTATGGAGGGTCTCCATCCATCAATCCCTGTGGCGCTACATACCATGTAGGGCTTGGGCCTGCCTCAGAACCTCTTTCCACTCAGTCCTTATCAATACCTTTCTTCTCCAATATTGGATACCCAGTTGTATGGGGGGGGGGTCGCATCTAGTTTTATAATAAAATATTCCTTGGCATATTTCACTGACTTTACTAAAGGTTTATATTTCTTTTTTTAATATAAATTTTATGGTAGTACTGTTCTACTGCCAAGGGCTGTTAGTTTCTATTTATCCTTTTAAAAAAAATGCAACACTTAAACATGAAGAAAACGTATGTCGTACCCAATAATAAATGGAATTAACCATTAATTAAAGAAAAGTGAGATGATGTTTAAGACCAGTAATTTGAGTTGGCAATGGTTAATGGAAGGGTCCAAGTCCAAGTAATGGCAGCAAATTAAAGGCACATTCATTTAACTACTACCTTGTTAGAGAAATGTAATTGATGTATTTAATGAAGAACCTTTCTATAATCTGCCTTAGCCATGAGTTTCAGTAAGCTGTCTTTAACTTTGTCTATCAAAATAAATGAGTAAAAGTAAAAGACTAAATTGTAAGGCAAATGGATTTTTTATTGTTATTGTTATGGCTGATATTATGCTTAGTTTAGCCTTAGGCAGATTGTCAACAATGACAACAATTTAACTATTTTTACTTTTCTAAGGTCAAAAATTGTTTTCTATCTTCTATTTACTTAGGATGTGGCTAGCAGACGACCCGGCCGGATGTTGCTAGTGTTACGACAAGTTTGTTGTAGCAGCAGACGATCCGGCGGGATGTTGCTAGCATTACGACATACGCTACTTCTGCTACGACTAGTCTTAGTCACTCTTTGCAGTGACCACTTGGAAAGAATTAAGTCGCAATAATATCTTAACAAACTCTTCTTTATATTGCATATGCATACAATTGATTTAAATAAATTATTTAAATAGATTTAATATTGGTCTACCGATTATAAATATGTCGGCGATACGGCATTAATAGATTCTGGCTTATTTGTGTGTGTATTAATTCTAAAATCTAAATTGATTTAAATAAATTATTTTAAATAGATTTAATATTGGTCTACCGATTATAAATATGTCGGCCGATTTTGATATACTATACTATACTTGTGTTAGTGATGCAGATGCCAAGTATTAAAATTTAGCATACCGTAAAGTAAAGCCGTAAATGAAAATCCTCAAGAAACGATTCGCGCACAATCGCAAGAATGTAAAATCATTTGTTTCGTGTGGAATAATAAAATGTACTGTGTGCAGACTTGTGACTGGAAACCATTCCATTCATCCTTCAACTTCATTTTGACTCTATTATTATTACTATTGGCGTATTAGTATTGCTTTGCTCTCGTTCTTTCATTCATAAAGGTTGGCCGTGTGCAAAATTTATTTAACTATTGGTTAAAATTAACAATTATTATTTTAAGTCAAAGCCAAAGTTTGTTGTGAGTCATAATTATTCATATGTCTTAATGTTTATCAACTTTGTAGGTCATGATCTAGAACTTGAAAACATATCAGTATAATTATAAGTATCAGAAACTTCGTTTTGGCAAAAATGAATATCGGTAGACCTCTAAGATTTAATCAATGTATCTGCTTTTCAGAATAATAACAAAAATTATCAGCACACTCGGGATTTTAAAAAAAAAAAAAAATAAATGAAATTTTTTTTTTTAAACTTGACGGCAGCGGGATTCGATCCCGCTATCAATAGTATCATATCATTTTCAAGCTAACCCGACTATCACTTCGTCTAGCGAAGCTGATGTGCAAATTCAATTTTTTAAAATTATAAGTATTTTACATTTAATGGATGAATCTAAATTTTTTTTTAATCTTTAAAATTCATTAATAGGCTTACCTAGTAATCATGATATTTTATTATGAGAACTAAAGTTTAGTATTCAAATATTAGTATTAGTATTAGCATAATTGAAATGCAGCAAATTGTTTACGACATGTCATAACAGCAGACGATCCGGGGGGGGGGGGGGGGATGTTGGATTGTTGCTGGCGTTACGACATGTCGTAGCACCAGCCACATCCCCCCGGGTTGTCTTCCGTTACTTTGTCGTAGCAGTAGACACATCGATTTACTTAACTTACTTAGGCCTATGGAACAGGAATGGAATAATATTGGTCTTAGTAATAAGACTTAAGTAAGCATTGTTACTATCTAGTCAATATAGTATATGCTATATTAAACTTAAATATAAAGTTTCTATTTTAATAATTTTAATTATATTTTTATTATTGTCCCAATTTTCTTTTTATAATTATTTAAGTAAGCTAAGTATTTAGTAAGTAGATCTAGAGTCAAAGATTACAAACTAGTATTAATATTAATTATTAAGTAAGGATAATAATAATAATTACAAGACTAAATTTAATATAATATAAGTAGACAAGTAGAATATACAAATTATAAATTAACTTTTAAGACTGAGTCATGAGTCAAAGTACACATGAAATAATATGTATAGTATGGTTTTTTAAAAAAAGCACACCTAATTTTTGTAAATTTTGAAGTTGAAGGAATTATAAGTAATCCAAGTAATCAATGATATAAATAAGTACAATGATTCAAATTCAATCAAGCTTAGATCATAACAATTAATTCAACTGATACTGATATCAACAATGACAATGCAGTGACGACAGATTCACAATTAGTGCTGGTATTATGTCTACTGTCTACGACAATAACAGTATTTTTATCAATACGTCCATCAGAAAAGTACATTATTGAAATATAATATTGTTAAATACCTGTTTCTCCTCGATGTAAAGTTATTTCTGATATGGGCAGGCCTTCTGTCATATTTAAAACCGGCGCAGGCATTTTGATGTGTTGAATTCTCTCCCACCCGCAAGATCAAACCCGGTCACACAGGGAAACGTTGCTATTTTCGTGTTGATTGATGCCTACTTACGAGGCTATTCTCCCAACTTTCAGGTCGAATAGACTTTTCTATCCTAAAAGAAGCCTGCCGGTTGATGACCGGCGTTTAGGTCAAGCTCTTGCCTTTAATGAACCTATTTTTTAAGTTGATGTAACTTTAACATAATAAAGTTGGTATCAAAACATGTCTGTCCATGAGAGGAAAAAGAAGGCGTATTTGTTGCGTTGTGACATGACGTCATATGCTAAATCATGACGTATCTTATTTGTGTACCCACACTAAATCTATTCCTTGGACGAGCTACAAAAATAATCGCAAGACCACGTTATTTTATTTAAAAATCTGTGTTATCTAATAGATACATTGAATGCTAATTAGATTTTATCCTCAAATTAATAAATATATGTGATTCGTCCTCCTTCAGTTTAAGCGGGCAAATAAAAATATTATAATTCATTTTAAAAAATTAACTTTAAAGAAACACAAGACCAATTGCCAATATTCATGGCGGAAAATATTTGTATTTGTAGGAAGATGATGATATGTTTAGGCCTACCATTTATTTTCATAGTTTGTTGTTAAAAATTAAAATATGCACATGAAAAACTTCTCTTTGCCAACAAAAATTTACTTGTATTTTAAAAAAATTGACATAGATTAAATGACTTGAACTGTCCCTTAACCCGTCGTTGGGGTACCATTGTGAATTGCACACTATCTCGTGCCATTTGTCCCGGTCCTGTGCTGCCTTTTGGGAGTCGCTGAATGACAGGCCTGTCCACTGTCCACTATTTGATATCGTCCTCCCATCTCTTCCTTTGTCTGCCTATTTTTCTTCCTGTCTGGACCGCGCCTTGCATTTTGGTCTTTGCGAGACCACCAGATCTTGCCACGTGTCCGTACCATGGTAATTTCCTCTTCTTAAGGTGAGAAGGTACTCGTAAGGCCCAACGACAGCACCTATTTTATTGCGGACCGCTTCGTTGGTGATGTGCGCTGTGTAGGAGATATTTAGGTTCTTTTGAAAAGATCTCATCTCTAACGCATTCATTCTTCTTTGGAGGTCTGCAGAGTGAGCGTCCAAGCCTCACAGCCATACAAGAAGACCGATATCGTCAGAGAGTTCATTAGTCGAATCTTTGATCTCGGGGAGAGTTCCTTACTTTGCGAGGTATGTTTTAGTTTGCTTATATTGCTGCCGTTGTTTGGGCCAATCTGGCAAGAATTTCTGATTTTGAGCCTTCATAGGATATTATGGCCCCTAGATATTTAAAGGTGGAGACCTCTTCGAGTTTTTACCCGGCGTTTTCTGCATTGATTTCCACACCATACGCATTTGTTGTCTTCTCTAGATTTGCAAGGGATTCTTTTAGTTTGTCCTCGCTGCCAGCTAGGCCGTCTATGTCAACGGTGACGTGTAAGTTGGTTATAATTCTCTCTCCAATGCAGACTGTTCCGACATGGTTTTCTAGCACATCTGTCATAATCCTTTCAATGAAGAGGTTGAAGAGGATGGGGGAGAGTAGACACCCTTGTCTGACACCGACAGTGGTCTTGAACCAATCTCTCAGCTTGCTATTGGAGAACATTGCGCTAGTTGCTCTGTTGTACAGGTTCTTGATCACTTCAATGAGGTTTGCAATAATGTTGAATTTGTGGCTAGGTGCCCACAGTGCCGCATGCCACACTGAGTCGAACGCTTTTTTAAAGTCTATGAGGACATGATAGAGGTCTCTCTGGTGTTGGAGATGTTTTTCACAGAGCACTCGCAGGTTAAAGATTTGCTCCGTTGTGCTACTTCCTGCTCTGAAGCCTGCCAGCTTTTCTGAAATGATTTGCTCGGTTTGTGGTTTCAGTCTGTTTAATATGATCATAAGCATGACTTTGCTGAGGTGGCTAATCAGGCTGATTGTACGGTAGTTTTGGCACATCTGTAAATTACACTTCTTTAGGAGCGTAATAACCAGCGATTGCGTCCAGGGTGTTGGCCATTCTCCTGTCTGTCAGATCTTGTTGCAAATGTTGGTTAGGATGTTTATTACAGGGTCTTGAATCAGTTCACCTGGAATGTTGTCTGCTCCATCTGATTTCCCCCTTTTCAGTTTTCGTATAGTCAGCCCCACTTCATCATAGAGAATAGAATGCGTGTCTGTTAGTTGAAGTCGGGCAGTTGGGCACTGATGCATCGCCTTTAATTAGGAGTCTCCATTGTACAGCTCAGAACAGTATTTGGTCCATCTTTTGAGAATTTCTTGTTCTTCTGTGATACATTTTGTGGATTTATCTTGTATGGTTGAGATACGACCTTGTTTGGTGGATGTCAAATCTTTGACAATCTTGTAAGCCTTTTTTGATTAAAATTAAAATGTTGGGGAACTAATCTTTGCCCTTGATACCATGTAGCGGCTGGGTAGTGAAGTAAATAGTGCGCTCGCCTCACGTTAAAGCCACTATAAAAATGTTGAGAAATGACTAACGCTAAGAAAGTCATCCGCTGACCTGGAGAGGGATGGGCGTCACCAGGGTCTACCAAGCCCATGAATGGTCTAATGGGAACATTAGAAACCCCTACGATCGCAAAATAAAAAGAGGTTATGGGATTTAAAAATATGTTGTGCCTTGAAGAGCTAATAGCACCACAAATTAAGTGTCTTTTGAGACGGTCTACGGGGGCCGCGGTGGTCGAGTGGCAAGCGCGCTCGACTGTCGTTCCGATGGTCACGAGTTCGAATCCATGGGAAGCCTAGGGCGTCCCCGAGTTCCACCCAGCTCCAAATGGGTGAAAAGCGGCGGGGTAATGCGTGGAACCCTTAGCCGTGGCATCACTTGCCAAAAAAAAAACAACTGCTGCCTTGCAGATGGTCTTGGCTGACCAAAGGCTATGGAAGTAAATCCAGAAAACACAGCAGGCTGAAGTCGGAGACCACGGGCCAATTGGCGCAAAACTCGTGGCACGCAAAACTCAATATTCAATATTGAGAACGAAGAAGAAGAAGAAGGACGGACTACAAAAACTTAGCATTCAAAGTCGACCACAGTGGCAACATACTTATTAGATGAGGAACATTTTGTTTTGAAAGTTGTGCTAATTTCAGATTTAAAATTTAATTAAATACATGAAAGCGAGCTGAATGGCGTTTTTCATCCAAATAAATTAATTTTATTATTTAAGAGCCAATGATTAATAATAAATATCGCAATTAATTACTTGAAAATAAGACATAATCTGCTCCCGGGGCCAAAGTTGTCCCTGAGCCCACCCAGCTCCGAATGGGTACCTAACACATGTTATAATAATGTTAGTATTGTTAGGGAAACAAAGTCGGCTGGGTAATGCTTGAAATCCTCATAACTTGGCTTGTCGACGACGCGTCACTTGTCAACAGACCGGCATGGTCTGTGGACGCAATAATTTTATCTGTTACAGACGCTCCTTCTACTCCTTCTATACAGAAGATTATTGCATCCTACGCTTATCTATGGTTTGTCCTGCATTCTTATTATAGTTTTAAATGCTGATAAAGTGTTGGCTTTCCTGGTTTCTTCATGCAACCCATTTCACGCCCGAATTTCGGACGAAAGAACGTTAATTTTATGTGTTTGTTCTTAAAGTCTTACATAATGATTAAGAAAAGTGTTTTTATCCCTATGTCTATCTGAGGGTTGTATTAACTGTTATTAAGTTATCTTTGTGTTGTATTTCTAAATTAGAATTAATTGCATTATGTATAATTAATAGTATCACATAGGGATACAAACAATTGTCTGATTCCGTATGCAAGAACAAACACTTAAAAATTATTGTCTTCCCGTCTAGCACTTAAGGCGTGGAATAGGGTGTTTGATCAAACCAGGAAAAACGCTTTTTTTTTGGGGGGGGGGATTGCAGTGTTTCGTTTGGGGAAGTGCAATGCCTTGAAAGTTTTTTGTGTAGGCCATTATTTGGATACAATACCCTGACACTGGCAAAATTTAAATTCCTAGTAATTGTGGCACTCCCCCCCCCCCCCCCCCCCTCCCACACACTCACACACTCTTTTATTTTTTTTTACACACACCTACATTTAAAAAAAAAATTTTTTTTGAGAACAAATGTTTAGCCATATAATGTAATGTGTGGAATTATGGCATATTCATCCTTATTTGTTTATAAAAAAAATAAATAAATAAATAAAAGTATGATATTGATATTAGTCATTAGTTTTGAATAAACTTTAATTCGTGTGCATAAAAATGAGTAGACATAATAAGTGAACCATTAAATTAAGTATTTAAAACAGACCGAATGCAAAGGCCCTATAGTTTTTTTTAAATATTTATTTTTTAAAGTAATTAAACAATTTTCTTTCGCTTTTACTTTTGTTGGTTTGTGTGGGGATTGAAAGTGTGTCAAAATGAAACGTCATTACTTTTCTTATCACTTATCTTATTTGGGGGTCCACACCGCGATCGCTGCTATATTATTTTTAAAATTAATCGGAAAATTTGGATTGTTTGCAAATTATAAATATAATGTTTTTGTAATGTATAGTATAGAATGTTCTCTTTTGTTGGTCAATACAATTACGTTTTTCGCCGACTGTTATTTATATTATCTGTTACAGACGCTCCTTCTATATAGATTATTGCGTTTTATGTTTATCTATGGTTTGTGTCTAGTCCTGCACTCTAATTAAAGTTTTAAATGATGATAGAGTGTTGGCTTTCCTGGTTTCATCAGGCAATCCATTCAACGCTCGAATTCCGGGCGGGAAGAAAAATTCCGGACGGGAAGAAAAAAAGAATTATTTTCTGTACAAATAGAATTCATGTAAACAATTATTTGTTAAATATGCAATTTTTTTAATGAGAAAAGCTTAACCAGTTACAAAGAAAACAAAAAGTATTTATATGTATAATTTAAATTAAATTTAAAAGCATATGAAACTGTATACTTTTTAAACAAATGTAATTGGTATATAAAAAAAATAATTTAATTTGTAAGTTTTTTAAACCATAAAAATGTTCATCAATACAGCCCATTACAATAGCCAAAATGAACAGTAGACTTTTTAGAAGTGTGAATGCTAATGATACAATTTTGTTTTGTTAAAAACAGACCAATACAGGTTTTTAGTGGAATTATTTTGGAAGAAGTTTGTTGGAAAGGTTTGGTTTGTTGCATACTTTAAAAAATCTCTTATTTTAGCGCAGTATATTAAAAGTTTATGGCAAGTAAATGTTATTTAGTGTTTTAAATCAAAACTTCATATTTAATTTGTAGCGATGATTAGTTTAAGATGCACTACTCACTACTACAGTGGACAGGTACACTGGTACAGTTCAACAGTCACAGTACAGTTAAGTACAGAGTTACTTCAGTGACAGTAAATTACAGTAGTCGTAGGCGTTGTAGTAGTAGTTAGCAGGCCCGGACTTACGAGACCAAGGTCGCCTAGGCAGTTTTGGAATTTGACTTAAGACTTTGGGGGCCCCCAACCATCTTGAAGTTTGTAGCTATTTTAATTTTGGAAATTTAGAAAATTAAATTTAAATGCACAACTAGTACTAGTACTAGTTAAATAATTAAGAACTGCAACTTTGTAACTGGAAGTAGTCTAAAAATAATAAATAAACTACAGAATACTAACAAAATACTTCCGGACGTCTGTCTCTATCCCTACCACTACCATATAGACATATCTCACAATGAAAGAAAGTTGATCTACATGAGAAATGTCTGGAATAGAGTCCACGTTTCACAGAGATTGAGATAGAAAAATATTTGGCATGATTTATCTCAGTCGCGATTGTATTTATTACCTTTTAATTTTCTGCCATTATATTGACAAAAGATATGATGTTGTACCACTTCTTTTGTTGCCATGCCGTGTTTGTGTAAGTCCAGAAAAGTATCAAACTCAGCCAAAATTCTAAGGTCATAACATAGATAGTAGATAGTTCCCACTGGTTTCTTTTTTAATATCCAAACCTCTCATGGTAACCTCTAAATGGCAATCCACATGCAGAAAGGGACCTCACAACAGCTACGTTGCCAATTGCGCCTCAAAACCTCATGCCAGTATTTTATTTCTTGTCCTCTGTTTGAAGAACAAGACTCTTGTCTTGTCAAAACTACCAACAACATTCTTCCTATTTTAACTCTTAAAGTCGCATAAGGGTTTTCAATAAAATTCCGCCTCAGTCCTGTAAGGATTTCCTGTATTACGATCAACCGGTTATGAAATTAAAAAATTTGCGTAAAATCCATTTATAATATTTTTTTTGTCATACTGACTTCATTTTTTAGACTAAGAATGATTATTTTACGCATCCAAAAGACCGCTTTGAGTTTAAAACAATATTTACCTGTAGTTTAGTACTATTATTTTAGTAATAAAGTATAGCGAAAACGTATCTTCTAAAAAATTCCGTTAAAACTACCAAAAAAACATTGCGAATCGAGCGATAACACTAGCGCAGGCAACGGCCGCCATTGCCAGAAGTCGAATACATCATTTTTCAAGCATTGAAGAGTTTTTACTTTCCGTGATCTCATTTCTAACGAGAGTGGTACCTAGGGACGCATTATGACTCTTTACGGATAGCGGGAAGAGACGCATTACAGCGCTTTGCGACTTTAAGAGTTAAGATAGTTCCTTCATTTATGTTATTTAGTTCTACCTTTGCTATTCTTTTATTTTATGAAACTATATTTTAAACTTTTTATTTTTAGAAGCTAATAAATAACAAACAATATATATATATTATATATATTCTTTCAGCTGTGTTAAATTATATAGGGCATTTTGATTTGATTTTTATGTCAACTGTTTGTCAATGTACTATTTAATATCCTCCTCAGAATTGAAATTAGTATTATATACTAAAGAGAAGTACATTTTTACTGACTCTGTTGTGCAAGCCCCTGCCTTCATATTGTGCTATACTATAACTGATGGCTGATCTGGCAGAAATAGCTGCTGCTGCTGGTATATCTATAGTTGATGGTAACCCTGGAGATGGAGGAGATGCAGGCAGCACTAGCGTCCATGCTGAAAATAGACTTCTTTTATGTAATCCATTACCAGTAGAATCTGGGGATCTGTGTCTACATTCTGAAGTTCTTGAATATGAAGCCATGTTTGGTGACAGATATACAGAGTCTGATCCTGATTACCTCAAGACAATAGAGGACAAGGATTCTTCTAGCAAACCACCTTGTGTGGAAAACTTTAACGCAAGACGACAAAGAGATGACAGTAGAGGCTGGAATAGAAATCGTGGGGGGCATGGAAGATATGATGGAGGTCAAGGTAATTATGGAGGAGGTGACAGAGATGGTCACAGAAGTAGGGGAAATTATCAAAATAACTGGGGTAGGCAAGGTGGAGGGGGTGATTGGGGCAGAGGAGATAACAGATCAAATGACCGCCCACGATATTATGATAACAGGAACAGGGACAGATCGCCACATAGATAGTTTTATTTCTGTGTATCTTGTTTTGAAAAGTTTTTTGTTTTTTTAAATTGAAGAAATGTATTGGAATCTTGTTGTATTTACCTGTAATAAAAGCATATTTCTTATATTATATACCTTTCAAAGCTTTATATAGATTTATTTAACTACTGGTTACAAATTAAATTAGTACTATTAGTATGTAGCTAAATATACTTTTTACAAAAAAATTAATTTAAATATCATAGCTTTAACTATAATCTTTCTCCTAAAAAATTAAGAAAGTTAGCATCACACTGGATCAAAGGAGGTGGATTTTTATTATTGTGTGTGTCAATAATTTCAGTTCTATAAATCTAAATTATACTGTGTGCATAGTAGGTCTGCGATTGGCATAGACTAAATTCTGTAATCTTTATGACTAATATTGTGTCATCTTGGTTGTGGCACATATGCCATATGTTGGCCACCCTGAAATAGATGTTTCACGCTGCTTAAACGCCACTAGCTATAATATTCTTGATAAGATTTACCTAAACCTTATCTAATGATCTTTGCTTTTTACTATTTGCGTACTTGAAAAACATGACATTAACTTATTTGATTATTTTTACCAGTGTATTAAATTAATCAAAGCTAGGCAACACAACTACAGTGAAATTATTTGAAAATGAAAAGCCCATCTTCATCTACATTTAAAATATCTTTCATTTATCGGAGCTCAATTCCGATGTTTCTCGGGTTATTCAATGTGAAATCACTGATTTGAGCAAAGTTGCCTCAACTTCTATTATTCTGAATGCTGTGAAGCAGGTTCTCTTTGCCTATAAATCTCATCATTTACTGATTTAATAACTAAAACAAAAGTGCTCATGTACAGAGTAGGTGTTTGAACTTTGGTTTTATTTATAAAATGTGGGTGAGACTTTTTTTTTTTTAATAGTTTATTTATAAATATATTGTTTAGCTGGGCCATTTGATTAATAATTTAAGAGGTTTTATCTCCATGAAAGGGCGGGGAAATAATATACACTAGTTCTGAATGAATCTTTGTGATTGGTTCTTAGTAAGAAGAAAACTTTTGAGTTGGAGATTAATTTTCATTTTCACCTTATGCTGATAGCACTATTGTATAATATTTAGGGCTGTTATCGATTAAATTAAATTTAATAGTTAACTTTTGAAAAATTACAGATTAATTAATCGATAATTTTGTTAAAACTAGAAATAAAGATGTATTACGTCATTAAACTGAAGAAAATTTCAAGGGAAGTAATAAAAACAGGCAATTGATATATTTATTAAGTTATTTTGTTAAAACAAAGTTAATGAAAATAAGTTAAATAACGTATTAAAGTTTAGGCACTTGAATGAAAATTTCTGATTAATTTTAAAATATAAAAGTAATACAGTCATATAGAAATTGTTTGATGTTTAACAAAAAGATCAAAATGATCTTTGTATCCCTAGTGGTTCAAAAGTTATGATTTTTTTCTAATCACTATTTTCACTAGGTTGTTTTCCTTCAAAATTTTATAGTGCCTATAACTTAAGTATTTAGTTTAATTTAATTTCAAAGATATAAATATAATATTGTTAGGAGATACATTTAAATATAAGTAGTTCAATATAAAATCTATGAATTTAAATTTTGTTATTGTTAAATAATTAAAAACAATGTTTTTTTAAAAATATCATTGTCCTTATAAAACAGGTTATTTTAAAGTATACACTCTCCAACTTTTTGTAACGGAGAAGTTTGTGCGTATAAAAAAAATAATGAAAACTACTATTAATTTTTTATTAATAAATCGAAAAAAAAGTAAAACATTTCTTTAATTTTAATCACTATTTTATCGATTAAAATAATTTTAATCGATAAAATAATTTACAGATTAATCGAGAAATTAATTGGTAATTTCCGCAGCCCTAATAATATTTAATGTTATGTTAGTCACTTAGTGTGTAGTCATCCCTTTAATCTCAGTCTTATATTTTAATCTTGTTCTTTAGCAAGAAATATATTGATTTTTTTTTTTTCATAATCAATCGCCTAAAGCTGTTTTATCATTGAAATTGAATCATTTCATTGAAATTATGCTGCCCGGAGATTTTTTTGTTGTTGTAAAATGTAAAAATCAGGCTTATACTTGTACTTATAAATATTTGTTTACACACAAGTTGGTTATTTATCACTTGTAACAATAAACCTTAGACTTAGAGGGAACATTAGTTAACAATCAAGACATAAAGCTAAATAAGAAAATTGCCATCAAAGTTTTAATACCCTGGCTTATACTAATAGCTAGCTGAAAAAAGTGTGAATTCTCCTAACACGTGCCAAAAAAATCTTCCAAAACTCATACCTACTTCTAACCTCTCTGGCGTTGTATGAACAGAGTAAGCACAATCAACCAACCACTATGCTATTACCATTGAAAACTCAACAGATTTGCATGTTGAATTAAAAGGAAGAAAGTTGTCGAAATAAAAGAAAATCAATGACTGGATGTGTTTATATAAATAAACAACCAAATACAAGCAACTGTAATCATAAAGTTTTTTTATTATGGGGTATTTTTTAAAAATTATTTTTTACACATTCAAATTAATTACCTATCATCAACATGATAAAACAAATATCTTTTTTTTTTCAATAATGAGAAAAGAAAACAAGCTCTGCTCAAGGAAAGGTACAAGTACAACATTTTGTAAATAAACCCTTGTAATAGTTACCAATTTTTAAAAAATACATACATTTGATGAGATTTTAGATTTTTTTACTATAATACAATAATTTTCTACTGAAGTGCACTGAATTTTAATTGTTTTTAAAAATTTTTTTACTATAATACAATAATTTTCTACTGAAGTGCACTGAATTTTAATTGTTTTTAAAAAATCATGTCAATCTCCACTAATAGTCCAGTAAAAAATTACATATTAAAACATCTAAATGTAGCCAATTCAAGAAATACAGTCAAACTATTGCTATCATTGTAAACTTGTGTAAGAGTTAAATGATCATTACAAATTACACAAAAATCTATTGAAAATATGTTATAAAAATTTGGAGGGCTTTAAATATAAATTAATTTGTGTATAATTATATTGGCATTTTCAGTAAACGTTTTTTTTCCTTTCCTTTCTTCTAAAATTAAATCAATTTCATAATTCAAATGCTAAAATGAATTAGAATTGACCTAACAGATTATATATTTATTACTTTTATTACATCCTATATGTAATAGTTGTATTCACACTTTTAATGTAAAAAAAATGTAAGTGCTTGTATTTATCACACTACTTTACAATCGGAAACGATTTGATGAGTCATTCTAAGAACTTTCTATAATTTTTTTCTAATTAAAAATGAAAAATAGTAAAGGTGATACATTTTTTTAAAGCAAAGGAAAACTTAAACATAATAAAAACTTGGTCTCAGAAAAAGTGTTTTTAAATCATCCCATTTGTACAATTTGGTCCATAATTTTTTATTACTTTTTTTAACAAAGAAAAAAAAATTCATTGAAACTCTAACTTAATTCTATTGAATTATTTAGCAGAGGTTAAAATGATTCCAAATTATTTTTGCTGTCTAGATTAAAGGTTGTTTCAAATATTTTTTCAAACTGAAATAAATCTGAGAGCCATTTAAGGCAGAGACCCTTGTACCCTTTGATTGTATACAAATAAGTCCTTAATCGAGTCTTAAAGTAGCTGAAAATGATTAAAATTTTTGAAAGGAAGATTTTTAAAATAGGTCATAACACTTTGTTTCTTTTTACAAATAAAACCTTCCAAATGTCAACTTCATGATTAAATTAAAAAAGAAAATTTAAGAAAATGGAATAGAGCAAGTTAAAACCTACTGCATGAAGCCTTTAATTCAAAAATTACAAGACCTCAGAAAAACGTAATATCCATTATTATTTCAATAACTTTCATGGCAATGCCATGCTCAGGGAACTTCAATTCCCCTTGATAAACAGGATTTATGATTTTCAAAAAGATCTAATGCTCAGAAGTATTTAGTATAAAATTTATTTTAATGAAAATTCTTTTAGACCATGAGTTGAATGTTCCTCAAACTGTTACTTTAAAGCTTGAACTTAGGCAAACAAAATATTTAAAAAACCAACAAAGAGCTATACTTCTTCTGACAAGCCATTGCAATATTTGTAAAAAGAAAAAAATTGCATAGGTCCATTTCACCATTCACAATTGTCAGATTTTAAAGGATTTTAGATTGCATTCATTTAGCATACATATTTTTACTAGAAATGTAGAGTCATTTAGAGTAAGAGGTGGCGGCTGGGTAGCGAAGTCAATAGTGCGCTTGCCTCACAAGCTGAGGGGTGTGGGATCAAGCCCATGTTAATGTTGAGAAATAAAAATGTTGAGAAATGACTAACGCTAAGAAAGTCCTCCGCTGACCTGGAGAGGAATGGGCGCCGCCAGGGTCTACCAAGCCCGAGAATATTCTAATGGAAACAGAACCCCTCATGATCTCAAAACAAAATGAGGTTACGGGACTATTTTAAAAAAAAAAAAAAAAGTATGAGGTAACTCCATTATTCAATCATTTACAAAAAATACTTTAATAGTTATGATGCATTTAGCATCAATCAACAGTAAGCTATGATGAATATTAAAAACTAAAAATATTACTGCCTATGCAATGGTGCCTTTCAAAGTAATTTTAAAAACAACATAAAAATTACTTGAGATTTAGCAAATAAAAGTGAATACCTAATAATTGCTCAGCAAAATAAAAAAGTTTATTGTAGAAATTAGCTGCACTTATCTGGTATTGTCAGTTCATGATTTTATTTGTTTAAAATAACATAATATATTAACACTTGTTGCAAGTATGATATGATAAGATGCCATATTAATATTGTTATATTATAAACCTTTTGTAATGTGTGCAGTTATGAGATTACTTGTCAACCACTACCATTGAAAGAGATTATTTCATTTGAACATTTAGTGTAAAATGAACCCCATAATAGTCAAAAGTTGAATTTTTTTAAAAAAACTAAAAATTTTATAGTTAGGGGAAAAAAATAAACTGTGATTGAATAAAAATTATTTTAAATAGACTTTTCACTGATGAAAATGCAAATAATTTACATTCTATTTATTAGATAGTTAAATTATACCATTACGCAATATTCGTAATATGAATTAGATTACAAGGTTACACTGAATAATAAAAAAAAAAATTAAGCTTAAAACCTGAAATGGGTTATTCAAAACGTTAAAGTTGAAATAACAAAGCAGACTCTGTGATTATTTACACTCAATTATATAAAATCTGTACATGACTGACAACAGCAGTAAGAGAGTAAACAATTCAAGTTCAAGGGAGAAAAAAAATCTGTTGACAATCCACTTGGAAAGTTGATTTTTTTTGGTTTTGTAAATCTAACGGCTATCAGGAATATATCCAATGCCATGAAAAAATTCTAGATGCTGCAATTCTGTGAATCATGCTTGGGTATCTATAACTAGGTGTTTGAAGTTTCCCCCTCCTTGCCCCCATCAGAAGCTATCACATTATTGTTCCCTCCTATGTACAGACTGCATGATTTCTCTGCTGAAAGACTCTTCTCCAAGCCCCTGGGGCTGAGATCAATGACAGGAGATGGTGACATGGAAGGCCATGAGATGTTGTTGACCTGATTCTCTGATGACCTGCGAGCCTCCAGATTTAGCTGGTTTAGAATGTTCATACTTGCAGGATCATGTGGGGGAGGCTGCAGCCGACCATTGACGAGCTCTCCTTTGTCATTTGCATCCAAAACTTTGACAATATGCTCAAGTAAAATACCAAAGAAGTTGTCGATAGCTTCAAAACCTATAAAGATGAAATGAAATTATTTATAAGAAATATTGAGTGAAAATGAATACTTAAAGTTAAAGCAAGATGAATTATGATGATGATACTTATTTTTAACATTTATTTTAATCACGTGTGACTTAAAAGAAGAAAACAAAAGTTTGTTACCTGGAAATTGTCTAACAAATGTAACAGACAAGTATACTAATATTCTTATTTCTAAAACCTTAAATTTTTATATTTTAAAAAAATTAATGTAACTTTGTAATACTAGTAATACAACAGTAAAACTTTCCATGTGATTAGGAACTGAATTGTTTTATATTGATAAGGTCATATTTCTTTTAAGATAGATTGAATTGCACATGTTAAAAATTAGTCTTCCATGTATGTCATTAAGATCATGGATTCCATTCTAATTACAAAAATCAAATTACCAGGAAAAAAGTTGATGTCAATGATGCCATACTGGTTGGTCTCACTATCAATAATAACATCAAATCCAAAGAGATCAAGTTCCATGGCTTCCCTCATGCTCTGTCCCAACCGGTCAAGATAAACCCAGTCAGGTTTGGTCGGCTGATTCTCCAGCGTAGCGTAGTCAACCTGAAAATTAAAATTTAACAATATTTTACACAAAGAACCAAATAAATTGATGATTTAAAGCCCTCTACCATTAGCATCTGCAGTCATCCTGTCTTTAGCTCCCAGCCAACTGTGCCATTACTCCACATGACAACTTACTGTCTTATCTTATCTTATATGTTACAGACGCTCCTTCTGTACAGAAGATTATTGCGTCCTACGTATTTCTATGGTTTGTATTTAGTCCTGTATTCTTACTATAAAGTTTTAAATGATGATAAAGTGTTGGCTTTCCTGGTTTCTTCAGGCATCCCATTCCACACCCGAATACCGGACGGAAAGAAAGAAAACTTGTATGTGTTTGTTCTTGCATATGGAATAAGAAAGGTGTTTTTATCTTTATGTCTATCTGAGGGTTGTATTAAGTTATCTTTGTGTTGTATTTCTAAATTAGAATTAATTGCCTTATGTATAATTACTAATTTACTCTTGGTTCTTCTATCCTCTAGTGTTTCAAGGTCTTGGATAAATAGATTTTTAAAGATCATGAAGAATAAAAATATAAATGCTAATGAGTTGTAGAAACTGCTAACCTGACCTTGATAAAGCTATCAAGCACATATTGGAATTAAGCAAACAATTATTTTACATTACAAATAGGTGCATATCTTTCCCTAAACCATTTTTCTCTGGATCACTCAGGATCTATTATAATTATTCATAAAGGTTACTTAAGTTACTGAACAATTGATTAATTCCTATAGGAAGAGCTTGAAAAAAGGCCATCTATGTATTACAGAACATTTTTTTAAAAATTTTTATTTAAGACACACATGTTAAGTTTGTAATCCCAATGCCCAATTTCCAATTCCAAACTGAACGTTAGAACCAAATATGGTCATACTAATCAATTTATTAATAAATAATTTTTTACAAGTCAATATAATGAAGTAAAGTCAATGGATATTTTTTAGAATAAATTCATTGGGGGCTTTCTCTTTTAGGTTGGGCAATGCATTTCAAATTTCAATATATATATATAAATAATTGTTAATTTTATAGTTCACATTTTTTTAAAACTAGAAGATGCACAATTGAAATTGACAGCAAGAGAAAATGTTTTATTTGAAAAGTGAAGGGCATGACATGTTAACAATAGTAAATAATAATTAACAAAATTTGAGACAGAAATTGAAAGATATATTGTCAGACTGGGTAGCGAAGTCAGTAGTGCGCTTGCCTCACAAGCTGAGGGGCGTGGGATCGAGCCCACGTAAAAGCCACTGTAAAAATGTTTAGAAATGACTAACGCTAAGAAAGTCCTCCGCTGACCTGGAGAGGGATGGGCGCCGCCAGTGTCTATTAAGCCCGAGAATGTTCTAATGGAAACATTAGAATCCCCTACGACCTCAAAAAAAAAAAAAAAAAAAAGGTTATGGGACTAAAAAATAATAATACAGAAATAAAAAAAAGAAGAAAGAAATAAAAAAAATGTTGTCAGACTAGGTTTGTAATACTCTTAATCTTTTCCTAACTGCACCATATCTTTTCTTTGTTTCTCTTTAGGATTATTTTTCTGCAAACAGTCTTTAGTTTGTGAATCTTCTAAGCTAATACTAGCTCTGATCATGTTGTTTTGTTGCTTTTTTTTCTTTTTGTTTTTTTGTGTACTGGTTTCCAGACTTTTAATATATATAATTCATCTAATTATAATGAACCAAATCTTAAAACAATTTTAATTTTACAAACCTTATAACTTTGTGACAGTAGTCACTAGGCTAAATATTATTGTAGCCACAAGTGATTAGTTTAAAAAAACACAAAGAAACAGTAAAATGCTATATAGGAAACATTTTGTGGGGATAATTTTTATTCTTTCAGTCAAGATCCATCCCATCCTGTCACAACTGCCCCTGTGTAATTTATCCAGTTGTTGTAATACAGGAATGACAGAAAAAGAGGTTGACAACTAAGAAAGTTTTAACTCACAGCATTCAAAGGATGATCTGAATCAGCCTTGGAAACTTCTTGGGTGTCGAAGAAAATTGTTGGGTGAGCTGTAACCAAAATATTGGTTGTTAAACAAGCTGACTTATATTGTAAAATATAAGAATGCTTACAATTAAATATTCCTCAACATAATAAACATAACACAATAATTTTAAAGTTTGTATTTGTATGCCAATACTCGTATAAAGAGATTGAACATTTTTTTAAAAACTTACGCCCTGGATACAGATTTTTGAGAGACGGCCTCTGAATGATGAATTGCTTGCAACCAACAACAAGAATCTTATATAAGATTGCATTGTGATTGATAAAAGACTGGGCAACACAGGGCGGGTCAATATCTTTCAAGGACTCTTCATTGAAGATTATGGACATCTAAGGAAGAGAAATTCAAACCAGATTAAATCGCGCTCTGTAATTCCAAAAATCAAAAACAATGAAAACTGCTTTAGGACATTGGCTTTAGTTTTTACAAATTATTTTTAAAGAGCTATCATCAATATACAGATATATTAAAACAAATGTGTTTCTCAAAAGATTTTAATTTCAGGGTAAATTTTGTTAAATACACATTATGATTTTAAAATATAACAATATCAGAAGCTTTTAAAGAACATACATTGCCATTACTCTACTTTATTATAATTCTTAAGGTAAAGTTAAACTTAAAAACTGAAATACAAAAAGAATTATTAATACCAAAGGGATATCATTACATAAAAAATGTGTTAGATAGGGAACTATTTAACTACATATTAGTGAGAAAAATAATCACAAATTATCTTATAGATTTAAAATGAAAAAGAGAGGAAGATGAAGATACTATGTTTATGATTGCCTAAAGATACCTGATGAGCATAGGTTGATCCATGGGCCAGAATAGGCTTGCATACTGCAATAAGAATGGTTTTAGTAAGTGTGTTTCTGTGTGTCAGTATTTGTGTTTCTGTGTGTAAACTTGAAGTTTAGCATTTTTGGCCCATTTTGTTGAGTAGAGCAAATGGTTGCATGGTGGGTTGGTTTGATAGCAAATGCATGCACATAAAATTAATACTTTGGAGAGTTTGTATCAATTTCAATTTTTTATAAATAAATTATTTAGACACCAATCTTCCTACCAGTACCTGTCATACTTATTGATTAACTGCTATATTTATAATTGGGTTGTATTATTGATATAAACGCCATATTTATTACTGATCTAACTGCCAAATTTATTATTGGTTAACTTCCTTTTTAATTACTGATGTAACAGCCATATTTGTTATTGATGTAGCTGCCATTTTTATTATTGATGAGACAATGCGCTTACTAATTCATCTAGCAAATCCCCTTCCCCACTTCCACATACTTGCAAAACTGTTAAAACTTTTCAGGACTATTCACATTAAAAAATGTATTTTAAAAAAATATTAATACATTCTTTTTGGTTTTTGTTTTGGGAAATTCAAAGGCAAACTTAACAAAAGCATTTCTTTGTCAATCAAAAAATATAAAGGAAATTTAAGTTGCAGAAATCACTCATGTAATTCAGGTCTACTCTATTGGAACTACATACATATGGGAAAATGGAGTCAAATTAATTTAAAGAGGGACAAATAATTTTACATTTGTTTATTATTCTGTGTTTAAAAAATATTAAGATTGACTAAAATGGATATGTTGAATGAAGGCCCCATGCAGTGTAAAATTTTAAAGTAAGTTTAACTGTTTTATTAAAAAAATACAATTTGAAGAGTTAGGTGGGAAGCCCCTGCTTGGACTAGTGAACTAAGATGCAAGACTCACCCAATGGGAATGTCACACCAGCTTTGGCCAACTTATCCTTGTTCTCTTCAATGTCTGTAGAATTTAGCTCCACAAAAGTGGGAATCATACAACGATGGTCTACATTACAGGAAAAGATGGACCACAGATAGCCATGTCAATTTAAATAGATTCATTTGAAAATTGTGTAGGTTATTTAAAGTTTATAACTGGAAAACACCAAGCATTTCAAATGATTTATTTTTATTAAATTATTATATTTTGTGTTACCAGTTTTCACATAAAAGCTGAAGATAATTCAATAATTTTGAAATATTGGCCAATAAAAATTTAACTGGTAAAAATAAACAACAAATAAGCTATTGTTTCAATAGGTTTTCATTGGAAACCAATCAATAATTTGGGCTTCACCTTTCATGATGCCCGAGGAAGACACCCTCTGATACTGGGTATAGCGGTCCAGCAGCCGACGAATGCTGTCCAGCGGGTCCAAGACCACACATTCTGGATGATTTTGGATGTAAGTCTGTCAACACAAATAGTGGAAATAGATAGAAATGTTACAAGTCAAATAGTTATCATTTATTACACATCTCATTATTTTATTAAAAGAGATATGCTCGACTTAACTTCAGTTAAATTCATTATATTTGTATTTACAGTTGGAATTTCAGATTTTTTGGGCTGATTCTAATTCCAAAAATTTTATTTGATAAATCGGGGGAAAATTGAATCAATAAATTAAGGAAAGCTATCTTTTTATAATGCTTATATAGATGCTGTCAAGACTCAATTCATTATTTCGCGAAATCGGTCACTGTAATTCCATGGATCCCAAATTTTGTGACGCGACACAGTAAATTCGTTCAGCTATGCAAGAAATAAGGAAGAAAAACCTTTTTGTTTACGCACGTACATCTAATAAAAATAATAATAATAAGAGGGAAAAGTATGTACGGGTAAGTAACAAACAATATAAATTGTTAATAAATTGGAAGAAAAAAAAATAGAGATATTTTTTTAAATTTTTAATTGATCAAATTAATTTTAATTAGGGATGCAGAAAATAACAACTAATTTCGTGAATACTCCTTTAAAAAATTTTAACAATTAAATTATTTTTTAAAGAATGATCAACCCATCACTAACAAATTATTAGAAGTCAAAAAGTTCACTTGAACGAAATAATGTCAACACACTTCTTTTTTTGCGTAGTTTGTTAAAAGATGACATATAAATGAGACATTCCAGTGTTATTTAGATTTTCAAAAAGAATGTTTAATAAGTGTTACTTATGACATCATAAATTTTAGTTTTTGGCTTTAATCAAAATTAATGATTAATTAATTGATAATTTCTCAAAAGTTAACATTTAAATTAAAATTAATCATTAATGGTCTAATTTTAATCGATTAAAATTTTTAACGATTAATCCATTTATAAATCGTTAATTTCAGCAGCGCTACATATTTTTAAATGGTAAAGACTGCATTTTTGAAAATTAAATACCTCGGATTAGGTAAACCAAAAATCTGATTTCTATCATCAACTAATTATTGAAACAGAAAGTTTACTACTCTAACCAAGCTGTTTTCAGGATAAATTAAACATTGACATGATTTAAATATATCCCTAAAATATCTCCTACTTAAGCTCACCAACCTATTGGAGTCCAAGTGATTATTGATAACAAATGTGACAAAGTTTGATCAGTTGGACATTGTGTGGTGGGTGGACATTGTAAGGTGGGTGGACATTGTGTGGTGGGTGGACATTGAAAGGTGGGTGGATATTGTGTGGTGGGTGGACATTGTGTGGTAGGTGGACATTGTGTGGTGGGTGGTCATTGTAAGGTGGGTGGACATTGCGTGGTGGGTGGACATTGAAAGGTGGGTGGATATTGTGTGGTGGGTGGACATTGTGTGGTAGGTGGACATTGTAAGGTGGGTGGACATTGTGTGGTGGGTGGACATTGTGTAGTGGGTGGACATTGTGTGGTAGGTGGACATTGTGTGCTAGGTGGACATTGTAAGGTGGGTGGACATTGTAAGGTGGGTGGACATTGTGTGGTGGGTGGACATTGAAAGGTTGGTGGATATTGTGTGGTGGGTGGACATTGTGTGGTAGGTGGACATTGAAAGGTTGGTGGATATTGTGTGGTAGGTGGACATTGAAAGGTTGGTGGATATTGTGTGGTGGGTGGACATTGTAAGGTGTGTGGCAAATTTTTAGAAATTGTTGAGTGATGATCCACTCCACCCATCTGCCATAGATTGTATTTGCACCACGACCCCCACCCACCCCCCTAAGGTACACACTCCCGGAATTTACCTGGCAACTAATAAATTATAAACCCAGACCACCCCCCTCTTTAATCAGCTTTTATTGGTCATACGAGAAACATTAGCCACAGTGGGTAAGACTGAACGTTAGCCATGTAACTGTTTTATCTGTAATGTTTCTATTTAGGCCTTTTCCACTTTTGTAGGCGTGTACTGACAAATAGCAACTTGCATTGAAAACACATAAGTCTTGTGTAACTTATCAAACTTTAATCCAACACTAGGAATATATACACTTTATACATTAGTTAAATCAGTCTGGCCTGCTGCCATCTTTCTTCCTGCACACATTCCAATCAACTTACTTCCACTCAACTCGAGCCACCTAGCGTTAACTCGTCACGTGATCTCTTTTAATTACTAATATGTAAATTATTATCACGTGACAAGCCACAGTGGGTAGGACTGAACATTAACCACAGTGGGTAGGACTGAACATTAGCCACAGTGGGTAGGACTGAACATTAACCACAGTGGGTAGGACTCAACATTAGCCACAGTGGGTAGGACTGAACATTAACCACAGTGGGTAGGACTGAACATTAGCCAAAGTGGGTAGGACTGAACATTAGCCACAGTGGGTAGGACTGAACATTAGCCACAGTGGGTAGGACTGAACATTAGCCAAAGTGGGTAGGACTGAACATTAGCCACAGTGGGTATGACTGAACATTAGCCACAGTGCGTAGGCCTGAACATTACATCTCCACACACAACCGGATCAGCCATGGCGACTTGCTTCAAATAACAGAGCCTTGAGTCACACTACGGATTGAGATTCTGTCAGAAAACAACAATCCGGACACTTGCTACGTCCGCCAGACACTTGCTACGCCCGTCAGACACTTGCTACGCCCGTCAGACACTTGCTACGCCCGCCAGACACTTGCTACGTCCGTCAGACACTTGCTACGTCCGCCCGACACTTGCTACGTCCGCCAGACATTTGCTACGTCCGCCAGACACTTGCTACGTCCGTCAGACACTTGCTACGTCCGTCAGACACTTGCTACGTCCGCCAGACATTTGCTACGTCCGCCAGACATTTGCTACGTCCGCCAGACACTTGCTACGTCCGCCAGACACTTGCTACGTCCACCAGACATTTGCTACGTCCGCCAGACACTTGCTACGTCCTTCAGACACTTGCTACGTCCGCCAGACACTTGTTACGTCCTTCAGACACTTGTTACGTCCTTCAGACACTTGTTACGTCCTTCAGACACTTGTTACGTCCTTCAGACACTTGCTACGTCCTTCAGACACTTGCTACGTCCTTCAGACACTTGTTACGTCCTTCAGACACTTGTTACGTCCTTCAGACACTTGTTACGTCCGCCAGACACTTGCTACGTCCGCCCGACACTTGCTACGTCCGCCAGACACTTGCTACGTCCGCCAGACACTTGCTACGTCCGTCAGACACTTGCTACGTCCGTCAGACACTTGCTACGTCCGTCAGACACTTGCTACGCCCGTCAGACACTTGCTACGTCCGCCAGACATTTGCTACGTCCGCCAGACATTTGCTACGTCCGCCAGACACTTGCTACGTCCGCCAGACACTTGCTACGTCCGCCAGACACTTGTTACGTCCTTCAGACACTTGTTACGTCCTTCAGACACTTGTTACGTCCTTCAGACACTTGTTACGTCCGCCAGACACTTGCTACGTCCGCCAGACATTTGCTACGTCCGCCTGACACTTGCTACGCCCGTCAGACACTTGCTACGTCCGCCCAACGATTGCTACGTCAGCCCAACGATTGCTACGTCCGCCAGACACTTGTTACGTCCGCCCAACGATTGCTACGTCGATTGCTACGTCCGCCAGACACTTGTTACGTCCGCCCAACGATTGCTACGTCCGCCAGACACTTGCTACGTCCGCCAGACATTTGCTACGTCCGCCAGACATTTGCTACGTCCGCCTGACACTTGCTACGCCCGTCAGACACTTGCTACGTCCGCCTGACACTTGCTACGCCCGTCAGACACTTGCTACGTCAGCCCAACGATTGCTACGTCATGCCAACGATTGCTACGTCCACCCAACGATTGCTACGTCCGCCAGACACTTGCTACGTCCGCCCAACGATTGCTACGTCCGCCCAACGATTGCTACGTCCGCCCAACGATTGCTACGTCCGCCCAACGATTGCTATGTTTGAGTAAATTCTCGTTTCATTTATTCGTCCGTCATCATAGGCGTATGTATGTTTGAGGAGGCAATATCATTCTTCAATAAGCTGGTCTGTGTAAGTGACCTTTGTTGACAAAATTTAATACATATATTCCGATCAGAGATGTAGATAGGAAAAGCGTCCCGCGGCGAGGGTCAAGCGTCTTGTCGACATCTCTACTAACCTTGGCAAATGCCATATTTTGTATCATTTTACGCCCATGATATGACTTTGAAAATAAACACGTTTTTCTAGTCGGGTTTGTCAAATCTAACCGGTGTTCAATCAAATCTACTTCTAAGACCTATGATGACAATGAAATCTACTTCTTAGACCTATGATGACAATGAAATCTACTTCTTAGACCTATGATGACAATGAAATCTACTTCTTAGACCTATGATGACAATCAAATCTACTTCTTAGACCTATGATGACAATCAAATCTACTTCTAAGACCTGTGATGACAATCAATGTGGTGTTACCAGAGAGGATTCAGATGGTTCGATGATTGCTTAAAGCCTGAACCCTCGCCCAGTCTTTGTTACAGCTGAGTGCAAGTAGTCCAGGAATGGGTTTGTTATGCTTCATTGACTAGTTGCTAATGGCGGCGACTTGAATATGTCTATAAACATTGTCTGGAGGCCACGTGACTTACTGGTGGTGGCACTACTTGATAGATCTGTCACCACAAACTTCTCCAAACAATGTTCAAACAAAACAGTCAAAAATATGATCACACCAGCAGTAACTTATAGCTGTTAGACCGTGTTAACCTGTGGCAACTGCCCGAGAGCCTCTCTATGCACCACAACCCTGTCCACCCACCTGACCACAACCCTGTTCTACCACCTGACCACAACCCTGACCTCCAACCTGACCACAACCCTGTCCTCCCACCTGACCACAACCCTGTCCTACCACCTGACCACAACCCTGTCCTACCACCTGACCACAACCCTGTCCTACCACCTGACCACAACCCTGTCCTCCCACTTGACCACAACCCTGTCCTACCACCTGACCACAACCCTGTCCTCCCACCTGACCACAACCCTGTCCTCCCACCTGACCACAACCCTGTCCTACCACCTGACCACAACCCTGTCCTACCACCTGACCCCAACCCTGTCCTCCCACCTGACCACAACCCTGTCCTCCCACCTGACCACAACCCTGTCCTACCACCTGACCACGCACCCTGTCCTACCACCTGACCACAACCCTGTCCTACCACCTGAACAACGACATCTCCACTTACATCTCTACAACCCGCTGCCCACCCCTACCCATCAATGCAACTTTCATCTCCCAATTCATGTCCAGGTAAACAGACATATGATAGTCGAATAGAGATGACCTGATTTTCAATATAATTATAATTGAAAGAAAGGCATAACCAACAATAGTCCAGTTGTTTTCTCAGGTAACTTAACCACGCGCAGTAGGACCAGATGTTTGACCAGGTAACTTAACCACGTGTCCATAGGACAAGATGTTTGACCAGATAACTTAATTAACCTGTGTCCATAGGACCAGTTGTTTGGCCAGGTAACTTTAAATACACCACGTGTCCATAGGACCAATTGTTTGGCCAGGTAACTTACACCACGTGTCCATAGGACCAGTTGTTTGCCTAGGTAACTTATTCACGTGTCCAGTAGGACACCACGTGTCAATGGCTCGGCTCACATCTTTAAGGACACCAAGCTTAAAACCATCCAGGCCTTCCCCTTGTCTTGTAACTCCACTCTCTTGTACACACATCAAAATGGTAAACTGTTGGTCGATAGAGTTCTAGTGTTGATTGTTCCTCTCTGTTGGCAACTGTTGGTCGATAGAGTTCTAGCGTCGATTGTCCCTCTCTGTTGGCAACTGTTGGTCGATAGAGTTCTAGCGTTGATTGTCCCTCTCTATTGGCAACTGTTGGTCGATAGAGTTCTAGCGTTGATTGTCCCTCTCTGTTGGCAACTGTTGGTCGATAGAGTTCTAGCGTTGATTGTTCCTCTCTATTGGCAACTGTTGGCCACGCTGCTAGGCATCCCTCCAAACAAAGATGACAAGGCCGAGAGTTCAAGCAGCTCAACCCTGTTTTATGCGAGCTTGTTGACGTCGTACAATGAAGCCGTGAACACACGATAAAGCTGTGTCGTAAATTCGGGGGAAAACTCCACGTGGCGCATGACCAACTTTACTAAGCACTCTCCACTATTCTCTATCAGTCATTCTCAGCCTATAGTTTAGTCGGTTACATAAGTCTAAGTCTTTATGTTTGTTATCATTCTGTCATTAGATAACATACTATTGGTCAGACGTTAACTAACTCTATTACACACAACAACCCCTACCATGTGCTCTACAGCACTGAGAATGAGTGTAAATAGAACCACAAAATGAGAACCACTAGCATGTGCTCTACAGCACTGAGTGTTCATAGAATCACAAAATGAGAACCACTACCATGTGCTCTACAGCACTGAGTGTAAATAGAATCACAAAATGAGAACCACTAGCATGTGCTCTACAGCACTGAGTGTTCATAGAATCACAAAATGAGAACCACTAGCATGTGCTCTACAGCACTGAGTGTTTATAGACTCACAATATGAGAACCACTGCCTTGTGCGCTGTCGCACTGAGCGTATCGTGCCTAAAGAACCTGATTGGGCCGGTTTGTGGAAGTAGGCCACGTCAATAGGGGGAGGGGCGGGCTACAGTGAATCACTGGCAGTTGAGCGATGACGTAGCCAAGCTGACGCGTTCTTCAAGTCAACAGCTACGCCTGGTCTGCTGTAGTTAGTTGCGTGTCTTTGTTCACACTCAGACGTCATATCTGTGCACCGAGGGGAACTGAAGATTCCTGGAGCACTCGAGCTGCTGACAAGTGCCAATCACGAGCTCGTGAACCGCACACACTCACTTCAAACAGAGAGAGGCGAGCGAGAGGTTGTTGCAGCAGACCCGTGAAAGGTGAATTATCACGGCACCTGGTCGGAACATTTGAACCCTCACGACTCATGCCACATCCTTTTTAGTTGAAATTTTGATTGCAAATCGATTTCCAATGTCATTACAGGATTCAGTTACAATTAATAATAATCAAATGCTTATAGAAAAAGGTATGCGCGACCCTAACAAGGCGCCAGAAAATAGCGAATATATCGGCAAAAGCCTTCTTCTAGGACATCAGTGGAATCATGTGTCCTACTGATCACATACACAAAAAATAACGCCAGGGAACTACTTTTGAGCCTTCAAACTTTGGCTCGGGATAATTTAACTTAAAACTTTTTTGTTTGTTTGTTTTAATATTATGGAATTTAATAACATAGGATCATTTAACAGGCACAGTACATGTTCATGTATGTCGTATGTTAATAGGCATAATAACTGAATTTATTGTTGCGTCGAGAACTTCCACCATTAAAAATGGGGCAAAGTACCCTACCCTACGGGATTTACTTAACGCCGATAAAAATAACGATTTTACTTTTACCGATATATACCAGGTCAGTGAACATGGAACACAAAGATTTTTTGCCGCGGCAATTATTTTTTTATATATAAATTTCTTTTAAAAAATTAATTCAGGATTTAGGATGGACTAAAAATTTTAAAAATGTAGGATGGGAATGTAGGTCAAATGTCTACTACAATAAACGTGTGCATAAATATCACAATATTTACAGGCGATAAAGCGTGGGGATTGAGATAACCGATGCTGTGAGGCAATTTTTAGTCCTCTTGTGTTCTAGATGTTAGGGTTCGGCAACAATTTTTAGTCCTCCTGTGTTCTAGATTTTAGGGTTCGGCAACAATTTTTAGTTCTCTTGTGTTCTAGATGTTAGGGTTCGGCAACAATTTTTAGTCCTCCTGTGTTCTAGATTTTAGGGTTCGGCAACAATTTTTAGTCCTCTTGTGTTCTAGATGTTAGGGTTCGGCAACAATTTTTAGTCCTCCTGTGTTCTAGATTTTAGGGTTCGGCAACAATTTTTAGTTCTCTTGTGTTCTAGATATTAGGGTTCGGCAACTAAAAACTGGTGAGAACAGATAACAGAGGTCGAGTTAACGGAGTAACACCAAAAAAAATATATATTTTTTTAAATCTGATAACACACACCTTTGTAAGAGCTGTTTTAATTTTTTAAAATAATAATTATTAAAGTTATTTTCGACTATTAAACTGCTCGAATGTCATTTAAATAAATTGCATAATATATTTAACTTTTTATTTTGAGAGAAATTCGTAAATTTTCACCATCTTTAAATATAATTCACGTAAACGACGAATGACCTGACACCCGCTGGGGTCGAACGATCACAGTCGGCAAGTGGAGAGGAATAAAAAAAAAAAAGTGTGGGAGGTTGTGGCAACAATGCTTCTTGCGTTGTTCCTTCACATAATAACATATGATTCGTAGAGGTTATAACGTCCGCCGTGCACGCGGAAAGTCCTGGGTTCAATTCCCAGATGGAACAATTTTAAAACAAAATGTTTTTTCTGCCTATTCTTGTCCTCATGTTTTACGAAAATGACCCTAGAGTCAGAAAATGACAGTTTATGGTTGGCAAGTGATGGTGGTGGGGGGGGGGGAGGTAACACCGTAACAACAACCGCTGTGCGCATGTCTCCACGTTTACTCGCTTTTTCCATTACTTCGTGCTGCTGTTTGTGTCCGTGCTCTGACCCCTCACCCGTTCCTTGCAATATCTATGACTAGCGACGCCGCGGGTCATCTTGTACAATTTAATATAATTAAAAATACTAAATAAATCTAAAATTTAGTTTTTTTAAAAAAAATTCCATGACTGGCCAGTGATGTTACTTACAATGTAATCAATGCCCAGCCAGATGGACGTGGGTGACCACACACGTGACTGGGAGCCAATGTATCATTGAAGGGCACTTTCACCTCAATGAAGTTATTACGCTAATCTTGATGACATCAAAATACCTACGACCCCCACCCCAGCCGTATATGGACAATGGGTTACATCTAACTGAGGAAGTCACAGTGTTGACCAGATGGCTGAGAACTGAGAAAACAAAGTCGAGCTTTGCTACTGGTAGATTCAACTAACCAATGGGAAACTAACGGAAAACACACGTCAACACCTCTGCTGGTACACACAGCACAATATTTATAGTATGTGTGTGTATGTACGAGTATATACATAAATATCTATTTCACATATATACACAGATATCTCCAATTCATAAGTTTTTTTATGTTTGGTGTAGTTCGATTTTCCACCAGGAATCGTTAAATCTCTCATCGTGTTATGTTGCTGTTTGGGGGCGGGCGATCTGACCTTTCAACTTTTTTTTAAAGGGCAAGGTTTGGGGGGAAGGGTGTCCCCTGAAAAGAGGGAGGCTGAGGGGGCATTTCAAAACCTGACAGACGGGTGTTAATGACGTTGCTGATCCTGCAAGTTTGTTATCTGTCGTGTCAGGCCCATGGCCCGTGTGCCAGGATATTTAACATTATGGATTATTGCTCCACCGGCAACAGTTTTTTTTAGCGTCTAAACATATTTATACTTAAAACCACAAACACAAGTCGTTTAAATCTTAGACCCCATCGAGCCAGTCTCTCTCTATGGACACAATGTAAGCCAAGGTGGGGGAGTCATACCTTTCTAGTGACTCTTCGCGTCTCAATCCCATTGTATTTGATCCGTGCATTCACTGAACAGATCAAATCTTAAGCTGACAAGAGCG
>MUZC01004452.1:129508-146478 GCA_002072015.1 Radix auricularia
CCCCCCCACACACACACAACTTACCTCCAGGTTGTGAACAGCTCGTTTGGAAGACTGATTCCCATCAATGGCCTTAGCCAGCAGGTCAGTGACTTTGTGGACAAGAAGATCAAATGGACCTTGTGTCTCCAGGGATTGCTTTAAATCAATCTGTTGATCACGGGAAAATTGAGTTTAGTTATGGAGATAGATTTTTAGAGCACAAACTTAAAAGACTTAGTCCTGAGGTTGGCCCACTACGGAGTTCTTTGGGGCCCTGGGAAGCTTGCAGTAATATCGAAAAGGTCAATACATTTATGTTAAAGATGAATGTTTGTACTTCAGATCAGGCGTAATTTTGGTTAAGTTCGACCCTTTGACGTTTCATTAATTTTTAAAAATTTTTTGCTCTAATGTATTCCTAGCCCGGAAATGGTTGCCCATGCGCACCACTGTTACTCTGTCTGTTACTGAAAGTACGGTACTGACTTGACCTAATGACCAATCATCATCACCAGTCCGGTGACCTTGAGGGCACGGACACATCAACAGATAGCGATCTCCACAATTGCCTATTTTGAGTGGCAGCCAGTAATTCATTCGATCTCTCCCCTGTCCATTCCTTTATATTGTCAAGCCAGCTTTTCCGCTGTCGACCTCTTCGCCGGCCCCCCTCTACAGTACACTGAAGGATGATTTTTGTCAGAGTATCATGTCGCAGTACATGACCGAACCATGCTATCTTACTACCTTACGTCTCTTAATTGTTGTTGTAACGGTTTCTTGGCGACCCACAATAAAGTTTATTTTGTCCCAGGCACGTTCATTGGTCTTGTGTTCTAAATAAGATAATAGGCAATAGGAGAATTTTCCTCATGCATTTGTTTTCACTTTGGTGAATTCTATATATATATATTATATATTATATATGAATGTGGGCAGAGAACATTAAAGAGAATGGCGGTACATAGCTAACAACGTTTATTAAATATGGGCAGAGAACATTAAAGAGAATGGCGGTATGGCGGTACATAGCTAACAACGTTTATTAAATATGGGCAGAGAACATTAAAGAGAATGGCGGTACATAGCTAACAACAACGTGTATTGAATATGGGCAGAGAACATTAAAGAGAATGGCGGTACATAGCTAACAACAACGTGTATTGAATGTGGGCAGAGAACATTAAAGAGAATGGCGGTACATAGCTAACAACAACGTGTATTGAATGTGGGCAGAGAACATTAAAGAGAATGGCGGTACATAGCTAACAACAACGTGTATTGAATGTGGGCAGAGAACATTAAAGAGAATGGCGGTACATATCTAACAACAACGTGTATTAAATGTGGGCAGAGAACATTAAAGAGAATGGCGATACATAGCTAACAACAACGTGTATTGAATGTGGGCAGAGAACATTAAAGAGAATGGCGGTACATAGCTAACAACAACGTGTATTGAACACGCTCATTAACACTTTCGTCAAGTCGTTAGGTCAATGGTGAAAACATGGGTCACATTCTTCAACAAGCTAGACTCTAGACATTCCCAACTCTAGACTTTCTTTGGGCCACATTCTTCAACAAGCTAGACTCTAGACATTCCCAACTCTAGACATTCCCAACTCTAGACATTCCCAACTCTAGACATTCCCAACTCTAGACTTTCTTTTTCTTTAGAACGCACGGCTTTAGAAAACCGTTACCTATGCACTTTTAAATCATGACGGCAACACGTGTTTGCATTACGTGAACCTGGCAGGTGAGTGAAAATTGAGTGCACTATTAGTGAGGGTGAGCAGACAAAAGCTCTCATATTGTACTCTGGAATAACTGGATACATGTTATCACGATGAACACAATGCCAATGTTTCAAGTTTGTCCCATCCAGTGGAATAACTAGATACATGTTATCACAATGAACACAATGCCAATGTTTCAAGTTTGTCCCATCCAGAAATCGTACCATCTTGTGTGTAATTAACAGGACTCAGAAGGTCAAACCGTGGGCTCTTAGTGGACACACACTGCAGTGACCACTGGGCTCTTAGTGGACACAAACGGCAGTGACCACTGGCTTGGGGATCACTGCCGGCGCTATGAGACGATCCATCACGTGCACAAACAGGTTGGGTGGCCAAACATCTCACACCTTAGACTAACACGAACTGTACAAGAATGCTCTCACAGGAAGAAACTGGTAAGAACAGAGATAATAGGTAAGCAATATGCTGGCTATTTGTGGTCAATATGCTGGCTATTTGAGGTCAATAGGCTGGCTATTTGTGGTCAATATGCTGGCTATTTGTGGTCAATATGCTGGCTATTTGAGGGCAATAGGCTGGCTATTGAGGTCAATAGGTCTTGTAAACGCAAATTTATATAGTAACTAGAAATAAAACGGCCAAGTGAATGGGTGTTAACCCCTTCTAGGAAATAGATGTTTACACCTTCAAGAAACTGGGAAGTTTATTTTATACCTTCCATGAAATAGATGCTTACACCTTCAAGAAACTGGGAAGTTTATTTTATACCTTCCATGAAATAGATGATTACACCTTCAAGAAACTGGGAAGTTTATACCTTTCATATAATAGATGTTTACACTAAGGTCTTAGATATTACACTACATGTCTAATGACTTCATGCTTGCTGCTTACAATTACGACAAACCAGAAATTTGCTTAATGGCGAAAAAGGAAAAGTTCAACACCTTATACATTCAAGGTGCTCTCAAACATGTACACACATAAGCCAAGGCAGACAGACATCTTAATATTCTTATGTTTCTTTCCAATTAAACATCTCGAACCGCTCATATCAAATTGGGTAAAGATTGGTAGATCATATTTATAAGTATATGGGATAATAATTACACTCTAATCTAGAAGATGTTAAACTTTTTTAAAATAACCTTAGGACTTGTATCAATCAAATGAAATATGTTTATTTTTATTCTATATATAATGCTATTACTATTGTTCTTTGGGGTGGGGTGAATTCACCTATTGACATCAAGTCTGTCTTTGTTAGCTGCCCCCACAACACATCGCTGGCCGTAACACTAAGGTAATCTTTGCAGGCAAACCTCACTGTGACGCAGCACAACGTCACAGCACTAACAGCGTGGGTGGGGAACAACCCGGGTCTGACTCATCGACGTCCCAGTGGGCACCCAACTACAGAAACGAGCCCCAGTGGGCACCCAACCACAGGATCGAGCCCCAGTTTCTAACATTTGCCACCCCAAAAAATCTGCAATTACCTTTCTATAAAGAGTCCAATGAATCAGGATTCTATAAATAAAGCGTAATATTGTGTGGCTGTGTTTGGTGGATTCATTAAACTAAACTAAGTCTAGCGCAGGGTAGTTGTCAAACAAAGTCTTAAGTGCACGGTCGTAAAACAGTAATAGAGGACTTAAATTGTATGAAGGTGAAGTGGATCACTTTTGAGGTTTTTAAAAAAATAAGTCATGTTTAACGATCCCAACAGAGAACAGTGACAGTCGTGTGTAATGATCCCAACAGAGAACAGTGACAGTCGTGTGTAATGATCCCATTAGAGAACATTGACAGTCATGTGTAATGATCCCAACAGAGAACAGTGACAGTCGTGTGTAATGATCCCAACAGAGAACAGTGACAGTCGTGTGTAATGATCCCATTAGAGAACAGTGACAGTCATGTGTAATGATCCCAACAGAGAACAGTGACAGTCGTGTGTAATGATCCCAACAGAGAACAGTGACAGTCGTGTGTAATGATCCCAACAGAGAACAGTGACAGTCATGTGTAATGATCCCAACAGAGAACAGTGACAGTCGTGTGTAATGATCCCAACAGAGAACAGTGACAGTCGTGTGTAATGATCCCAATAGAGAACAGTGACAGTCGTGTGGAATGATCCCACTAGAGAACAGTGACAGTCGTGTGTAATGATCCCAATAGAGAACAGTGACAGTCGTGTGGAATGATCCCAATAGAGAACAGTGACAGTCGTGTGGAATGATCCCAATTGAGAGCAGTGACAGTCGTGTGGAATGATCCCAATAGAGAACAGTGACAGTCGTGTGTAATGATCCCAATTGAGAGCAGTGACAGTCGTGTGTAATGATCCCAATTGAGAACCGTTCGGGTCGTGTTTGAACCACCGCTGTGATGCAATGAGTACAGTATCCTTCAGTCGTACAGCTTAGTCACGCTCTCTCTCTGACCACATGCCAATAGCAACAATAGGATGGCACATATTAGCACAATGGAAGAGCTTCTACGTTACACTGATACATCAGAAGCGATAGCTCGGTTTCGCCCTATCCTAATCCAGTGCAGGCGCGAGCAACTCCCGCTATCCACCTTTAGACAACCATCAACACAGGCCAACAACAGTTGACACCCATGGAAGCTGACATACGAAGGCGTACACTTTACTTTATTTAAAGTGCACTTGAGTTGGTAGATAGGAAGTCTCGGTCCTCAAGGTGGGTAGAAGTGGTAGCACTCAGAGCTGGCGGTCCTCAAGGTGGGTAGAGTAGTAGCACTCAGTGCTGGTGGTGAGACGGTCCTCAAGGTGGGTAGAGTAGTAGCACTCAGTGCTGGTAGTGAGACGGTCCTCAAGGTGGGTAGAGTAGTAGCACTCAGTGCTGGCGGTCCTCAATGTGGGTAGAAGTGGTAGCACTCAGAGCTGGCGGTCCTCAATGTGGGTAGAAGTGGTAGCACTCAGAGCTGGTAGTGAGACGGTCCTCAAGGTGGGTAGAAGTGGTAGCACTCAGTGCTGGTGGTGAGACGGTCCTCAAGGTGGGTAGAGTAGTAGCACTCAGTGCTGGTGGTGAGACGGTTCTCAAGGTGGGTAGAGTAGTAGCACTCAGAGCTGGTAGTGAGACGGTCCTCAAGGTGGGTAGAAGTAGTAGCACTCAGAGCTGGTAGTGAGACGGTCCTCAAGGTGGGTAGAGTAGTAGCACTCAGTGCTGGTGGTGAGACGGTCCTCAAGGTGGGTAGAAGTGGTAGCACTCAGTGCTGGTGGCGAGACGGTCCTCAAGGTGGGTAGAAGTGGTAGCACTCAGTGCTGGTGGTGAGACGGTCCTCAAGGTGGGTAGAGTAGTAGCACTCAGAGCTGGTGGTGAGACGGTCCTCAATGTGGGTAGAAGTGGTAGCACAGAGCTAGTAGTGAGACGGTCCTCAAGGTGGGTAGAGTAGTAGCACTCAGAGCTGGTAGTGAGACGGTCCTCAAGGTGGGTAGAGTAGTAGCACTCAGAGCTGGTAGTGAGACGGTTCTCAAGGTGGGTAGAGTAGTAGCACTCAGTGCTGGTGGTGAGACGGTCCTCAAGGTGGGTAGAGTAGTAGCACTCAGTGCTGGTAGTGAGACGGTCCTCAAGGTGGGTAGAGTAGTAGCACTCAGAGCTGGTAGTGAGACGGTCCTCACGGTGGGTAGAGTAGTAGCACTCAGTGCTGGTGGTGAGACGGTCCTCAAGGTGGGTAGAAGTAGTAGCACTCAGTGCTGGTGGTGAGGCGGTCCTCAAGGTGGGTAGAAGTGGTAGCACTCAGTGCTGGTGGTGAGACGGTCCTCAATGTGGGTAGAGTAGTAGCACTCAGTGCTGGTAGTGAGACGGTCCTCAAGGTGGGTAGAAGTGGTAGCACTCAGTGCTGGTGGTGAGACATTTGATGATGGCAGGGAGACACGACTGATTGTGGGGCCAACAGTTGCTGGACATTATAGAATGCACCCACCTTGAGATAATCCATCGGGGCTAGTGGACAGTTGATAACCTACAGTAGCAATGAGTCATGAGTGCGTGCATTGGTGAAAGTAACGGGGAACGGGGAGGGGTTCAAATAACGATCACGGGTGAAAGTAACAGGGAACGGGGGGGGGGGGTTGTATTCGGAGCGATACGGCGCATTTACAAGCAAAGTAATGGTACTGCATACAGTAGGTACTGTAATACATTCACAAGCCAAGTATTGGCGTCATATGCAGTAGGCACTGTAATACAATATACACAACCCAAGTATTAGATCAGTTTTCAGTAGATACTGTAATACATTCACAAGCTAAGTAATGGTACCGCATTCAGTAGTGACTGTAATACAATATACACAACCCAAGTATTAGAACAGTATTCAGATTATATTTAATTCACCAGAGCAAGATTCAGTAAAGTGCAAATAATCATGACGAATGATCGCAGTTTATGGTTGACAAGCCATGGTGGGGCCCGGGTGCAGGTAACCATAACCGCAGTACCCATGTCTCGAATCCAAACAATGGGTCGCCCCCCCCCCCCAACGTCCACTTACGTTGTTTTTTTTTCGTCACGCAGCTGTTCCTATCTGTTCTTTGCAGTATATATGAGCAAGTCTGCGCCGTATGCTGCGCCGCGGGTCGTGTCTAGTACAGGTTATTATGTTTAAAACTCAACAGATTTGTGTTAATTTCTACGTTAAAGTAATTTAAGTCAACTTAGTGGATTCTACCAAGACAAAAAGATTTTTACAACTTATCCTATTGAAAACAGTTCCAAACGTCTTGTAGCTCAAATATTTATGCTTGAAAAAAAAAACTAGTTGAAAATGAGAAACATTGTGTAATGAAATATGAGAAACGTCAAAGACTATGGATTCATTATTGGCCTTGTTACGTTGTGCATTTGATTGTCACCACTGCAACAGTGTTTGGACGGGATACTTTAAGAATATGGGTTAAGGACGAAGTTGACACACACACGTCGTCGCATGAGAATTAGGGCCTGAAATCTCTATCATCACTTGACACGATGCGCATGGGCTCCTGTGGAATCTCGTTCTTCAAGTCACCTGACATGAGCCACCACTCAGGTATACACACCCAACACTGTTTTGATGACCCCAGGTTACACACCACCGACTTAACGCTGATTTCATTATCCTCCATTTCATCAATACATACTTCCAGCACCTTTAGGGGCAAAGTTTAAACAGGCGCAAGAGTCATTGATAGCAGGTAAATAAAAATCATCAATGTATACACTAGCCGACATCATGATCACCAAGAAATCTTACCGGCTTTTCTCTTCATTTCAAGTGACCGTGTGACGGTCTATAATATCAAGACGAACGGCTCAGTTACTGGTGTACAGGAACCAAATGAAATCAGCGAGAAGGCCGCGTTATCAGCTCTACAAATTAAACGTCACAACCCACTCAGCTTTTAACAGAAATAATAGAAATGATACACAATTCAAAATTACAAGATAATATTTGACGTTAGAAATACGTTTGTGACACTCTAAAAAAGTCAAAACAAACATCTTCCATAAGTTTTAGGGATAAAATGAGCGACGAAACATGGATGATCATGTAATGGATGCTAAATTTTGGATGAACATCGTTAATATTTCTGCGGCTACCGTTTCATTGGTCAGGAGTTCCACAAGGAACTGTCCTAGGTCCCTTACTATTTTTAATTTATATAAATGACTTACCCAACAATATCTCAACAGGAACTAAAGTTATGTTATTTGCTGATGATTGTATAATCTATAGAACAATCAAGTCAGAACAAGATAGCAAAATTTTACAAAAAGACTTAGATGAATTAATAAAATGGGAAACTAACTGGAGTATGTCCTTTCACCCAGAAAAATGTCAACTGCTAAGAGTAACAAAGAAAAAGAAACAAATAATTTCAAAATACTTCATTCATGGAAAAGAACTAACCCAAACTAAAGATGGGAAATACTTAGGAGTCATAATAAATGAGAAACTATCTTGGAACCCCCATGTCAATGAAGTTATTAAAAAATCAAACAAAACCTTAGGCTTTATAAAAAGAAACTTTTACAAATGTAACAAAAATATAAAACTAAAATGCTACCTCACCCTGGTGAGACCTATACTAGAATATGCATCTTCAGTATGGGACCCATCCACCAAAGAAAATATTGATAAGTTAGAACAAATCCAAAAAAAAGAGCTGCCAGATTCATTATTGGAGAATATTCAAAACTGACAAGAGTAACACCATTAGTTAAATCATTAAACCTTGAAACACTAGAGGATAGAAGAACCAAGAGTAAATTAGTAATTATACATAAGGCAATTAATTCTAATTTAGAAATACAACTCAAAGATAACTTAATACAACCCTCAAATAGACATAAAGATAAAAACACCTTTCTTATTCCATATGCAAGAACAAACACATACAAGTTTTCTTTCTTTCCGTCCGGTATTCGGGCGTGGAATGGGTTGCCTTAAGAAACCAGGAAAGCCAACACTTTATCATTATTTAAAACTCTAGTAAGAATACAGGACTAAACACAAACCATAGAAATACGTAGGACGCAATAATCTTCTGTACAGAAGGAGCGTCTGTAACATATGAGATAAGGACACTGGTGGTCATTTGGTTGTATTTTTAGATGCATTGGGTTCAGTTCTCAGAAACAAACAAGAGCATACGTCATTGCGGCTACCGTTTGATTGGTCAGTTATTTGAGCAACTCCAGCCCCACCCTATGTGCCAATTAATCAAAAATTGTTTTTAGAAACCTAAGAACTTTGATCAAATCTTTCAACCAGCAGCAGGACTCCAAACTCTATATACACACACGCCTACATAAAATTGATTTATAACGCATGTATGTTACAAAATAGTTTTAACTGCTAACTGCGTCACAACAGGATATGCAAGTTTACCACCGGCCCCCACCCACGTCTTAAGGTAAGGATTTTACTGTCCTTCAAAGGTAAATATGCATATGTGAACTCCAGTCTTTCTTTAAAAACAGGGTGACTTGTGATGCAACAAGTTGTGTACCAACAACAACAAAAAGTCCTAAAAATAATTGATTTTTTTAAAAAAATATATACATAAATACTTATAAGCATCAATATTTGGGGAAATCTAAGCAGTTCAAATTTTGATGCCAGTTGTTGAAATCAATGTTACAATCACACATCTGAACAGCCTTTCTCTCTGACGTGGATGGTCATGAGACTAGTTTGTTAGACCAGACCAGTCAGTATTAGTGAGGAGTGATACCGTGCATTTCTATAGAAAGTTGGTTATGAGACTAGTTGGTTAGACCAGACCAGTCAGTATTTTAGTGAGGAGTGATACCGTACATTTCTATAGAAAGTTGGTTATGAGACTAGTTTGTTAGACCAGACCAGTCAGTATATAGTGAGGAGTGATACCGTACATTTCTATAGAAAGTTGGTTATGAGACTAGTTTGTTAGACCAGACCAGTCAGTATTTAGTGAGGAGTGATACCGTACATTTCTATAGAAAGTTGGTTATGAGACTAGTTTGTTAGACCAGACCAGTCAGTATATAGTGAGGAGTGATACCGTACATTTCTATAGAAAGTTGGTTATGAGACTAGTTGGTTAGACCAGACCAGACCAGTATAGTGAAGAGTGATACCGTACATTTCTATAGAAAGTTGGTCATGAGACTAGTTGGTTAGACCAGACCAGTATAGTGAAGAGTGATACCGGACATTTCTATAGAAAGTTGGTCATGACACTAGTTTGTTAGACCAGACCAGTATAGTGAAGAGTGATACCGGACATTTCTATAGAAAGTTGGTCATGACACTAGTTGGTTAGACCAGACCAGTATAGTGAAGAGTGATACTGTACATTTCTATGGGAAGTTGGTTATGAGACTAGTTGGTTAGACCAGACCAGTTAATAGTGAAGAGTGATACCGGACATTTCCATACCGTTGTTTGCAAACATTTTCACCTGAAGAGCTACACCCTGGTCCTAATTATTGGAGTTAAAAACATCGTCACTGCAACACCACCCCTACCCCACCCATTTCATAAAAAAAATAATGTTAAGTATACACATGATTCTGACCGTAGATCTCAATAGAGCATACACCAAAAACATTAACCGTTGGGTTCGAGTGTAAGGGATGACCAACAACACCACTTAGAATGGAGTAAAAGTCTGGAGTAGGTGGCCTCAATGGTCGTCATTAATTGTATGTTAAATATGAGAATAGTCATATTGTTGACGTATCTTTGAAGTTCTTGCCGTAACCGGTTTGTCATGACGGGAACGGGCTGCCACTGATAACACGTCGACAGTTGACTTGTAAGCTCCTCGAGTCACGTTACACTTACAGTTCTGTATGACCTAACACGACCAAGTGCTCCGATGCGTTCAAACCTGCTTGCTATCTCACCAACGTCAAACTGAGCCATTCCAAAATAGGGGGCATAAAATATATATCTAAATTAAATTAGTAACAAATTTGTAGGGAAAATATCTATTTTAAGTTTTAATTAGTGAATTTGCAAAGAGATATGAAATACTTAATTAAACACGATGACTGATGAAATAAACGAGACCAGTGAGTGAGGCAAAACTGTAATATGTAGTAATATTTACGTTTTAATTTAAAAATACAATATAATTTTAAAACAAATGAAGTAAATGCTTAAGTATTTATCCCTAAACACACTCTAATAGCCCCCCCCCCCCCCCCCCCCCCCCCCCNGGGTGGGGGGCAAGTCAGAAAATAATTGAGAAGCATTGGTATATAATATGCGCTTCCTCTTCTCGCTGTGATAGTACCGCTATGGCATACACAGGGTATGGTTGGCTGATGCAATAACAGCAGCTTTTATGCGGATTTTCAACGTTGACCTCATGTTCTGCGATACCGCCCTAGTACTCCTCGAGGGCAGTGTTGTCGGAGCGAATAAAATAAGTAGGTCATGGAAATATTTACGCAAAACTATGACCCCCTCCCCCTCTCTTCCCTACAGAAGCAAGTACTCTTAAGAAAATATCGGTATGTCCAAGGTTAAATATCAGTGGCGTAAAATTTTAAAAACATTAAATGAAAATCACAACAAATTTAATTTTCGATGAAACTAACATGTGCGGTGACTGTGCACATTTATTCTCTGCAGCACTGACAGCAGTATAATTCAGTATATTTATAATCGCAGTTATTAGTTATTGAACACCAACACACTACAGTCTAAATATAATACCCCCAGCCTCGGCTATAACTAAACATCAAATAAATCGATTTCTCCAATGTTGTGAGAGATTTAATATAAGCTATTACTAAAAAGGTTTCAAAGAGCCCACAAAATCTAACATCTAGCTTATGGAATAGAGTTAATCGTTAATGAATGCAAACAATTCCCCGATAATCAACAAATCACTACACAATAGGTACAATAGCCAGGTACAACCCAGATACTGGAACATTTTTTTGTTTTTGTTTATCCTTGACCTTCATCTTACATGTGAATGCGATGCAATAAATACATCCATGTCAAGAACACAATAATCACATTAAAAGTTGTATGCGTATTTATTTCTTTTTACAATTTTTTTTATTTATTTTTTTTCCTTCTAAAATTAGACAACAATTTTTTTAAAGTCTGATTACTCACTAAAATGTAGTAAATAATAAAATATGCCTTTAAATAAGATTTAGCACACAATATGCCATAAAAATTTTAATTGAATGTAAGCAAAACTTACAGTGTTAATTTCATAAATTTAGACTTATATTTGTCCTCCTCTAAAGCTTCACCTGGGTAATGAATTGGAAGAAGATTTTTTTGGTGTTTTTAAAAAAAAAATTCTTACCAGGTTTCATAGCACAAAGGCAATGTAAATGAATTTAAGTTTAACACTCCACCAAACTAGCCATGGCCTACAAGATTGATTTAAGTTTAACACTTCACCAAAGTAGTCATGGCCTACAAGATTGATTTAAGTTTAACACTTCACCAAACTAGTCATGGCCAACAAGATTGATTTTCAAGCCTTGAGAAAGTCTTTAAAAATATCTCAGGTGACCATAAAAGTAAGTTACTTAGAACTCAGTCTAGAAATAACCTTATATATCACCATGTTGTCACTGCCATAGAAAGTACAAAAGTAAATGGAAAAGACGTAAACAGGGTAAGGGTTAGCCTGACAGGGCGTAACAAAACGCTGTTTTGTTACGTCCTGTCATGCTAACCCCTTACCCTGTTTACGTCTTTTCTATTTACTTTTTTATAAGCCTGATTGCAGTCTCACCCCTCATTTTGTTTACATAGAAAGTACAAGAGACAGAAGGGTGTGGGAGGGCACACGACACAGGGACAAGCAATCTGACTATGGTGGACCTGGATCTGTGGGGGATGTCTTTAGTCAACAACTGAGATGACTGAGGATGTTGTAGTCAACTCATATCTCATTAAAAAATAACGTCCTCATGACAATATAAGGTTGGCATGTTCAGATGTACAAGTACAAATATAATTGGGATAATTCTTTGCATAAAAACATCTGTAAGTAAATCCTAGTAAACAGATACCTTACACAAGACATCCCTTACCCTTTATATCGACAAACCTGATATATATATATATCTATTTCCATAAACAAAAAGGCAGTGAAAATGCCATTACTATTAAATTATGCAAGCTTGAGATAAGAAAAAAAAACTTTTATAATTTACTAGGGTACAATAGGAAACAACATTATATTTATTAAGAATACAATTTTATAAAAATAATTTCAAACAAACCTTACCTGAATTAGATCTATTCCAGCATTTCTGAAAATAGATTGAAAAATAGTTAAAAATTGAATTTTAAAAAAGATGGATGTGATAATATATTTAAAATGTTATAAATACAGATACCTAGAAAGCTAGAATTTTTAATTTGGTCCAGACAGATCTACAACAAAGATAGAAAGCAAGAGCTTCAACTGCTATTTAAATCTTTATAGCTTCCTACTTGGAATAAGCTTGTTTTAAAAGTTACTTACATGAAATTATACAAGACAAAGAAAAAATTACTTTGTAGCTCTATAACCGAATACATTATTCACAATGATGGACATTACCAAAAACAATTAGAATATAAGAAGAGAAAGGATGTGTGTGCATTATACACAGTACTGAAGGTCAGATAATATTCCTGCCACAACAGACCACACCAGGTAACAAACAATGGAAAATTGGCTATTTTACAGAGTTTACTTGAGTTCATGATATTTTTTTTTTTTTAAAAACAGTTAGCTAATCCGAAGAATCTCCACCCTGATGTCACGACGCTACCAGTTGCTGGAAACAGAGTTCTATTAAGTCTAAAAGGATTTTAAAAAATGAAAAGTTTTAGGGTTTGTGTTAGGTATGGCTATAGAATTTTAATTTTAGCTTTTTTTACGGACGTGCCATATCAACAAAGATGGCCACCAGTAATGACCGTGATGTCGCGGTCGAGATTCTTCGGATTAACCAAACAGTTAAATACAAGAACAAAATGACCAGAAAAGGTGAATCTGAAGATATCTGATAAGTAATTCCTGGGGTAGGAGTGGGAATAATGACTTGACACGAAACCATTAATTGAGTGCAAACTGCAAACCAAAAAATAGGATTAAACTTTTTTTTTTAAAGGCAGAGAATTGAGCCCAAAAAGAAATGAGTTTTGTGCATACAAGATACCTCAGCAGCTATGCTTGTTATATTGTCAATTAGACCCACTCTTTACTTTAACCAAATAATGGCAACACACATATCTTTTCACGTAGTTGGTTAAAAAATGACATAAAACGGAATAACGGAGACATCCCAGTGTGATTTAGATTCTCAACAAGAATGTTTAATAAGTGTAACTTATGACATAAATTAACATTTTTGGCTCAATTGAAATTAACTATTAATTTTTAAAAAATTAACTATTAAATTTAAATTAATAGTTAACAGCCCTAATTAATTTCTTATAATTAGGTGCATATTTTGCTTTAGGTGCTTGCCATACTCCTTGTTTGTAATTTGTTTATCAGTAAATGTGTAATGCTTTAACGGTGAGTGTGTCAATATCATGGGTAAGCTTTCTTTGTTTTATTAAATATAAATATACTGGAGTTTCCTTATTACAAAATAAATGAGGGAGCCAATTTGTTGGCCCAGGCAGGTATGATGAGAAAGGCAAAAGGGCAATCAATCAGCAGTGATAATTTATGCCTCTGGATTGACTGGTTGGTCATCATAACAGATATTTAGATTGCTTCTTACATTTCTTGTAAATCCTGTAAATGTAAGGCAGGGGTCTGGAAACTTTTTGTCAGAGAGCCACATATTTTGAAAAGTAATCGTGTGAGAGCTATACATTATGTTTAAAACTAAAAGCTCAAGTAAATGTGTTCATTTTGTGTAATTTCGCACACACAAAAAATAATTACATTTCTGAATTTTTAAAATAACATTGTTATGCTGTTTTTATATATGCAATTATTATATACATCAAAGGAGTCTGAATGACATATTTTTAAAAATAATCGAACTTTTGCCGGAGAGCTAGATGCAGCCATCAATAGAGCCACATCTGGAACACGAGCCCTGGGCTAAGGTCTGGGCCTAAAACTTTTTGTGGAAATTAGTTTCATTTCCTTTTACAAAGACTAAATATAAATATAATAATATATAGTTTTATATAATAATAAGTAATTAAATAAAATATAATTATTTCTTTAAACTTTAAAAATAAATTGAAGTATGTCCCTTCTTTAAAAAAAAGGGCTTGCTCTTTTTAGACTTAGACTAAGTAAAGTACAGTGTACAGCACTGTTGTAGTGTCTGTAGTCAGGCGGCTCAGGTCAGTTCAGTTATGCCTTAATTTTAAAAATTTTGATTAAAATGTATGAGGATGAGTATGAGTAGTATGACTTTCGAATGACTAGTCATCTCAAAAGCCAAAGTTTATTAAGATTCAAGATAAATGATTTTAAAAAATTATAAAGAATGTGTGCTGAAGCGAAGTTACGGTTGCTGGAAAAGAGAATTCTATAAATTCTCTAAAAGGATTTTCAAAAATGGAAGGTTTTAGGGTTTGGGTAAGGTATACCAGTAAAGCTTTAGAATTTTCGGAAAATTGAAGGTTTTAGGGTTTGGGTTAGGTATCGGTATAGTATAGCCTATAGCCTATAGCTATCGGATATCCTATATAATTTTAATTTTAAAGCTTTTTAAAGGATGTGCTATAACAACAAAGATGGCCGCCGGTAATGACGGTGACGTCACGGTCGACATACTTCGTTTTTACCAGAATGTTACTACCGAACTATTAATTATTTATTACTATTGCTGTTTATTACTTTTACATTTATCTGTTAACCAAAACTACATAATTATCAGTAACAATTCATTAGCTTCAAAATTACTGCCACTATGCCTCTTCCTCTTGTTAAATTCAATGTTTTTTAGTGGACCTGCAGTGCAGTCATCAGTGACAGTTCAGTATCACTGAGTATCAGTGGCGTAGCTAGGGGGGGGCGGTGGGGGCGGTCCGCCCCGGGCGGCACTCATCTAAAGGGCGGCATTTGTGGGCATTTGAAAAATGAAGCCCTTTCCGACAGCCGCAAATTTTCTTTTGAAGGGGGAAAAACAAGGTGAAACAAAAATATTCTTAATTTCGAGTCTTAACTAACGGATTTACGCAACATTTGTTTGATTACATAGTGGTTGTTATAACTAACGCAGAGCCGTTCAAAAATCAAAAGTCGCTTAAAAAAGGTATCGATTTGTTTGAAAATTTTAGGCAGCATGCGCCACAAATGGCGCTTTTATAAGAAAACTGCACAAAAAACAACACATCACTGCTGGGCCGAATAATGGGTACTATTAATATCGCAACGACAGTTTTTGTGTGGAATTTCGAAATGCGCAGAATGATGCGCTGACAAGTACCTACATGACATGGTGGTTCAAATATTGTGTAATTTATATTACTGTTTCAGTTTTAGAAAATAATTTTAAGGTAGTTTAACTTGCTAAAACATAAATTTATTTTGTTTATATTGCATTTAAGTAGCACACATAGATTTATGTGTTTTTCATTAACATCCCTTTATTCTTTAAAAATACTACGCCTATCAAATTAAAGTAAATTGTACATAATTTGAATTCGTCTATTTAATGGAAAATAATTAAGATTTAGCGCAAGAACACGAAAATATTCAAATTTCTCCGTTAATAAACATAGCAATAACATAAATAATTTCGAAAAGACATACTTAACAATTTCAAGCGTCTTGGAAAAATTGACATCTGAAGAAGTAGCTAGTTAAACGAGATCAGATGCTGGAACTTTACGCATATCATTGCAATATTTTTCTTTTCTATAGAATCTCAATTTATGGAAAAACATTTTAAAATAATAATATTTCAAACCCATTTCATTGAACAAACTTACGGGCCGTCCATAAAGTGGGTCACGCTATTTTTTGACCATTTTTACCCCCCTCCCCCTGTCACAAACTGTCACAAATCTCGGAAACCCCCCCCTAAAGTACGTCACACGTTCGTACAAAAATATTTTTTAAATTATCAAAATAATTAAAATTTAACATAAAACAGCGTGACGTCACACATGGCCAGACACCCCCTCCCCCTTGTCACAAACTGTCACACTTTTTTACACCCCCTCCCCCCTCTGGAGCATGACGTACTTTATTGACGTCCCTTTATGCGCTAATACAGAACGCTGTTATAGATTATACGGAGCTGGCGATATCAACTGACGCCGAGTTAGAAGGATAAAAAATACGAGTGGAGAAAATTCAGGTGATGGGGTTCTACCTTTAGAGCAAGTCGTACAACAAGAAATGTTTTTATCATAAAGATATAATTATAAAAGAAAATAATAGAACGCGCTGATCAGTTGCATGTCCTTGCAAGAAAATATTCGTATATAATACCATGTAACCTACTGATTGAAAAATGTTATCAAATTATTATTTTTTTATTATCATTGATAAAGACCATTTAAATATTGAACGAAAAGGTTCCAGGTTTTTATGGCTGTGCACAGGGCCTGGCTTAGCATTTTCGGGGCCTTCTGCAGCTTATTATGCGAAAGGGAATGCGTTGGGCCCAATTTGGGTAGGGATAAGGTATTAACAAGGATAATAAGTGAAAATTAAGATAGGTGGGGCATATGAAAGCGCGAACCCACTGCGGCAGAATAGGT
>MUZC01004452.1:156370-171247 GCA_002072015.1 Radix auricularia
GGGGGGGGGGGGGGGGGGGGGCAGAACTGGCTATAGCCAGGGCCCCCGACGGTTTGGGGCCCCCAAACTTTTTATATTTTATAATAAAAGTGTACAAATGTTTGCACGAACCTTGAACTTGAAAATATAATAAATTAAATAAATTTATAAATATTATCTATTAAACTGATCGCTAATCAGAATCAGTCCTGGTGGTCTTAAGTCTTAATAATCAAAATACTTCATTTGATTGGCTCACTAAGAGAACATATAAAATATGGTTAATATTTTTAAAATTTCTTAATTTTGATAAGCTCCGCTGGCCGTGTGGAAGCGGAAGAGTATAGGCTCGTGATGCAAGCGGTGTCTGGATCGATCCTAGTGGTGGAATATTTTTTTTAATAAATTTCTTTTCACACTCAACTGTAACATACCGACGAACGCTTCAAAGTTATTTCTTCTTGTATGTTTTTTTTTTTAGTATTAATATTTAGTTACAGTCTTATATTAGCTGCTAGCAATCATTTTATTTTAAGGGACGCTGGCTGGATAGGGCCCCCGTTTGATTGCAGCCCGGGGGCCTGTGCAGTCTTAATCCGCCCCTGGTATAGATAGAGTATAGAATAGAGTATAGTCATAGTCATAGTATTGTACTGTATTTACAATTTACAGTATACTGTATAATAGTACCGACAGTATAGTTATTTATGAGTATAAGTTATAGTATTGATTATTGAAATTATTGTCTATGTTAACTATGTACAGTGAGTGCATACTAGTGTATAGTATAGTATAGTCTTTCAGTTTCAGCAGAGAAAGTTTGTAATAACAAGTAAAGAGGCTTAAGACTAAGCCTAAGACTATTTAAACTAAACTGACTAAACGTGATCAAATTACTAATACTCAAAAATCAAAATTACAAATTATGACTGTATTAGTATTAGTTTTTGTAAAGTACAAACAACAACCTTAATGCATCTAGGATCTAGTCTGGAGTACATAGTACAGTAATACTTAGTAATATAGTAAAAGTTACTGTTACTTTTTGTGGCACCAAAGACCAAAGTCAAAGTATTTTTTTCTTTAATCTGGGGAATTTTTTTTTATATTCCTTTGACTTTGCCTTTATAAATTATTATAAACTTAATTTTAATTTTAAATATAAACTCTTGGCAGTCTTGGCTAAACGACCATCATTCTTAATAAATGAATTGCAAGAAGAAGAAAATATGTCTTAGTGTCAGTGGTAAATGAATGTCATAGAATGTAACATAATTAATAATTATTTAAAAATTCAGGTTAGAGTAACATTTTTGTTAGGTATACAACAGTACTTGTCTGTCTTGTAGCATAATTTTTATTTAAATTTACCATGGGCATGGCATTATGGCATGGCAAAATATCTTCTTACTCCTGCGTTTGCGTCACCAAAGAATTAAAAAATTATCTTAGTAAACACTGAACAATGTTAATGGTAAAATGAAATTGTCAGAATGAAATTTTTGCTTTAATAAATAAACATGCTTTATTGTGCGAATATGTGGAAACCCATATTCTGACCAATCACAGCTTATGACTGATCTATATATATATATAATTCATCAAATCAAGAGTGATAATGTGCAAGTCAGCATGACGAATGACCCTCCCTGGGGTTGACCAATCAGTTTATAGTTGACAAGCAAAGGAGGTGGAGAGGGGGTGGTCATCAAGACTAACAATGCTTCTTGAGTTCACTTTCACAGAAAAACATGCATTTTGTAATGTAGTGGTTATTACATCCGCCTAACACGTGTAAGGTCCTGGGTTCAAGCCCCAGCTGAGACATTATTTTTTAATTTTAAAAACATGTTGATGTTTGTGCCCGTCCTTTTCCCTTTCTTTTCGAACATGGCTGTAAAATTTGTTTTCTCAACATTGGGATAACTTCGGCGACGTGCTCTCATTTGTTCTCAGTAATGGAAAAGTAGTCACTCATACACTCTCCTCAACAATATGTTCAGTACATGAATACTTCTATATGTTGGCGAGTCAGAAATTATCACAAATTCTGAAATACTTCCTGCCAGTATCATCATTTACCTCCGAGAATGTTCTCATACCTCTCCTCGAGTTTACAATGCCGGCCAATGTTTGTTTAAATACCTGCTCTTTAATGGTTCTTCCGATCATGGTCATTACAAAGTTCTATTCTTGATGACTTTCTCGAGCCATCTATTGACAACGATGGTATTTCCGCACAAATTTCACATCTACCTTATCACACTGATGCCCCACCCTTTCACTCGCGCTTTTCTTATTTCTTCGTGATGCACTTTGTGTCTGTGCTTGTAACCCCCTCTTTTCACTATCTATGAGCAAGTCAGCGGCGTATTCTATGCTGCGGGTCGTATCTAGCAGTGATTATTAGTGTCAATAAAAAAATGCAATTATATCAGAACAAAATGTGACTGACTGAAAATGTGATATAGATGCTTCCATGATATTCAAATAGTCATGTGATTGTTAGCTTAATGTAAGTAATACAGTTAAAATAATTATTAAATAACAGTTAAATATGTGTGAATTTAATTTATTTATAATTTTAATTGTAATAATATTTTTTTCACATGTACCTCTGGGTGTTTATTATTGGTAACGTGCAAAAAAACCTGTCTAAGGACATTCAGCAGTCATTTCGGTGGCATGTTGTACCTACCTTTCAACAGCCGTCTCAACTGGCCATAATGTGCATCAAGTCAAAAATACTATTCATTATACTTATAATAAATAACAATGTTTTTGACTAAAAATTCCAAAGCGTACGCTCAAAATAAAGTCTTGGAAAATAATACTTCACAAAAAATAACTCGCTTTGAATGTCCACATAAACTTGTTCAATATGTAAAAATGAGATTTAATTTTTCTGAATGGCTGTGGGAGTCTGTAGGAGTTTGAGGGAGCAATTGCTATCAGTGACCGGACAGAAAATTGCCTTTTATTATGTAAAATATGTATTGTTATCTCTATGTGAAGCGCTGTGAGCCCGGCTCCAAGCTGGGATATAGCGCTATATAAATTATCATATTATTATTATATAGGATAATATCCTAAGCCTAGGTATTTATGGGAATATTATTTAATAGTGTAAGATTTGAGATTTATTATTTGGTGTTATAACTTTGGCTAACAATTACTAACATACAAATATTTATGGTAAGTCTTAGGAACTTTAATTTTAACATTAATAGTTGGACATGAAAATGAAAAATGCAGAACTGTGCAAATTTCTATTAAAAAATAGTTACATAAAAAGGTATTTATGAGCCTGAGGAGACTTTAAAAAATCAAAAAATGTACTTGCAAAAAGCCTTCATCAGCAATCAAACAAAAAACCAATAAAAGTCATCATCATCATGGCCTGTCGTCCCGTCTGAGACATAGGCCAAAAAATAAGGCTCTCCAGGCATCCCAGTCCTGTGCCAGTCTCTCCAACTGCACCCACTCTTTAGGTGTCTGCCTCCAGTTTCTTTCTCAGAGTCATTCTTGGTTGACCTCTTGCCCTGGAGCAGTGGTCAGGAAACCATGGCTCGTGAGTCAGATGTGGCTCTATTGATGGCTGCATCTGGCTCTCAGAGGCCCTTGTTGGGTCAGCGGATTCAGAGTTTATTAACTCATGTATCTTTTTTTGAACCAGCTGCTGTTGTTGTTCACCATGTTTCTGCTCTTGTGACCTGTCAAAATGGCCCCGGACAAAACAGCCCTGACATAATGGCCCTGACATAATGGCCCCGGTCAAAACGGCCCTAACATAATGGCCCCGGTCAAAACAGCCCCAGACAAATTGTTTACATTTTTTAACAAAAAAATTTACATTTTTTGCATTTTAAGCTTTTGCCAACTTTTTCACCCTTAAAAAATTGGTCAAATTGTAAAATTATTTCTTGTGATTTTATTATACCATTTCTTGTCCCCAAACAACCGTGATTTGGAACCACATCGAGTAAAGGCTATTAAATTCATTCTTGTGATGTCCTTGTTATTGCTTCTTGTGAGCTAAACCCGACTCTGAATTGGTGAGTGAAAATACAAATATAATATTTGATTTAATTTTTACTATTAGTCCAGGGCCTTTGTCAGGGCCGTCGGAGCCCATTTGTCTGGGGCTGTTTTGTCGGTGAACCTTCTGCTTCATATGCTTTTTTTGTTTCCTGGCAAAGTCTTTTTGCAGATACATTTGTTGTTTTGTGGTATCTTGTCGGGCTCATGCATACCTTTTTCTGTCACAATTTATTCCACCCATCCTGATTGCAGTCCCATCCCACTAATATAATATATTTCCATAATTAGTTTTAAGCTTGTCAAGAATTTTGTAGATGTGATGTCACATCATAAAGTTTAACTTAATTTTAGGGAATATTATTCTTAAACTTAAAACATTATTTAGGTAAAAATTCTTTCATTTACAGTAACAATATGTTGTACCCTAAAGAAGACAAGGAAAACAGAATTCTATTGTATGCAGTAAGTTAAACAAAATATTTTTTGTACTTGAAACATTATCTTTTTTAAAATCAGTTTTGATAGATGGGATGAATTAATAAAATCAGTTTTGATAGATGGGATGAATTAAAAACCTTGAAAATACATTAAATCTATTCTCAAAAAGTTTTCATAGGCACACTAAAAATGTTACATTTTTTTATATTTATCTAGTGTCGAAATTGTGATTACCAACAAGAAGCAGATAACAGATGCATATATGTCAATAAAATTATGCATGAGGTTGAGTAAGTATTAGTTTTTTATTTATAGAATTGTAACATCCTTTTATTGCAAATTCTATTTTTCTAAAAAAGCAAAAACTAAGCCCATATTTTATTATTTGAAAAGTAATAAAATTTATATTTCATTTAAATTGATTCAAAATAATTATTAAATTTTTCTAAAGCTGGCAATGGAAAAAAAAAAGATTTTTTAAAAAGCCAAATCTTCATAGTTTCAATTCTGAAGCATTTAACAAATTAAGCATTTACTCACTCATTGTTACACAAAATTTAACTTACGTTTAAAGTGTACATAATTGTAAAGAGCATTTTAGAATTCAACACACACAATAAATAATAAGAGGTATCTATGTCAGTCAGAATAAAATGAATCATTTATAAATGTTTTTTTAAAGACTTGTATTTGTATGTTAAAATAATAAATAAAGTTAAAAATTGTTAATCTGCAAAACTTATATGCAGAGTAAAATTGAAATTAGATGCAAATCTGTATTCTTTTATTTGGTGCTAATGGTATTTATTTGTTAAAATAGTGAGCTGACACAAATAGTTGGAGATGTAGTTGCTGACCCAACTTTGCCTAGAACAGAGGACCATCCATGTCCAAAATGTGCCCATAGAGAGGCTGTTTTCTTTCAGTCTCACAGTACTAAGGCTGAAGTAAGTCGGCTAAAATTCAAAATATGCACCTGAGTAATTCGGAAGATTTAGCAATGAAAATATAAATTATTTTTTAAAATGCTTTATTTTTCAATCCTTTCTTAAATCATTTTGTGAATTCATTTTCAGGAAGGTATGCGGCTTTACTATGTATGTACCAACACTCAATGTATGCATCGGTGGACAGAATAATTTAAATTTTGTAAAATAAAATGAATTTCACTATTTAATCATCTTGTTTTAATATTCCTATTATATTAATATTGAGGTATTTTTAGTTTAGTTTTATAGTTAGTAAGTAAATGAAAAAGAACAAAAGACTCCAAAAATTAGATGAGCACATTTTTTATTATATGATAAATACATGATTTTGTTGGGTAATTTCTTAGTAATACAAAATCTTCCATCCACCAAATCCCAGGATATAGTCACTGCACATATATTGCACTTTGTGATGTCTAGTCAAAATTAAATCATGGTACACATTGAAATTGAAAAATAAAAGTCTCTAATCTTCTCATTAATGTTACATAACTTAAGAGGATTTAAAATTTTAAAGTCTAGTCCAGCAAAAATCAGTTCTCAAAACTTAAAAAAAATAATATATAGGAACTATATGTTTGAATTCTTTAAAAAAAATTTCCATGGATTTTTTAAATCCCACATACAGTAGACATCAATGCATTTTAGTGATACAGTTAACATTATTTAGTCCGTCATTTAGTGGTAGGAATGAAAATAATATTGGAACAAAATCATTGATGAATGCCTTACAGTGTACAGCAGTTAACATCTCATAGATTGATACATGGTCAAGTAAATAGAGAGGCTACATTTTTTTAAAAACAACAGCATAGCTAGCTGGCGACCTGTACAAAAGCAAAATAAACAAAACAACAAAAACAACTTTAATGTGTATAAAGTTTTATACATAGAAATATACACAAACTAAAACTAAAACTGAATTAGTCCTTAACACTCAATACAGACCAAGACAAATAAATACACAAACTTAGAATCGAATGTGTGTTTTAAAAAAAAACATTGTAAATATGTAGAACTTTATTGGCCCCAATAACAATTATAAAGAAAATCTTAAATTTTCAGTATGGAACAGAGATCATTACTTGTCCAAAATCCCCTTTGCACATATTTACCGAACTGATAATATTTGCTGATTTTATAGACTTAATGATTTTCTAGCAAGACGACATTCTACTTTTGTTGGGGTGGGGGTGACATTATTAGTCTATTTCATTTTGAAGGAATAAGAAATATGAATGACAAAATAAATATTAAAGGTAAATAAGACAATAAATCACAGAAGGTACCAATGTGGTGACTAGTAACAAAGTTTGTATTCAGAAGTTAGATCACAATTTCAAAGCAGACATGGAATACACTACAGTATTTTACAAAACAGTATTTAAAAAAGTGCTGGGGGGAAATAAATAAAATCACTAAATGAGATACTATCAATCTGAAAATTCAAGTTAAAATATGGCTTTCAGTAATATATAAGTATGACCCACTTAAAAACAAGATTAAATCTTGCTAATAAGTTGAAGCAAACATCTCATAAATACTTTGCTGCAAATACTATCAAAAGAATATTTCTAGCAATCTTAATTTTCTTTTTAAAGTTTCTAATTTTAAAAAATTTCATTAAGACAACTAAAACAAAAAGCAAGCTAAGAAAATGAAAATCACTAAGGATGTAAAAAAAAAAAAGAAATCAGATAAGGGAATAATAAAAGGTTGTTTCTAGCACTCTGGAAAATGTGTTATCTATGAAAATGTGACTATTTACTTACTTATCTCATAAGTTGACAAAGTTTGCTACATGTGTATCATTGAGTCAAATAGATATAAAAAACAAATGAACAACAAAGATTGGGCTAATTTTTGTCAAATATAGGAGACCCCTCCCTATTTACAATAGTAAAATTTTAATTCAGTTAACTAATAACTTGAAATATGGACTTGGAAGATTTTAAAAATATTTGTTTACACAAGCAGGAAGTCAAGATCTCCAAGTATTAATGAAAATATAGAAACACACCATTTACAGTAGAGAAAAAGCTCTTCACTTTTATTGTCTTTTAAGTCTAAATCAGGGGTCTCCAAACTACAGCCCGAGGGCCAGATGCAGCCTGCGAGTCCCTCTCATCTGGTCCCTGGAGACCTTTTAATCTAAAAAAAAAAATAAATAAAAGGGATACTATTTTTACCTGTAGTTTACCACAAAACTTAGTAGTTGGAAGTTTTTAGTTGGCCCCTAGACAGCTAATGCGGCCCTTCGTCAGAAAAGTTTGGTGACCCCTGGTCTAAGTAATGTGTAATCTACAGAATATTCCTGATTTAAGTTAAAGATTGCTTTGTATGATTTCTGGTCTCAATAAAATAGTAGACCCAACACTGCAGCAGGTACCATAAAATTAATTTTGAATTGTGCAAGTAAGGCACAGGGCCTTATTTATCCTTAATTTACTTTCAGATATAAATTTGAAAATGAAAAAAAATCATTTTATTTGTCCAACCTACACTGAATTCAAGAACAAGCATAAAAAAACAAAAACAAGTTGTATGTATAACCTTAGTTACTAAAGATTCCATTAAAATTACAAAGAAAATAAAATTTAATTAACTGCAGTATTCCAACCAAAAATGGACATATGACAAGCAGTTTTTTCTTCTAATAATGTGATTTAGTGGCTTATTCACAATTAACAAAGAACACTTTTCACTTATTTTTAAATAGCTCCAAAAATTATTTTTTTAACATCACATCAATAGCCACTGACCTGGATACAAACAAAATTGCAACCGTTTACAATAACAAGTACAATTAAATACAAGCAAATTATATTATCAAGCAATCTCAAGCAGTCTACATTCTAGTGATGTAGAATGCGTCAGTATGTATGCACCCCTACCCTAACGAAACCTGAATTATATACTCGTGTTGTATATAACAAAACACATGGTGTCTAGTGGACTAAAAACCATCACCATTACAATTAATTTTGTGAATAGTAAAAGGATAGAATAAATGATCTTCAATAGGAAAATTCCTTAAAATAAACTTAAGCTTATAATTTGTATTTTACTACTTGCAACATAACAAAATTGCAGCAATTGCATTTATAGGTTTATATTTTCAAAGGAAATATACAATAAATTTTGGTAGCAACACTAGAAATGAGAACACAAGGCATCTTTTGTAAAATGACATAAAAAATTAGTTATTCCATGCAGTGATCTATGATGGCGGTAAACATTAAACGCATTGTAACACCAATATATTGAATATCGATTTGATCATTGCCATCTTTTTGCGTACAGCTCATTCTGTTTTAATTCTATGCTGAAGAAGCATAAACATTTTTAACAGGGTGTACAATGAAACAAAAAAAAACAAGGTGATTTTTAAAAAGTAAAATTCACTTGTATCTTGATTGGTTTGTATTAGTATTCATTAAATCATCTCTTTTGGCTGTGATCTTTGACACCTTTAATTACACCGAAGTTCCACTTTCAGGGCTGGTTGTCGCTGCCTAAATTAAGCACAAATAGATATTTAAAATAAATAGAAGTAAGTAAATAAATAATCAGACTGAAAAAAATTGATGGAGATATTTAATAGTTTTTTTAAAAAACATGTTATTCATCATCAATATCAAATTTTAAAAAAATATATTTTAAATTTGTGATTAACTTGCAACTCTTAAAATAAAAATGTCATATTATTTATTCAGAAGGTGACAGTCACAACCTTAATTTAAGCAGTGCACATTTATTCATCTGTGTACATAAGTTATTACTTATTAAGACTACAATTTAAAATTGTATGTGAGTAAAAATAGGAAAATTGTTTTAAATTATTTGAAATGGTTTAAATTATTTAATTTCAAAACACTACTATTTCTACTCAATATCCCATTTAAATTAAGTTTTAATCAATGCAAATCTATTAAAATACTTTCATTTATTATTGTAAATATTAAAATTGTTAAAATGGATTTCTCTAATAACTAATCCTTCCTTCACCTGTGAAAAATTGTCAAAAGAAATAAGAAATGATAAGCAATGGAGTAATTGCATGGGTATGGTAATTATAAAAATTTGCCAACATTTTCACATTAATACAAATGTTAAACAAATGGCTTTTAAAAAAATGCAAGTTAAATAAAATTACATCAAGATCTTAAAATATTTATGACACTACCAAAGAGGAAAAATTTCCAAGACTTCTAAAGTTGAATAAGTTAATTATTAATAATGAGTATAAAGCAGGATATAATTATAAATTATAGACAAGAAAGGAAAAATTTGATAGCCCAAAGTCAAATTGTAAATAATTTTCTGCAGACCTGATTCTACTTCCGAGTTCCCTATTGTCATGAACAAAAAATGAATAGTTAAATACTGATTTACCTAAGACATTGATCTTTGTGAATATGTACAATGTACACATTTATTTGGGTGTATAGACATGTGAATTTATGTGTGTATAATAATTATGTTTGTGTCTGCATAGGTGTATATAAAATTAGAATGAGAGTTCTTGATTCAGCTTAAAATAAATTTTTAGCTCTGCTTAATCTTTTGGGTGTGTTGGGGAAGTCAGGGAGAGCGAGAGCAGGACAGGGGTGGGGAAATAGTTGGTATCATACATACAAAAATACTAGACTAGGAGTAGGCCACGGATTTCTATGTCACAGATTATATCAAACACAATGTAAAATAAAAACACACTGAGAATTTGAGGTTTTAAAAAATATTCTTTAAAATTTAGCATGGCTTTGAGCTAAACTGGAACAGGGAAGACTTTCAATACTTAAAAAAGCACTCTGGTCCATCACCTGGATTAAAGCTTTACTTACCAACATGCCCAACTGAGCCTGAATTTTATTCACATAGAAATTAGTGTCTTACCACAAAACAGAAAATGTGATAGAAATTAAATAAAGCAGCAACTTAACAGTACTCTTTTATAAACAGTATCTTTGCAGTTGTATTTTTCATTTCTGAACATATTCACTGTCTATAAGCTTTGATTGTTATATAATGATGCGACTTTGAATCTTCCTTAAATCAGCTGCTTAATGTTTTAAAAGTAGATAAGCTGAATTGGGAATTAATAATGTATTAACTATAGTGTATACTCGTTCTAAAGGCTTACGAGCGGGTCATAAGTGATTTCTGCATGTACATTGAATTTTGGTGTTGTTATTGTAGATCATCAAGGTCCTTTTCTACATTCTACAAGATTCGACTGCTCTACCAGAAGCTATCAAATATTATTAAACATCTGCACTTACCTTACTTAATTATTTTAATTATTTTTGTGAATGTTTTAATAACTTGTTTCACAAATTTTGTTTTCAACAACAAATTTTTATATATGCGCTTTGGCCCTTGTTTACCAAAGAAAAAAAAACACCGGTAACTCTTCCCTAACAGAGAGCACAAGAACACAGATCTTTAGTACAAAGTAACAATCATAATGACTGATTTAGATTGTAGTTTTTTTAAAGAAAAATATGTACAATTTTGTTTAAGCTGACCTATTATTTATTTATTTTTTTTGGGTGGGGGNCCTGGTTGGGGTGATTATAAGATTCATCTGCGAAAATCCTCTCTCGCACTCACTAGAAGGGCCCGGCAGCAGCTTATGAACGAATGGGCTTTAGAACGAGTATATAAGGTAGTCTTTAAATATTTTTAAAAATGTAATGCTTTATGGTGCATATTGCACCAGTACTTCATAACTTAACAAAGCAATAACTTCAGATACTTTCTATTCTTTAGGGTGCCTTAAAGCCAATAAGCTAAAAAGTGATGCTTATCACATTGGCATTTGCTGGAAAGACTGGTGACTTACCAGTTTCTCACTTAGTTGTTTGTTTGTAGCCATCTCTCGTTCCAGCAACTTTTGCTTCTCAGAGAGTTTAACCCGCAGCTACACATCACATGCAACAATATTAAGGGAGACCGCAAGGATAATATGCTTTTTTATGATTACATCATGAGTCTTATTTAATTGCAATGTGAAATTATTTTTTAAATTTTAAATGAATTTTTTTTGTTAACATTGTTAATCTTAAAATGATATTTCTATATAAGAGTGCTTGTAACAATAATCTGATATATTTGCTTTCTTAATTTATTTTGCTACATTGTCGATGAGAGTTTATGATGAACTGTTTTAATGGTATATTAAACTGTTTACCAGTATCTTGATTTAGGGAGAAAGCAATGTTAGTTGATCTATTTTTAGTTGGTAAGTTAATAATACACACATTGTTGAAACAATTCTGGTTGTTTATCCGTTGTCTCCATGACCTTAAAATTATTTATCTAAAAATAACTGACTACTTCAAAAATTTTACATTGCTGTTCAAAATGGTTAATTATTACATTCTTATGCTAAAAAACAATTAGTCGATGGTGAAGATAAGTAGTGGTGCTAGCAAAATAAAAGAAATATATACTGAGACTTAAAGCATTACACAAAAATATAGCAAAGACTTAATTGAACACACACAAAAATGACTAAGCAAAAATGAAAATATTATAGCAGAAACTGAGTGACCATTTATAAATAAATAATAAAAATGTTAAAAGTTACCTGCTCTGTTTCCTCAGCCTCTGTTAAGCCAGAGTTCTGTAAATGCAATGTCAACAAGTCAAGAACTCAAATTGAGTTAAATTAGTTGCCATTTAATGCAACTTTCACATTTCTTACAGGCTTGCAAATTTAGTAAAGAAATAATGAAAATTAAATGGAAAAGCTTTGCCTTCAAAAAAATCCAAACCACTTACCACTGATTTAGAATCTAATGATTCTTTGAGTTTCTTAACTAATCCCTGTTCCTGTGCAAGTGCATCTTGTCCAGTTTTGATGATACCATTAAGTTTAACAACATTCAATGAAAGTTCTTTACTTTTTTTACGTTCTGCATCTAGCTGATTTCGAAGTTCAGTAAGTTGCTAAGGAATAACACAAAATATTGAAATAAAACTAAATAAATCACTTACAACAAAATTTAGTGTATTGTGTTGTTTATCAACAAGATGTGCCATTAAGGCTAAGGTTAAAGGTAGTAGAATACTGTAATTTCAAAAATTAATTCTATAATGAAATACTACTTCCTAGTTTTTTTTAACAGATACTGATTTAAATGAGAAGAAGTGATGTTAAATCTATTAAATCGCTTTAAGCACAAGCAGAAATTTCTGAGAAGAAACTACAAACGTTTTTTAAAATTAATTCCACATTAGCATAAGATCTAAATGTAATAATTATGGAAATAAAATGACATTAAATAGGCATCGAGGGAGAATTAAGTGACATGTGAACTTATGTTAGGAATTTGTTCCGTAAAAAGTTTTAACTAACAAATGGAAAGTGCCCACTTACCTGCTCAAGAGCCTCAGAATTTGAGCTTGAAAATTGATTGTTTGTTTCTTTGATTTGTGAGATAACCTGATCAAAAAGTAGAAGGTATAAATGCTAGTACTTGAATTATTATTTATTATTAAGAGAAAGTGATGGGAATCATTTGTTTAAAAACAGACTTAAAATAAATGATTAGTCTTATTAGTTGGAGAATATGTTCAGTTTAATAAAGACTTCAGAAAAACAAAGATTTAAATGTCTACTTCATGGTGACCCGTCAAAACAGCCCCAGACAAAACGGCCCCTGACAAATTGTTCATTTTTTCAGTGCTTTTTTTCTGAAGAAAAAGGTTCCGGAACGCATATTTATGTCAGTTTTGTCATAAAGAAATAGCACTGAAATGAGTGTATTAAACATAAAATTTTTGATTATATCAAAGAAACAAAATTACAAGGTTTAAACTGTTAAGTTTTATTAACTATGTAGGCTAATCTACTAAAAAGACAACCTTTGAGGTTTTACAGCAAGTTCCACAGTTTTCGCATGTTTTCATCTGACAAATCATCTCGATTTCTTTTTCTGCTTTGACTGTCTACAGCTGAATGTCTTCCTCGAAGTAACCACGAATCAACGTACTTAGAAGGATCGAAAAATGTGAGAGGTGTCCCACCAATCTGATGAATAACAGTGACGAAACTGTTTTTGTCATCAAAGAAGCCCTGGTTGGGGTGATTATAAGATTCATCTGCGAAAATCCTCTCTCGCACTCACTAGAAGAAATAGAAATAGTATGTATAGCACGAATCAACGGAAGCAGTGTTTCTGGATATGTCTTTTCCATAAGGTATTCACGGAATCCACGAATCATTTCTCTTTCATTTAGTTGTAGTCTGTTTGACAATTTTCTAATTTCCATTTCTCCAAATGTTATCTGGTTGGTAACGTTTTCTGACCACTGTTTTTGATCTAATATGCGAGCCCACTGAGCTAATTCAGCATCTTCGTTAGTAAGCAATCTGTTCTCAATTGAGTTCTTTAGTTTTTTGTAAAAGGCGTTGTTTTATAATATGTGCCTGCATTTTGACTTCTTTCCTCAAAGACTTGTACAAGTGCGTTTATTTTTTGATTCGCCTTGTATAGATCTATGTTGCGCTCCTGTAGATCCAAGCTCAACTCAGATAATTCCTGAAGAGCATCGCACATTAATCCTAGATCCATTATAAATTCTGTAGATGTAATTTTCTTCTTCAGGCCTTCATAAGTGCACTTATCACTTGCGCTTCTTGTTGGATCATTTGTCGCTTCTTCAAAATGCTTTACCAGCGCTGCATAATTATTCCACACTGCAAACACCGAACGAAAACTAGATGATACCCATCGCGTGCTTAAAACTCGTCCAATTTTCAACAGCTCAACTTCCAGTATTTCAGCACAAGAATGCAACTCTCTGCTGTTTTTTGGCGAAGCATGATACAGGACGTAAAGCTTATCCAGAAAAGATTTAAATCTATTGATTCCTGAAATCTCCTTTACAGTATCAGCTACTGACAATTCGAGTCTATGATTAGCACAATGCCACACTATCACAGATGGAAATTTATCGATAAGTAACTTCTTAACTCCACTTTTGCATCCAAACATTACAGATGCGCCGTCGCATGTTACAGAAACTAAATAGTCTTTCAGGTATTCTTCTGTTATTCCATGAAACGTGAGACATTCGAGTAATGCATCAAAAATTCCCTTGGCCGTAACATTTTCAAGCTCCACTAAGTCTAGAAATAAATTGATTGGTTAACTATTTCCCGTGCCCTCTTCTACGCAACTCAGAATATACACTATAAGTGTTGATGTTTGACTCAATGTGGTAGATTCTTCGATCATCACTGAAATCTTACTTTTACAGCGAACGATTTCTTTGACCATCTTTTTCCTCATTTTGATGCTTATATAATAGCCGGGCTATTATTAATATATATAAACACCCAGTGGTGTGGTTCTGTATGTTTGTAACGTAACGCTGAGGAGCGATGTACGACAGTCTACAGCAGTTAGTTTAGTTGAAA
>MUZC01004452.1:171609-220351 GCA_002072015.1 Radix auricularia
AGTTGAAAAATCGTGTTTTGATGAGCGCTGTAAAAATATTTAATATGATGACGTCATTGTTTGATGTGCATCGGTACGCAAAATACAACCCCTATTATTATTATTAAATAAATACTTTGCGTACATTTCATAAAGTTTAATAATTCGTATTTTACAAAAAAGGACAAGTTAGTTGGTCTGTAAAAAAAGGTTGGCGCCGTAGGCGCTCAAAAAAAGGGGGCGCCGCACACGGCGCCCCGGCACAATCTAGTATATGACTAGTTTATTTAATATTAAAATTCACTTTACACTATCAGCGATATTGCATTCAACGACACCTGAAAAAGCAGTAAAGACCAAACATTCCAAGCAAAAAAAATAAAAAGTCTGTGGGAAAAAGGTGCCGGAACGCCGTTCCGGTGCGTTCCGCCAGAAAAAAAGCACTGCCTTTTTTACAAAACAATAATGTATTTTTTGCATTGTAAGTTAATTTAAACTTTGTTCAACTTATTTACCTTTGAAGAAAGTTGACAAATTATTTCTTGTAACCTTATATTATTTCTTCTCAACAAATAATTGTGACTTGCTAACATATAGTTCAAATATTTTTAAATTGTTTCTTGCGATACTATTATTATTTTTTGGGGAACTAAAACTGACACTGAACCGGAGAGTAAAAATTAAGCTTGTTAATGGTTAACCGGCTAACCGGTTAACCGGTCCTCAGAACAGGACCAGTCATCTTTATTCAGGACCGTAGGACCGTGTAACCGAAAAGAAAAAAACAAAAAAACTAGCGATAACGTAGTGATAGTGAAAAAAAACAACACAAGCGGTAACGCGCCTCTCCCTCTCGCTTTGTCGCGGTCAGTAAAAGCGATACCAAGATCCAGCTGGTTAGTTGTCGAGGCACTGTGACTGTACGAGAGCTAAGGCTACGTTTATAGAGGCGGCGGGTAGGCAGGTTACCGCGAGCTGGTTACTCGCGCTAGAAAACCGCGCCTAATCCCTCGCACGGTTGGTGTTTACAGTAAAAGCGGGAAAAAGCCAGGTGAGGTAACAAACAATTCACATCCAATCCAGTCTCTCCTTGCAATAGCAAACAGAAATAAATGGCTTCTGTTATTGATGCCTTTTTATTGTTAGACAGCAGTTTAACAAAGTTTCTGATAATCGACATTGAAAGAAGGAGAAAAATCAGCGTGATAACAAAAAAAAGTTCGCAGACTCTTGCCGCGAGTGAACCAAGCGAAATTGCGGTTACATCACAAACGCTTCGATGTCAACATCAAACGACGCAGGGTAACAATTTCGTATGTTCTCTTGTGGGTTCTCAAACTTAAGACTTATTATTATTATATTTAATTTTCATGTCTTGATAACTTACAGTCCGTCGCGGCAACGCGGAACAAGAACTAGCAACCAGTTCTGGTAATTATCCGCGCTGATCGGCAAATTTGTCGCCTCGAGACACCCGCGTCCTCTATGAACACCTGCAAAGCAAAAATAGAAACATCCCTCGCGCAAGTTCGCGCGGGTCGACTCGCGCGTGCGATTTCCCGAAACCCGCCTCCTCTATAAACGCTAGCTAACACAGTGTGCGTTTGATGTCAACAACGGTCAAGGCCGAGGCTGTTTCTATTTATATTAATTATAGTCTGTTTCTTATAAAGACAAAGAAAGCTATAAAAGCATATGACCCCGTGACCTATCCGCATTTTCTGATCACCGGTTTAAAGTCTGTTTCAGGAATTCAAAACCTTATCGGCGCACGCCGCTTAGTGAAGTACATGTACCTATATTACGAGAGGTATTTGAAAGACGTAGCAAAGATACCGGGCAATTAATCGGCCCACAAATTCGAGTTCGGTCTTTTAGTGACAGTTTTCCTGCTAGTCAAAGGCATTTGATTACCACATTAATAGTACGCCGAGTGTAGCTCAAACCCTATTTAAACAGAAGAAAAAAACGGGGAGGGGAACGTGTGGTCGCAAAAATTCCATTTTATCATCGTTTACTCCGTAGCTTTATAATTTTATTATATTATTAATTTTAATAAGCGAGTTGATCGGCATCACACACAACAGAGGTAAACATGACGTCACAGCGGACGGGGCGAGGCGAGGCGTTCGTTTTTGAAACAAATGAAAAATACCTCGCTAACTTTAACGAACGATTGAACCTGTCCTCTTATTTAGACCGGTGAACTACGAGTCCTCAAAATAAAATATAAAAAAGACAATTAACCATCACTGTTTAGTTAATTTTTTGGATTAAAAAAAAAAATGCTTTGAATTGAGGACAATGCGGAAAGAGCTGAACGCAAGCGGGGGGAAGCGGGCTTTGATGCCATCAGACGACGTGCGACAACATTCTCTTGTTAGTTCTCAAATGGGTCTCAAAACATTAGGGATATAAGGACGAGCGGTTAACCGGTCTTTTTTTTAACGGTTAGTCGGTCCTCAAAAACGAGCGGTCTTAACAACCTTAGTAAAAATAATAATATAAAATCTTATTCCATTAACATACATTAGTCCAGGGCCGATTTTTCTGAGGCCGTTTTGACCAGGGCCGCTTTGTCCAAGCCAATTTGTCAGGGGCCGTTTTGTCGGTGAACCCTACTTCATTATTATTTCAAGACATAAATATTTTCAATGTAAAATGAGCAAATAAAATTTGACATCTAATGAAAGTTACTACACATAACTCATCAGAAGGTTATGGGACGCAGTAAAATATTTGGTAGCACATTTCTAGCCAAGTGACACAGAACATTTCTCTCCGTATATGCAAACTTGTAGCTTTAAAAATATGACATACACCCAACTTTGTCACTTTTTCTTCTCTTTTAATACATATTGTTATTTAACTCATTAGCTCCTGATGCGACTAAATGCATCTGTTTGCACTCTTGCATTTGAGCTAAAAATAGCATCAAATCTCGCTTTCCTCTAGACTTACGGCTATTGTGTGATGCTACGAGATTTCAATAAAAATTACTGAATGTTTTTTTTAATCTTGTTTCACTTTCGATCCATGAGTGAATTAGTTTGACGTGCCTATCGAGTTGTGTTCACCCAAGGTGTTAAAAATCGCGATATCGGTTTTTATTCGTGATTATTTCGCAGTGCATGTGATATTATTAAACTTAATTCATTCCTGGATGCGTTAATCATTTTATTTTTTAAGATAAGCGAATAACTTTAGAAAAGAAAAGCATTTTCTAATGAAATCAAAAGCTTAACAAAGATGCTTCCCTTTTGTCTGGAATATGGAATAGACACGGAAGTAGCCCTTCAGGAGCTATTGATTTTAAATGTTTAACTTTACTCAGATTGAATGTTTTTATCCCATTTGGCCTGCTAACTTATACTTGATTTGATTTTTGGCCTATTGAGCGCTTGAGTTTGACACCCCTTGTAAAACAATTTCTATAAAATATCAAGCACTCACTGTTTCTTTCTCTCTGGTGATGACAATCATTTTTTCCTGTGATTCTCTGAGCTCATTTTCCAGCTTTTCTACTCTTTTTTGCATCTGATAAATAAGCATTTATAAATTTGTAAATCATTACTTAAAACTGATGGGCACCACACTTGGCAAAATAAATTATTTTTAAGTCAGCTTTTAAATGATTTTTAGAAAGTTTTAAGTTCAATTTACCTTATACAGTAAAACATTAGTGCAGCAATGTTTTCATACAAAATAACCCATGAATTTCTTATACTGAATAAATAACAAGACATCGCCAGAGCTTGGTTGGACTTATCTGTTTCAAACGCTCCTCCTATACAGAAGATTATTGCTTACTACGCTTATCAATGGTGTGTGTTAAGTCCTGCATTCTTATTAGAATTTTAGATGTGTATAAAGGGTTGATTTTCCTGTTTTTTTCTACGCCCGAATTCCGGAAAGGAAAAACCAGATTTAGTATGTGTTTGTTCTTGTATACTGAATAAGGAATGTGTTTTTATGTAAGAAATCAGTTAAGTTAGTTTAATTTTAAGATACTAGAGAAGGGAAGAAGAATCATAATTAATAATAGTTAAATTCGAGCAAATTATATTTATTTCTGAAATACAAAACTATATAATGTATTTTTAAAAAATTTAATGGAGAACCTCTTTCAAAACATTATATTTATGAAATTAAAACTTAGTCAAGAACTAAGCAAGCGACCAAGAGGCGATCCTAGGATATAACCATTAAAAACACAAAATGAAATTCTAAAAAATACTGCATGAGTGTAATTTTTTCATTTTGATTCCCAGAAATATGCTAGATTACAATCATTTAATCAGTTTCATGAGTTTAAATATAATGTAAATATATGAAATATAATAGGGTTTTGTAACTAACCTCTTGATTTCCCTGAGACCCTAAGTCTTGCTTTATGCTGGACAATTGTTCTTTTGTCTGAAATAAAGTTTAAATAAATAAAATCTAATCATTGGGGCTATCAAAAGTTACCAAAGCATCTTTAAACAAATTGGGGTCAAACCAAACCATAACACTTTAATTATTTAACAACAAATAGCTTTGAACAAGATATTGTGCAAGTTGCCACCTTGAAATGCCTATTAAAACAATAAAAAGATATACAGTCATTCATACAACTCATTAAAAAAAGGTATTATTTTCAAAACAAAATGACAAATATTTATGAACCACCAAAAAAAACTTGAAATAACTCATGCAAAGAAAAACCAAATAGTTCTTTAGATGAAGGTTTTGACATCAGTTGTTGTAAAGAATCGTTGTCTTATACCTTTCTAAGCTCTGACTCGGCTGCAGTCAATTTATCTTTCCATGACCTCTCCTCAGAAGCTACTTTTTTCTCTAATTCTGTTAAACTATTTGCCTGGAACAATGGAGGATTTGGTGACATAATGAATCAAAGCAAAGGACAAGAGATATTATTAAATCATATTAAACCAACCATCAATTTGTGTGGGCTAAACTGTTAAAAACAAAAGCAACTACAAAAAAAATCAAACAAAAAATAGAGTTTAGTAAAGTATTGTCAACAATGGTTGCTTGTTGTTTTAATTTAAAAAAAAAATCCAATCTTTAGTTATTCATTTAATTGCAATGTTGTAAGTATGGCTGTAATAATTTTCTTAGATGGGATTATTCATTTACATTTAAAATTTAATGTAAAAGCTCCTAAAAAATGGTTTTAAAAATGTTTGTATCTGCTTTGACACAAATATCCAGTATAAATTTTCCAGTCAAATAAAAAGGATAAAAAAAAAAAGAAACATGAAGCCACCAATTTAATACCAGTATATATAAAAGGTCAGACCATGACATAAGCTCTGATAATAGATCTAATATTAACTTACAGTAACTGTTAAAATTTTTCTGTACTCTTCAATTTGAAGTTCTTGTTGAGCTACCAAAGCGCTAAGCTCTAGTGCTTTTTGCTGTGATTCTGAATCCTGCATTTTAAAATATTTTGATATTAAACATCTTTAAAAATTTGAACTTCTGTTTTTCAACATGAACTTTGGTTAAGCATGAGTAACTTTTGAACAAGACAATAGGTACATAGAAGTCTTAATTATTTCAATTTTTGATCCAGAAAATCCAGCTCTTAAAAAATGATGACAAGGATAAAATTTAAGTTTTAAAAATTTGTTAATGAGATTTCTTTAAAATATCAAACAAAATCTGTTAATGGTGTAGCTTTTTATTTTAACACTTAAACTTTCTTGTACCTTTTGTGAGCTAGACTGAGCTTTCTTCAATTTTTCTTCCCACTTTTTCGCTTCAGCATCAATACTTTTTTCCAACTGGTGTAATTTGTTCTCCTTTTTAACGAAAGAATTAAATTTAATTACAATCTTTTCAAAGGTATCAGGAGATATTAATATTCATTTTAAACATAATGATTACATCTAATTTATAAGTGCATGCATTGTTATCTACTAAAACATATTTAATACTTACAGTTTCAGAAACAATGTTGCGATAGTGATCAACTTCTGTTTTTAACCGACTATTTTCATTTTCTAACTGAGCAATCTTAGCTCCTTCCTGAAATCAAAAATTTATTGAAATATTTTGCTGTAGAAAGTAGATGTATTTATTACATTAAGAGATGGACAATTTTGAAACAATTATTATTAATAAAATGATAAATTAGTAGGTAGGGTAAAGGAATTTAAAAATGTTCAACTATGTAAGTGAATGAATTTATTTTTTACAGAATTTAAGTAAACAATGTTCTTTATTGTTTAAAATGGCTTTTGACTCACTGTTGAGAGTGACTGACTGGATTTCAATTGCGCGAGTTCCCCCTCTAAAACAGTTAATGCTTGTGACTTTGAATTCTGTAATAAATAAAGCAAAAATCAGTATTTCTAATCTTAATGTGTGGAAAAAAAACACGTAAAATTAAAATATTTAGTCTATTTAGAAGATATAATGAATGTTTCAAATTTTTATTTAATACATGAAGAGCACAAATATTTTTTAAGATTATAATTGCTTGAAAGAATAACAATGAAATTGTGTCTAAGATCGCATAGGTTCAACATCAGGAATGACTTTATGTCCCAAATCATCTGCGCATGTATGCAAGCTCTACCAAGACAGCCAAAACATGGGTTATTACAACAGCCAATGACAGGAAAATAAGTAGTTTTACATGAATTATCAAGTTTGAATTCAACATTTATTAAAAAATCAGAACAGATTACCTTTGAGATGTTAACAGAAAAATCAGCTAGTCCAAAGCAACATGTCTTAGTGTGTTTTGGAAACTTTGGGAGAGATTTCATAACCCATAACCATAATTTTATTATTATGATTACAACTTGTTTCCTAAGTAAGACTGGTTTATTGAAAAGAACTCTTATTTTTGTGAAACAAAGTGCAACAACCGTAATGTGACCCATTGCTCTAAAGGAAAAAGGTAAGAACTCTACCTTAGGGAGACATAAAGAGAATCTTATTGCTTGTTTATAGGTAGACTAATAAACTACAGGTCATCATTTATAACACATCACAAGTTTAGAGTGATCACAACCGTTACTATTATTCAATACCATTCTGGAATTGCTGGAGTAGTCTTATCTTACTCCGAGTAGCATTCAGATCTACTGTTACAAATAAAGTCAGAAATAATTTCCTGGTTGATATTAAATTTTGATTAGCGGTAAGTTAAAATCATCAAGAAAAAGAACAGGTAATTCAGTACTTTGAAACTGCTTCTAAATCTCACCAAAAAGACCACAATGTCAAAATATTGAACTTAAGACAGAAAGGGGGTATTGTTCCTAAAGGCTTTGGATGTTGCAAATATTCTTGTGTCTAGGCAATTGTTTTAAAGTACATCATAACACATTACAACTAATAATAAATAGAATCATGTATGTAATTTTTCTTCAATGTGAAGATTTTTTTTGTTCAATGTGAAGATTTTTGGTTTTTTAAACTGGTATATACCATAAAAAGCTTAATTTTGATTAAAATTTCAGCTTGCAGGTTATTTTTTCAATCAGTTTTTGTCTTTTTTTGTGGATGAAATGTAAAAAATAAATTGAATGCAACAAATAATGTCTTGGTCTAGAAAGAAATTTACTTAAAAGGATGTTATTGTAAAGAAAGACAAAATATACTACTTACCAATTCTGAAACTTGTCTCTCATAATCTTGTATTTGTTTGAGAGCCTTTGTATGCTTATCTTGAAGCACTTTCAATTTATCTTCACTGGAATTCTGGAAAAATATTTATCTTTTCAACTTACATAGCAGCACACAATTTGTATACTTTCCTATCTAACTTAATCTATGAAGATTATTACTTCATGAATGTATATGTTTGTGATAGTCTTAAGGTATTTTACAATTAAGTAACTCTTTTTCTCCGGATCAACGTGCCCATCGTCAGTTTTAATAAGAGGTTGATGACGGATTGATAACGTTGATTTATTAAAACTAGATTGTTTGGTTTCTTTTCTTAGCTATTCCACTAAAATAACTTATAATATAATCTAGAATGGTTTCCCTGGAATAAAAAAGTCTAATTTTTTTGTTTTCCCGGGGAAACAAGTGTTTGAAGCAGTAGCTTTTATTTTTGTTTTAATGTTTGTTTATAATCATGGATTCTCATCCCATTTCAGCTGGTGATCAATCTAATATAGTTATTATACTACACTGATGAACAGGTAAATTTGTTTTAATGTTTGTTTATAATCATGGATTCTCATCCCATCTCAGCTGGTGATCAATCTAAAATAGTTATTATACTACACTGATGAACAGGTAAAAGGCAGTGTTTTTATTTTTGTTTTAATGTTTGTTTATAATCATGGATTCTCATCCCATTACAGCTGGTGATCAATCTAATATAGTTATCTTACTACACTGATGAACAGGTAAAAGGCAGTGTTTTTATTAATGATTCAGACAGCAATTTTTGTGAATCATGAACTAAGAGCTATTAGATGTAGTAGTGAAATTGATGAATTGTAAAATTCATCTTATTCATTTTAGATTTAAAAAATGTATCTTTGTTTAACTTTGAATCAGCTTTTGTAAATTCAATTGTGTTAGAGTCATTTTTTATATTCACTAAAACAAAATCATATTTTATATAAATAAAGCATGAGTCTGTACTGTTTGTAAACAACATTCTTACCCCTTAATTCTATACCAATTAAATCATGTGAAAATTTTTTTAAAAAGTTACTCACATTTAAAGATAGCATGGTAGCGTTTAACAAATTTTCAAAATAGATGATTCAGTCCAAATGTGAAAAATTCAAGGGGAAAAGAGTTAATCCTTTGTTTGATAATTGTTCATTTTAATAAACTATCATTAAAGGACCATAAATGACGTTGGAAGTAGGGATCACACATGTGACGAAGAGGGAAGGGTGGTTGGTAAATACAAGCGAGAAGGCTTGACAGGAGGGAGAGGAGAGGCGGTGTGAGATGTTTCACATCTAAGGAAGCCGACTTAGCTTTGAAATACCAACACCACCAAGAAAGCCCCTCCCTACACACGTGACTTCCTCCACAGCTTGATGGGGGGATTAAGATTTTTCCTTTTACTTTTACTAGTTTTAAACAAACACCATAGAAATTCGACTTCCAGCGTTTGGAAGCCAAAAATCTTCGAGTTATGGAGATCCAAATACATTAGTCTAATGGAATTTGGCTGGGACCTAACAATTAATTCAACATAGGGAGGTTTTCGACTTAGCTATTTATTTGCATTAGTTTGAGTGACTGTTAGCTAAAATAACCCAAAGATCTATACAGCCATTCTTTAGCCTTAAAAACATTTTCTTTTAAATTGTTCCTATTTTTATTAGCAAATATTACGTACAAGAGCTTCAACACTTTTTTTCAAAACATCAAGTTCACTTTTCAACAGCTCATTTTCCTTTTCTAAGCTAGATGATTTGCTGGCATCAGAAATCTGTAACAGAAAACAAATGGACTTCACCCATCACAGAATTTCAAAAAAAAAATTCAAAAGTTGTTAGACAATGCTTCATGGGGCATATTAAAAAAAAAAAATTATTTGAATAATGTAACTTGGCATTGCACTATTTTTATGGCAAACATATTAAAATTACTGAGATCAACTAATATCAACTCTTAATGCGCCAAAGCGCAATAATGCGAGCCTCAATAGAACTCTTTATAAACAAAATTACAGAAAATAAAAACTCTTCAGTGTGTGAAAAACAATGTTTTCGACTTCCGGCAATGGCAGCTGTTTCCCCTCGCTAATGTTATCGCTCGATTTGCGAAAGTTTTTTTTTGCGAAGATGCAATTTTGCTAAACTTTATTACTAAAATAATAGTACTAAACTACAGGTAAAAATAGTTTTAAACTCAAGACAGTCTTTTGGATACGTAAAATAACCATTCTTATCTTAAAAGATGAAGTCAGTATGACAATAATATCATAAATACATTTTTAGCAATTTCATGAACAGTTGATCGCAATTCGGTAAATTCTTAAGGGATTGGGGCAGAAGTTTTCCGAAAACATTATGGTGCATTAAGAGTTAATAGTTGAATAGCCAGAAATATAGACTTGCATTTTGTAGCTTTTTAACCGCTTGTTTTTCAAATGAAACAACCCACTCCTTGTGAGCCTGAAAGAAGATATAAAGAATGGGTTATGTGTTTCTTCAAAGAAAGTGGCATTCTATTTTTTATTTAAGCATCTCATTTATTTGATTAACTTAAATAATTATAAAACATATTATTATATGCATAGAAATAATAAATTACCAGTTTTTCTGAAATCTGTATATCAGGGAACAGCCTTTGAAAGACAGCTTTATCATAACTCTCAGACTCTAAAATTCCAGCTGTACTTAACTCCTATGTTAAATAAATAATGCAGATAATCATTAAGAATTCATTTCTGATAGCACTAAGATACAATATATACTTTCTAATAAGCTAGCATATGACAAAGGCAACAGGTAAAGTTTTTCAGGGACCATGGTGGCTGAAATACTGAATTTATCTACTTTGGAAAATCTTATTCTTACAAATGCATAACATTCAACAATTTCTTATCATGTACAGAAAAATTGTCACTTTATGAATAACACAGATTTGACTAGATACAATCAAATTGTGATTTATCTTCTTTACAGACTAATAAACTATTATTGATTGCATTTAAAAACAGGGATTTACAAATTTTAAAAATCTCAATTAAAATAAGAGCTGGAACACATTTTTTCATTACTTTAATTTATTAGATAAGTTGTTAGTAACAAGGTAACTTCTTTTATAACTACAAAATTAGAAAACTGAAAAAATACATATAGGAAGGTTAATAAATATGATGCAAGTATATTGTCTCTTTGCTAGAAATAACTGGACACTACCAATACAGATTATTCAATTTATGCAAATAGAGAAAAGGTGTAAAACCAAATCATTCAAGACAGGATGACAGAAGGGATATATCTGAATACAAAGATAATTTTATTCTTCAGTTTTAATATATGGCACTTTGAAGTAAAAATACAAAACATTAAGGTGTAGGAATTTCTTGACACTACCTTCATGCATTTATTTTAAAATTTAATCATTTTTATATATTTTCTAACAAAATGTTTTTAATATTTACCATGTCTAAAATATAAAGTATGATCACACAGACCAATTTAATGACATCAGAATATTGTTTATATCTTTAAGTCATTCATATCTTTAATAATGCTTCATATGTAGCTCATTGAGCTAATTCATCTTTATTTGGTTTAAAATACTGTTGAAGTCAAAAGCCTGAAATAATGTTTGATGCCTTGTTGCAATGACATTTTATTAACAAATCTTTGAAAGATTAGTATTGCTGGTACTAAGGACCTTATTAGTTTAGAGATTCAGAGGTTGTACATAGCATTTTCAAGACAGCATGATAAAGCGCAAATGAGACATGAGTGGAAACAGGAGTTAAAAGAGTATCTCTTGTCATACATAGTTTCTTTCGCTCAGCTTTAACACTGGCAATGAGGTTCATGAATTCCATTATATTTTCTTTATTAAAAATCTGCATAATAATAATTTATTTAATTAGAAAGTTCTTCACATTTTATATTTTAGACAGAATTGAAGTATGTGTATAAATCAGATGCTTCTAAATGAAGTGTAAACTTTGAAAATAGAGGATAATGGAAAAAATTTAAGTTGTGACAAAATAAAGGTTTCAAAATTATTTTGTATTGAAAATGATTTTAAGTATGACAATATATTGATAGATATTTACCCTAGCAGATTTCAAAGCTTTATCAACTTTTTCTGCTGAGGATTTTTCTGATTTTTCTAATGCTTCCATTGCTTTCCAATTCTTTTCACGCAACTCCTGAAATTGCAAAGCATTGAATACAATGTTAAACTAACCGAGACGACTTGCCTCATCAGACTCTCGTGACAGAGCAATTACTCCTTTTTAAAAAAATAAGCCGCCATATATCTATATATCTTTTCAAAATAGTTGGAAACACAATTTCAATACTCATTATAAATAAAAATAATTAAAGTTACTTAAACAAAGAAGGTAAAATTAATTATCTTTCACTGTAATTTAAAATGCAGGAGGATAAAAAACTTTTTAAAGATACCATGGGGTAAAATAATTTAGCACAAATTTGACACGTGCAGAGATCGACGTTTGCTTCAATAACAGAAGTGTAGAACAAAAAGGAAGGGGCATCATAAAAATGAACCACTGTCTGTCATACTGGATCTTTTAAAAATTATTTGATGCATTTATTTATGTTGCTCTCGGATTTTTTATAACAGGTGAAAAATTATAATGATAAAAATCAGGATCTTAAGCAGTTTGTCAGAAAGTTGGAATTAAGGATAAAACATCTGTAACCTTCCGACCGTGACAAAATCGGAAGGGTTGGCAGGTCTGCATATGTAAATAATAAGCACTTTTTATAATTATTGAATTAAATTTTACATTAGGTAAATATTATTTTAGTTCACTTTAAAATTTTAGATCAAGAGACAATTACAGTCTATATTCCTTTGATTGAATTTTATGCTAAAATTTCTTGTTTCATGACATCAAAACACACACATATTAATTACTCTTTAAAAAAATAACTAATGCACAGTTATCTTAACATATTACTCTACTCTCTCTCTCTAGTTGGTGGTAAGTTTGTGACATGCTTAAGTCAGAATTCATCTTTTCATTCACATTGTAGTAAATGTTGTTGACCCATATTTTAATATACAATGAATTATACAAAATTTTATTCTTGCTATTGAACAGCTAGGCTTCTATATTTATTAAAATTTGTGATAAAAGTTTATGTGAGAACATGTGTGAGCAGATGCTATTATCCTCCATAGAGATTAACTGCTCAAAATTATTATAATTTTTTTTAGAAGATAGCATCATTCCCAAAATAAAGAGAATTACTGAGCTAGGTAAAGTATTCTTAAAGAATCCAACCAAATCTAAGAGAGTTACAGTTTTGTTAGTAATGATTGTAAATATTTAAATGTGTTCAGCCACAGCCATCCAGACAATACCGTAATTTATGGACTTTATGATGCAACATTTTCTTTTTTAAAAATGCCTCCGAAATTCAGGTGAGTCTTTTACTTGAAGTTAAGATGTTAAAAATTAAAATGTAAGATTAAAAAAAATTGAGGTGCATCAAAAATCTGTATCATCTTATAGTACCTAAATTACGGTAAGCATAGTTCAATATGAGATTCCCACTTCCAGGCCAAGGATACAGGGTGAATAAAAATAGAACAAGTTGGGAGAATATATGGTGAATAATAAAAAAGAGCTCATAGGAATAGCTAAATTAACTATTAAAGCCCCAAAGCTTGGTAATACGCATCTTGTCTCTAATGCCAAAGCGCATTAATGCGAGCCTCGCTAGAACTCTCTTTAGAAACGAAATCACAGAAAGTAAAAAGTCTTCAATGCGTGAAAGGTGATGTATTTGAGTTCCAGCAATGGCAACTGTTGCCTGCCCATGTGTTATCGCTTGATTCGCGAAGTTTTTTGGTAGTTAAACGTTTTCTTTATTTGAAGATGTGATTTTGCTATACTTTATTTTAAAAATAATAGTTCTAAGCAACAGGTAAAAATAGTGTTAAACTCAAGTCGGTCTTTTGGATACGTAAAATAAATATTCTTATCCTAAAAGATAAAGAGTATGACAATTATGATATAAATGTCTTTTACACAATTTTTTCATTTCATAACCAGTTGGTCGCAATATGGATAATCCTTACGGGACTGAGGCGGAAGTTTATTGAAAACCTTCTGGGGCTTTAAGAGTTATACTTGTGGATAAAAAAAGATTGTAAAGGTTTGGCATTTTGATTTATTGCATTACCCAGTAATACAAACAGGAAAGCTAATGGGCACCAGAAAAGTTTAAACACAATCTGAATCAAGTTACAGTCGAACCCACTTATCTCGACAACGGTTAACTCGCCCACCCTAATAAGTTGACGTTTTTGAAGTGGAACAGCCAAATTCTCTCGTTGTCTAAGCATTTTCTCATCTGTTATGTTGATTCTTTTATGTCGCTGACCCATAATATCTCAAGCACAAAAGAGGGCCAAATTTGCCACTTAACTTTGGTTATCTCGATCCCCATGACCAATCGCCAGCTTTTGAAAATGTTAGTGATCAACGCCACCTCACCATCTCACTCCCATATTTTTGCATACATAAGGCACGACTTAAACAAAGTTTTACGCACCACTCACACAGGGTGTGTCTTATATTAGTGAGTGTCTTATCTAAGTATTTTTTAACATGAACGCTACAGTGTGTGATATTGAAGGATGATTATTGCGGTTGATATTCATGTTTAATGATTTTCATTCCTAGTTTTCAAACCATTAACTGTTAAAAAAAGACAGTTTTACTATCCGGTCCATATTTTTCATCATTTATAAAAAAGAACCAACAAAGAGAATGCAGATGAAATGTTCACCTCACGCCTTCTGATAGTGACTTCCAAGAACAGGTGACGTCACCGCCCACTTGTGTTAGTTCACATTCTATGCTTTGCCAACTAGTGAATTTTTTTTTTTTTTAAATCATTCACTAGCTGAACTCCACTAACCGTGATAACATGTATTTTTATATTATGTATATACTGAAATAATGGCAACGCTGTTGAGTAAAAAAAGCCTCCAAAAACACATGCATGTACATTCTCATTTATTGATGCACATCAAGTACATAAAGAAATTTCAAGCACATGTTAATATTTTGCCGCGATATTGGTTTTCGCTTATCTTGGCGCTATTTGGAAAACCCCTAGGCCGCGATATAACTGGGTTCAACTGTAATTCTACTAATGCATATCAATTTCAAAATATCTTACATTATTTTTAGTTTTCTGCTGTGTAAGCTGGTTCTGCAGATCAGCTATTTCTGCTAATTTATTGTCCAATTGCGTCTGGAAATTTGCTACAGTTTTTTTCTGGCTTTCCAATCCAACAATCAGATCATTGATTTCTTTGTTCTTCTCAGCAAGGCTAAAATATCAAACAAAAATATTAGCTGCATCTTTTTGTCATCTATTTTTAATAACTATTTGTGTTATTAAAAGTATTTGAGTGTAATTATAAATTGAAATACTTCCATGTATTTTATTTAAATAGAAAATTATTATAGGAATGCAGCAATATTTGGACTTAAATTACTTTAAAATAGCAATAAGAGATTTTTAAAAAAAAATCTTACACAAGCTCCAATTCAGGTGAGGAAACATTTGGTCCATTTTCATGAATTCCATTAGAAGCTGGAGCTGTTTGAAGACGTTCATTGATTGTTCTATTCTCATCTAGCAATGTTTTATTTTCTTGTTGTAATCGCTAAGACAAGTAGAATGAAAATTTTCATATCCATAAAGACAAACATAATGAAAATTTAAATTTGAATTTTTTTCAATTAAACCTTTGAAGAGGGTAATAAAATGCCTTCTCAAGCTAAAACTTACAGTAACTTCAGTTTTGCTTTCATCCAGTCTTTTTGATAGGTCCTCAAGCTGATTTTCCAGATTTTTAATATTCCCTTCCAAATCAGAGCGTTTGTGTTCAGATTCCTAAGATAAATTAAAAGAAATCACAGACATGTAGTTTAAAACTGAAGTATCAAAATGATATTTTATTCTAACTATGCACGTTTAAAACTCCAAAGAACAGTAATGCACGCCTTGTCTCTAATCCCAAAGCGCGCCTGAATATCAATATCTCTAGTAATGAAATCATAGAAAGTGGAAGCTCTTCCTTTAGTGAGAGAAGCTTTAGTTAATTTCCGGAAATGTCTGTGGTTGCCTTTGCTAGTGTTTTCGCTCATTCGCGATGTTTTGTAGTAAATTTTAAGTAATTTAAGGCTCTTTTTTTAAAAAAGATGTGATTTTGCTATACTTTTATTGAAAAATAATAGTACTAAGCTACAGGTAAAAATAGTCTTAAACTCAAGAGGGTTGTTACATCGGAGTCTGGGTTATTGTAATTACCACAAGGACAGACTAACACAAGGTAAATCCAACACCGTCATAACATTCATAAATTTAATAACATCAAATACAAGGTCCTCATACACACAACCTCAGTCGATCTCTCACTCTAATCAACAGCCTCCCGACGCTATGTCACGTTCTCTATCTTATGTCATAATATTCCATACAGTGCGCATCGTGCCAAAGACAAATATAAACATTGATATATCGGGAAAACCCCATTACCCTATGTTTCCCTCACAAGGGTCTTTTGGATACGTAAAAAAACCATTCTTATCCTAAAAGATGAAGCCAGTATGACAAAAATAATATACATACATTTTCAGCAATTTTTAAAAATTCAGAACCAGTTGATCGCAATAAACGTGAATGCGGCGAAGTTTACAGAAAACGTTAAATGTTATGGTATTCAACAACAGAACGATAAAAACCAAAAACACTGAGAACAGAAATTTCTTTTTCTAATTTACTTTTAATCAATAATAATTGAGTGACACTTAAAAATTTGAGCATCAAAACTTTCTATAACATAAATTATCACTTAAGTGTATTCAAACTATCAGAAGCTTAATTACCTGCAACCTCGTCTCAGTTTCTTTGCTAGCATCAGCTTTTCTCAGGTGGTTTTCAAGCTCTTGTAATTTGGCCTTCAGGTTGCTGCATTCTCCTTGTGCAGTGCTCAAAGCAGCATTGGCTTTTTGCAAATCAGAGGCCAGATTAGTGTTCTTTACTTCTGCTTTTCTCAGTTCCAAGCTAACTTCTTCTACTCTCTTGTTTATTACAGACTCAACATCTTTCTGATGAGCAAAATATATTTCTATTCGTTAATGGGATACTTTTGTTAAAATATTAATGTATAGGCTTTTTAATCAACTATATATTTATTTTTCTAAATAAATGTTTAAAAAATTACCTGAGAAGCCTCAAGTTTGTGGAATTTTTCTTCACTGCTCAGAAGCTTTGTTTCTAAACTTTTCTTTGCAGCTTCACTGGCCTGGAATGCATTTCTGCCATTGTTAAGTTCTTTTTCTAATTGCTTAACCTTCTCTCCTAGGCTCACAGTTTCTTTACTGTGAATACACAACAAGCAGATGGAATTAAGTTCATTATATTCATACATTTAAATAATTACAACGAAGTGAGCTGTGATAATTAGTAAATGAAATACAGTGACGCTCAAATTGTAATAATAAATCATAAGTTTGTAAAAGGCCATTTATGAAAATTAAGAATAATGGAAACGTTTTCAAGCATAAAAACAAAAATGCTTCTTGGCTCTTACGCTTTAAGGGACAATGTTTCTTGAAGAATCTTGTTTTCCTGGAAGAAGAATGTTTTAAAAGACAGTTATACTAAAATATAATCTATTAAGTTTTTAAAAATTATTTTAACTTCCTATGTTACAAGATTAAAATGTTAAATGTTTACTTATAATTATAAATTCTATAAAAAATAATTTGATGCAACTTCTTAGTGTGGTTAACCATTTTATAAATTATATCATCAATATATTCAAAGTAAGCTGGAGGTAATGGATTGAGATAATGAACATGATATCTAAAACAATACATTAATTTCACACTCAAATTTTAAAATAATTTTTAAAAGTATTTTTTGAATACAATGAGTGCAAGTTACTGACCAAATTTTCAAGATTACCCTTTTGTACGCAAATTAAGAGATAGTTATTTAACCGAAACTTACTTCAACAAGTTTATTAGCAGAAGCTTTATCAGCCCCAGTTTCCAGCTGTCTGATTTTCACTTGAAGGTTATTTATCTCAGAAAGATGTTGCTCATGTGAATGTTGCATTCTTTGATGGAGAGCATCCACTTCAGTTTTATGTTGATTGCATTTTTCCTGTAACTTTGTTTCTAGTACTGCTAATTTTGACTTCTCTGATATCAATTCATTTTTCAACTCTTTCACACGAGAGTTAGCACTTAAAGATAGATTTTGCTCTGAAATTATTACACATACCAAAAAAAATAAAAAACTTTAGAAAATAATTCTGTTACCGTAAAACTAAATAAAATAAGTTTGAACTAGTTCAAAATTCAATTTTGAACATAAAATAAAATCAATCACTCTATCAGCCTAAGTAATATTGATGCATACATACCCCAAGTAAAAATCAAAAAGATCATTAAAATTAGTGAAATTACCAAAGAAATATTTTGATATTTTTATAACGGCTGTCTTCAGCTGACTGCTTTTTGTTTCAACTTCTTACTTTTAAACATTGCAACAACAAAAACAAAATCATCTACAAGTCCAAACCTTCCTGAAGAGCCCTTTCCTTTTCTTCCAGTTGTTTCTTTAAGAGATATACAGGGTCACCTTTCTGACTTTTCTGTAAAAAAAGATTAATAAGATTAATTATTGACTTTTTTTAGCACTCTTAACATTTACAGTTTAGTCTTAATTAATAAGCAAGATATATCTTTTTATACATTGTCACATCCTCCAACAATAAAATAAAAATATTCAACCTTGTCCTTATTCCAAGATTCATTAACTGCAGGAGTAGTTGGTGTAAGGCCTTGTCGGTTCAGAAGTATGTCAATCAAAGTTTGAACTTCACTATCAGATAGTTTAGCAGTTTTCACAGAAGAAATCAACTTTGATCCATTAAGTTGTCCATCATCTAAAAATGTTAAGATGTGCACTTTGACTTTAAAAAAATATTTACAGTAATGCTTTTAATCGGAAAATAAAATATAAAAAGACAAAAATTTGTTTTTAAAAATCACCATTAAATTGAAAATAGATAAGTGACTTGCTGAGTACTTTCAAGATAAAAATTAAATTAAAAATCATAAATGATCACCTGATGTTTTTGACTTGACAGAACGCTTCTCTGCCTCCTCTGCATTTTGCTTAGATTTTTTATCCTCATCTTTTTCAGCTTTCTTTGGTGGAACATTTTCTTTGATATCTTGACGAATGATGGTCTCCTTTACTTGAGCTTCAGTATGAACTGATTTCAGCTTCTCAATTTTTTCAACATTAATTTTTTCATGACTTTTTTTAAGCTCTAATTCATCTTTGGGGATAATGGGTTTGTGATGGACCTCTACTGTTTTCTCACTGACTGGAGTCACCTCACCTTTGTTATGGAGTATAGGCTTAGCTACCTTTTCTTTTTTTCCTCTTTGTCTAACAGCAGTATTGAGCCCTAAAGATTCAGTAGGTTCTATTATTTCTGGTTCAATTTCTAAATTAACCATTTTTGTTTCAGCTTTTAACTCAGGTTCATTAACCTGGGCTGATTTTTCTTTCACTTTATCCTGCTTTCCTTTTTTGTATTTCTTTTTCTGTTGCTCCTTTTCTGCTTTTTTCTCTGCTTTTACTTTTTCTCGTTCTTCTTCTTGTCTGCGTCTCTGTTCTTCCATAACTTCCTCAAAAGTTTTCTCTCTCATTGACACAGCAGAAATGCAGTATATCAATAATGCTGATATGATAAATGCAGCTATTCCAATAAGAATTGTAACAACTTCCATTTTGTTTAGTTTTTTTAAATTTCAATATCAAAAATTGTTGGTGACACAAAGACACAATTTTAAGAGTTTCTATGGTTCAATTTAAAAACTATTGAGAAATGTCTTTTTTCATGAAGACAAGTAAAAAAAATTCCACAGCAATGAACTTTATCAACTACCACAATTCCATTGAGAGGTATCTGTTGACAATAACCTGAAAAGAGTGTTTATTTATTTAGCCTTATGAAAAAAGTTTCAGTTTAATTTGCATTTGATTAATTTAGTTTTATGGATATATCATATATATGCAACTATAATATGTAACTTGGTTATTAAGAAGAATGACTTAACTTATTTACATGACTTTCTTATACTATTGGCCCGCATATTTATTTATTTTTAAACATTACAGAAGATTCTTGCATCCTACTTTCTTATGGGAATGCACAGACCATGCTGGCCTGTTGGCAAGTGACACAGTGTTCACAGGCTACAGCTATAAGGAGATTGTGTGGCACAATGCCCAGTTGCCTTTGTTTCCTTAATTAATGTCAAGTACATATTGGAGCTGGATGAACTAAGATAACCCTTAGCCACAGGAACAAATCCCTGACTTCATAGAAATTCAAACGGTGACTCTCAATATGCCAGCTGAAGCCCTTAATTTAATGCCCATACTTTAAACATGGTAAATAGTTATAGTCAACTTAGTAAGTAGGCCTACAATTACAATGTTAAGAATGTTGCTGACAATGACTATAGTTAGAAAGTAAGCTAGTTTTGTGGTTTCTTTACTTTTGGTTTAGGAACTAGCCCTAGGCTAAAACCAAATAAATTTAAATGATTACAAATTAACTTTTTATTTTTATTTATAATTTATATAAATATAAACCTTGCCTTAACTTATATTTAACTAACTTATTAATATTAATATATATATATATAAATATAGACTATTACTATCAGCCTATGCATATACTATGATAATAGTTATACTTATACGAAATAAAGTCTGAATGCACCTTCAAACTAACTTTAACTAAGCTATACAACTATAGTGTCTATAGCTTATAACTATAGACTATAGATTAATAAATTATTAATTATAGTAGTAGTGTAGTATTATGATAGTAATTATAATTAAACAATTATTTGAGGACTGAGTTAGTAAAAAAACAAAAATTAAATATAAAATTGTAAATAAATTATAGAAATATAAAGTTATTTTGACATTTGAAATCAGAGTTATCAATGTCTATAGTGACACTATACTATGACTAAGGCTGTCAATTTTTTTAAAAATGCTGCCCGGGTACCCGTCCAGATTTCGAACGGGTACCCGGGTTACCCGTTCAAAACATCGCATAATTTTCACCGTCATACAGTTATACTATGGAACCTAGCCACCTTCCATGCCCCTTATTTCTCATTAACCACACGGCCGACGTCTAAAAGTGACATCACGTCTAAAAGTGACATCACGTGATCTTGGCTGATTTATACCCNGGGGGGGGGGAGGGTGGAGAGGGGGGATATAAACAACGTCTACAATCGGAAATCCTATGTCGGCGTATTTCAAAGTAAATTTTATTAACAAAACCAAACACGGCCTCATTTATCTCTATGCAGTCCCGCCCCACGGCCGACGACTTAACCATTTGAAATTGTTAGTAACTGATTATTTTATTAACTTTAAATACTGACAACCTTGTACATCAGTTTTTCTAGGTCATCACGTGTTAATTCACACAAGAAGCACAAGCGAATGCAAGGGGTGTGGGTTATATGAATGAAGGGAGGAGGGAGGGGGGTAGATAAACAATATTAGCTAGTATCAATCGGCGTATTTCAAAGTGAAGTAACTGTCACAGAAGGGATTTTTTTTACTAACAAACGCCGCTTTTATCTCTAACATTATTATTTTTGGCAGAGGACTTTTATTTTCCTTACCTATATGATTCTTTTTAAAGCGCAAAAACCGTTTTGTGCTTGCGATTTCTGTCTCACGTTGAGTGAAAAAGCTATATCAAAATACATTTCCCGTTGACAGCTTTTTCTCCTTATATGTAATTTACTGCATTTATTTCAAACAAACATTTTCATTAAAAAAAAAAAAAGCCGAATAGGAGCCGAAGTTTGACTTCCGTTAATATAGACATTAAAGTTACATTTTCACGGGTACCCGGGCAGAATTTTACTACCCGGGTAATCTGATGGCAACGGGTACCCGGGTCCCGGGTACCCGTTGACAGGCCTAACTATGACTATAGTCTATACTATAGTGACATAGTATATAGTCACTATAGATAATAGACTATTGTAGACTTTAGTCCTGAGTCCTATGCCTATAGTTATAGACTATAGTGACTATAGAATCAGAAGACTCATATTGAGTATACTGAGTAATTTCACTGAGTCACTGAATCAATATACATTATTATACAATACAGCATAACAATAAAATACTATACTACACAATACTAACTGATATGTCTTTAATTTGATATAACTGTACTATACGACTATCGCGTCTATTCTAAAATATAACATAAACTCTATACTAAATAAAAAATTAAATAGCTAACTAAACTAAATACTCTACTAAGTCTACTTCTACTATCCGCCTTTACGTCACACGTAAGAAAGTCCATTTTTAGTGACAATAATGCTTATCTCCCGTGAAAACAAATGTCTTAATGTTTTTTGTTTGGTACCTTTTTAGTTTTTTTAAACATATAAATGTAATCACTGGCGTTGAAAAAACGTGAACTGTAAGCTCGTCAACGTGGATATTAAGTTGATGCCACCGGACGAGGGTAGATGAACTTATTGATTCACATTGCTATAAATAAGTCCGTATAGTGTACATGGTGAAGTCCCTGTCTAAATCTTGGCTCTTTCTGTGATTGGTTAAAAATTCTTCATGTATTTCTCTTTGCCACGCACTATCAATGCCACGTGAACCTAAAACAAAAGTGTACCTTTAGCCTGTAGGAAATAAACTATTTATGCTAATGATAAAAATATATATGTTTTCTAGTAAGATCATCTAAAGAGTTATCAAATAAATATTGCTAATTAATTTACTAAGATGCCCTGCTTATAATTGTGATTAACTCCACGATAACGGAATGCGCCCTCTACCGTCTACGTCCGAGTTAATGATTAGGCGATTAGAGGCCCGACTTAGCCGACTAGAACCAGAAGAAAAAACCCTTACAACTTATTAAAATGAGTTTGAAAATACGTGGGCTCTAATAATAACATTTTAATAAGTATGCTAAATCCCGATTTGTCCTACCGATTAGCTGTAATAAGAAAAAAAAATTAAAATAACTTCCTCGCACTATAGTCTATAATGTTTATTGGAAACATTTTGCAAATACGTAATGACGTAATGGCCGATTGATGAGTCTGTAGACTAATGTAGAGAATGGAGTTATATGGGATTAATTAAATTAAATGTCTTCTCCGCAAGAAGGTTTAAAATCATTAAAATGACATAGACATTGTTATTGTAGTGTCATTTGTTGGATTTGTAAGTGTGGCATATTTTTCAAACTGAGTAAATGTTAACCTTTTTCTCGGTTTTCAGCATCAGTTCTTTACTTACTTATTAATTCTGCGGCTGCGGCATATTACTAAAAAAATAAAAAATACTATTAATTTCGTACACAAAAATATATTATCTTCTCTTTTAGTATTACAGACCCTCCTTCTAGCCTATACATAAGATTAATGCAGTGGCGTCGCTAGGGGGTGCGGTGGGGGCGGGCCGCCCCGGGTGACACCATCAGGGGGGTGACACCAGACTGAAAAACTCTATATGTTTCCGTTATTTGGCACTGGAAAACTCTGAGGAGTTCTATGGGTTAAATCATGAGGAGGTGACACCATGACCTACCGCCCCGGGTGACACCATGAGCTACCACCCCGGGTGACACCAACCCTAGTGACGCCTCTGGATTAATGCATCCTACGCTTTAATATCCATGGTTTATGTTGAATGTTGATACTGTGTTGGTTTTCCTGGTTAGATCAGGAAACTCGTGCCACTGGCCACCCCCGAATTCCAAACGGGAAGAACGAGAGTTTGTTCTTAATCTTGCATAGGCTACGGAAAAGGAACATTAAATTCTGTTTAGATCTATCTCTTTGTCTATCTGAAGGCTGTATAACAAATTACATTATCTTTGTATTATATTTCCAAGCTAGAAATAATTGCCTCTTGTAACATTGCTACTTTGCTTTTTATTCTCCTATCCTGTAGTGTTTATAGGTTTAATGATTTAAATAACGGCGTTACTCTCGTCAATTTTATATTTTCTCCAGCAATGAATCCGGCAGCTCTTTTTAAAAATGTGTTCTAATTTATCTGTTTTTCTTAAAATTATTACAGGAAACATGCTTAAAATTGATTCACTGACTTAGAAACGTTACTGTTATTATTAAATTTTAAAACAAACAATTAAAATAATTGAAGAAGAAAAAGAAAAGACCGTTTATTTCTATTTAAGATGAAACAAAAAGGTATGATAAATCGTCCATAAAATATATTAACGAAACTAAGTATGCAGAGAAAATATTGTTAAAAATGATGAAATCAAATAAGTTCAAGTAGCGTTGTTAGTTCATTGACACTTCTTCGTCTCTTTTTTGCGTAATAGAAATACAATAAAGTAAAGGAGGTAGATCTACTTATTTTTAAGACTGTGGAAATTGACGATTAATTTCTCGATTAATCATTAAAAAATTACGTTTAATTATTTTTAAATAATTAATCGACCCATCATTTAAATTTATTGGAAGTTTTAAAAAAATGTATAATAATAAAAATCGGCCAATTAATACTAAATTTCCTGAAAATTACACGCGCATTTTGGTTTTAAACTATTGACTGACGGCAGGGAATGTTCAAAGTGTTGATAAAGTTTCTCTACCATGGTTCTATTTTAACACCTCCGCCTACTTATCAAACCAAATGAAAAGGGTATTAAGTTAATGGCAGTAATGGTGTCTGACTCAGAGACAGAAAATGATGACAGCTTTTCTAATGAATTACTGAGTTACAAAATGAAGATGAAAGTTCCTGAATCAATTAACCCTCTAGCTCTTGATGGTGTCGACCGGGGCGGCCCGCCCCTATCGCAACCCCTAGTGACGCCACTGCCAGTTACCTCAATTCCATGTGAATGATTTTTTTTAGCTCGGCTTCTTATATTGTCAACTAGACCCGCCCAGCGGCTCATCAATTGAACCAAATAATCATATAAATGAGACATTCTAATTTTATTTAGATTTCCAACAAGAACGTTTAATAAGTGTTACTTATCACATCGTGAATTCTAATTTTTGGCTATTATCGAAATTAACGATTAATTAACAGTTAATTTTTCAAATATTAACGATTTTATTTCAATTAATCGTTAATAGTTCTACTTATTTTTAATAGTTGTGGCTAACTGAGATGACGCAATAATAATATCTTGAATGGCTGTATAGACATAGAAGTAGCGACCGTCATGGTAATATATAAGATGAGATGAGTGGGGAAAGACATAAAGATGGGATTTAAAATAAAAACATTTATTTAAGAGATACGTTTAGTATAAAATTAATAGACTGTTAACAGCTATCCATTCATCCATTCACGCATTCATCTACGCCCATGGGCGTAGGAAGGGGGACATATGCCCCCGCCCCCTGGATTTTAGAAAAATGTCATAAATTTGTTACAATATAGCTGAACTAAATTTCCAGCAAGTTTATTACTATTAGATTTAAGACTGTGGACACATCAAATATGAAAAAGAATTATATCTGCAAGTATAACTGATTACGTTACTGATTGCTCTAAACAAATTTTCTGTCATATTTTTAGCAAAAATACGCAAGATTGTATATTTTTGTGTCCATGTAGTTTTACATAGGAAATGAACATTTTGTCTTAATTTACTTCGCTGATTACTTTCTCGGAAAACACTTTAGTTGATTTCATTGTTCTTATTGTGTTTCGTATATCGACGGTCCAGCATGTGAATTATTCACAATTTATTGTGGAAATTCTGCCATCAAAGCAGGGAAAATTTATTTTGTTGATATCTGCACGACTATGGTTGTATACATTTCAGTTATTTGTTGATTTAGATATAAATACAGGTAGCTTTATTTAATAAATTGTGTAATTTCATTCTTTCCGTATATACTTTTTATTTTTTTATTACATTAAGGGCCACCAAATTCACTTTGCCTAGGGCCTCCAATTCCCTAAAGCCGGCCCTGCTGAACATTACAACATGTCTCCAAGAATTAGATTGAGACTGTGACATCAACATGGCACATAAAATGATCTCGACATGGTTAAGTAGACGTTTTTGTACACCATGTGTGCAGCTTTTCATATTCGCTCCATTATCATATCCTTGGCCTCTGCAGTTTTGGAAACATAAATTCAGTTATTCAAGCATTTTTAAGCATGCTTCCGCGGGACCTAATCAAGTGCTGCAGTCGACAGCCATGAATTCCACAAAATATTCATTGATTTCTACTGGCTTACTCAAAATTTTGCATACTTGCAAAATCATAGTCATTTCGTCTTTGTGATCAGCATCAGGTATGCAGTACAAAATGAAGGAATAATATTTCGAATTTATAATTATTTTACCTCATTTAAAATTCTTTTGTCTAAGAAATGATTATGCATTTTTTCGCTTTTTAAACGTCGTAAATGATCTTCTACTTCTAGGCATGAATCTTACTTTCCGAACAATTCAAACAATTCCAAAAAATGTCCATGGTATGATAGAAACAATCGATCCAGAGTGCCTAGAAATGGTAAATTACGTTTTGCAAGAAACTGCACAATTGAAATGATTCTTTGTAAAGCTAAGTCTATTTTCCATATATTTTTGTGTTTTCTTGTCAATACTTCAATAGTCTTTCCTTCCTTAACCGATTTTCCACTTTAATCCAAGCGCCGATAGCTCAAATATGCTTCATGGACTATTCATGATATGCTAAAACAGTGTTTTCTCTCCCAAAGCGGTTGTCTACGGACCGGCGCAGGTCCGTGGGCAACCAGTCACCATCAGCAGAAGTTACCAAGAAAGGAAAGAAAATTATAATTATAATCCTCCATTTGTAAAAAAAAAAAAAAAAAATACAAACCCTAAAGAATATGCCAGGTTTTTGTCAATATGTTAATACAATAATAAATATAAAATAAAGTATATTTCGTTACACTGTAAGTACAGGGAAAATAGTGAACTGGTCTCTGGTACAATGAAAAATATTCTTGCTGGTCACCATACTAAAAAGTTTGAGAAGCACTGAGCTAGAAGACTGGACATGTTTTTTTCAAATTGCTATTTCGATCTTATCGACTTATTTCATAATTTTTCAGTATTGAAGAGATAATAAAAACGGAAGTTTTCAAAATAAAACAAAATAAAAATTAGCCATGCCAGACAACTAAAATACAAAACGAAATGATTATTCGCACGGTTTTCCCGTGCATATAATTTTTAAAATTATTAGCACGGGTCGGGTCTGGTCGTCGCGCATGCGTACTCCCAGCGGTTGATAACAAAATAATAGCCAAGTTCACTCGATTTAGGCTAAATTGTGCAGTAATATTTTAATAGTACTTATATTTATATGTTTATAGTACTAATACTAGTTACAATTTAACGATTGATGTGTAATAAATGATAATTGGATATAACTTTGAATAATCGCAATAACTAACAAGTTTCTCTAGACTAATGGGTAGTCAGCTAATGAGAATGTGAGCGTTTTTTATTGGTTAGCGGATCGAATCCTGATAAAGCCTATTTTTATATATTCTGTTTTTTAAAATATTTTCTTGGTTTTTGTTTTACAACCACAGTGATGATGCTTGCAAACACTCAAACAGGCTTTTTTTCCAGGGACAATTTTTTAAATATCCCATGAGTGAGTCACTGTTACTACAAGTGTTACTACTGAACTGAAGTTACTAGTTTACGACTAGTTACTGTTCACTGTTATGCTTATGCTTATACTTATACTCATACTCAGTTCAGTCTTACTTACTTACACTTACAGTACAGAACAGAGTACGGACTCTCACTTTTTAATTTTTTTTTAAATGATGCTTTACCATCATAAAGTCTTTCACTTTAATTAATAAATGATTAATTATAAATCATTAATGATCAACTAGCGAACGGCAATATGATGAATATGCAGGTCCGCTCAGACTCAGATTCTTGCTCAAATACTATTACTATCAATATCAGTGACAGCAAAATTAGTTTACCGTGCCGTGCAAATAATTATAATGTTTGATATTTTTTGTTCAAAATCTCATAATCATTGTCATCTTCATAATTTGTAGCCATTGGTCATTGACTCATTGAGTAACAGTCACAGTGACACTGTCTGACTGTCAGTAACTAAATATTGTCGTAATTTATATTTGTTTTATTTGCGCAGGCTACTACTATTAGGTCTAATAATATTTATTTGACTCAATTAAACAACAATTAAATCAATTACAGTAGACAGTGTCCTAAAATTTAAATATCAACTATACTAATACTTTACATAATCTTAATTTTTACACTTTGTAGTTAGTAAGTGTAGATTAGCATTTTAAAAAAGTGCGAATAATTATCGGCACGGTCGAACCGTGCTAATAATTTTCAAAATTATCGGCACGGTTATGACGTCAAAACCGTGCGAATAACGCTTGCCAATACAAAATACACAAATTAATTGTGCAAGAAGACAATAAATTTAAACTTTTATTACATTTTATGCTGTTGTCGTTGCTAACTCTGAAAAAATTGTATACTTTGTTAAATCAGTGAATTTTCATCTAAATTTCGTCAAAAAATATTAATGACACAAAATGTCTAAATCCAAACCCATGGATAAAATAGTTTTTATAGTTTGCTTCTTGCCGCATATATAACATTTAAATGATAAATGTTTCATATTTAAAACATTTGATATTCAACAGTTGTATATTTAGCGTAAATGTAGAATACACATTTGTCTTCCTGTGAAAATGTGTCTGGACAGATGAATTTTCATTTTAAAATATTACATTTTAAATATGCACAATTTAAAAATAATCAGCGGGTAATGGTCAATATCTGCACTGATTGGGTGGTTCTGGTTGTTGTGTTGTGGTCTAGGTCGTTGTTTGGTCTTTAAAAATATATACATTTTTTTTTATTCCTGTGAGAGGCCCCCATTAATCGGAGGCCCTAGGCGGCTGCCTAGTTTGCCTGTGCCTAAAGTCGGCCCTGAGTGATGATTAATAGTCAATGTTGTATTTGTATGTATTAAAATGAAATATAATCGAAGGATGTTAACACGGTTCATTTTTTGAAGACCGGTTAAGCGTTTTTAAAAATCGGACCAGTTCAAAAGATTCCATAAAAATTAAAATAATAATGTTTATGTTAATATTATTGTTAACCCAAAATGAGCGGATTCTAGCGAATTTTATATGCCCACAATTTTTTTTACAAAATCTCGTGAGCTTCGGAGTTAAAAATTATAATAATATTGGATATTTTTATTAATGTTAACGTATTTTTCAGTCTTGAACTAGCAGAAATTACTGTATTTTGTGACGCACAAGATGACACCCTACTTTCCTGTACAAATGTGGGGTTAGTACAGTACTCGACATATTCCTCTTCCAGCACACACCTAATATTTTTTGTTAGAAAACATGAGATTTGATATCAATGTGGTAATTTTAGATATAATAAAATGCCTTTAACGTGCACATACTTAGCAGGAAAACTGTCACTATAAGATAGGAATCAATTTGAGGAATCGCCATGTATCTATATATTCTAGGTCTATCAAAAATGAAATGATTCTTGTAATATCAATAGCTTGAAGGTTAATATAATCAAAGGGTCTTTGGCATTACCGCTGCATTGTTTGTTAGCTGTTTTGCTATGGCTTGGCAACTAAACATTACAAAAAAAATAATTAATATTTAAATAAAAAAGCCGAATTCATATTTAACTTTATAGGGCTTTGGGCTTAGACTTAGACCATGCAGGGGCTCATTTCGCTATCACGTAGTACAGCGAAAATCACGCCAAAACAAGAAAAGAAAGCACCAGTACCTGGTGAAATAGAAAAATTCCTGCCGGTCGTCAAATACGAAAAAAGTTTGAGAAGCACTGGCTTCCAATTTATTTAAGGGCGTTTTACATAGCTTCCTTCGTGTTACGATATTACAATGCAGGCCTACGCTAAATAAATGTATGGCATCTGTCCGTCTACGAAAGACGATAGATTTATCTTTATTATTTGCAGCTCTTGGTGTGGCTAAAGAGACCAATCCTTGAGTGGCAGTCTCTTCTGCATTTTACACACACGAATGTAGTCGGGCAGTGCTGCCTGACCTTTCTCCTCGCTCTTTTCCCAACTGCTTCTTCCCTTAGATTGCTCCTCTGCTCTTAGTGATCCTTCTTTCAATATAGCCCGCCATGTGGTCCTATCCTCAGCCAGGTTTTCCCAGTTTTGTATATCAATGTTGGCTACTTTCATGTCTCTCCTGCATATGTTCCGTGTATCTGAGATATGTTAAATGGAAAAGACGTAAACAAGGTAAGGGTTAGCCTGACCGGACGTAACAAAACAGCGAACGTTTGTTACGTCCGGTCATGCTAACACTTACCTTGTTTACGTCTTTTCCATTTAATTTTTTATAAGCCTGATTGCAGTCCTACCCCTCATTTTGTTTACTATCTGAGACATGGCCGACCAACCGACCTTTTCCCAGTTGCCAGCTCGCTGTATAGCACATCTTTGGGTATGCGACCAGTTTGCATTCTCTTGACGTGTCCAAGCCAGCGGAGGCGTCTTTGGCTTAATATGGCTGGAATGCTGCTCTTGCTTGCTTGAGCCAGGACCTCTGTGTTGGGGACTTTCTCTTGCCATTTGATGTCAAGGATGCGGCGCAGGCATCTGAGGTGGAAGCTATTGATCCTTCTTTCATGCCTGGTATAAGTGGTCCATGACTCGCATCCATAGAGGAGCGTGCTCAGTGCGCAGGCCTGGTATACCTGCAGCTTAGTCCGTGATGTGAGTTTGGCATTGGACCAGACTCTTTTGTACAGTCTAGCCATAACAGTTGCTGCCTTCCCTATCCTACCACTTATCTCATCTTCCAGTAGAGGGTGCTTGAGATGTTTGATCCCAGATATGTAAAATTGTCAACAACATCCAGGTTTCAGTCGTCTATAGTGATAGTTGGGAGGGAGGCAGCATCCTGTGCCATAATGTTGGTTTTCTTAATGCTAATGGTCAGGCCAAAATCTTTGCAGGCAGCGGAGAAGCTGGATAAAAGATTCTGCAGTCCGTCTGCTGTGTGAGATATTAAGGCAGCATCGTCTGCAAATAAGAGCTCGCGCAGCAAAATCTTCATTATTTTGGACTTTGCTCTAAGTTGGGCAATATTGAATAATCTCCCATCAGCTCTTGTGTGTATGTATATCCCCCGCAGTTGTTCTTGACGGCATACTGGAGTAAGATGGAAGAGAATATTGCAAACAGGGTAGGTGTCAGCACGCAGTCTTGCTTTACTCCACTACTTACTGGGAAAGCTTCAGATGTGGCACCGTTATAACACACTGTGCCCTGCATGTTTTCGTGGAATTGCTTGATAATGTTAAGCAGATGTGTAGGGCAACCTATTTTTCCTAAAATCTGGAAAAGGCCGCATCTGCTGACAAGATCGAAAGCTTTAGTTAGGTCGACAAACGCGATGTATAGAGGCATATGTTGCTCCCTGCATTTCTCCTGCAGTTGGCGCAGAGAGAAAATCATGTCTATAGTTGATCTTCCGGCTCGAAAGCCGCACTGCGATTCTGGGAGTACACGGGATGCTAGGGTCTGCAGCTAGGGTGTTAAAGCAACTCGGGCGAAGGCCTTTCCAACTATACTCAGAAGAGAAATTCCACGATAGTTATTGCAGTCGCTCTTGTCACCTTTATTCTTATACAGTGTAACGATGTTGGCATCTTTCAACTCCTGTGGTATCTGCCCCTCTTCCCAGCACAGAGTGAGGAGGTCAAGCAAAGGCTGTAAAAGTACTTCCTTTCCACATTTGAGAGCTTCTGGTGGAATTCCATCATTGCCATGGGCTTTCCCACAGGCTAGAAAATCGATGTCTCTACTTAGCGCATCTATGGTGGGTAGAGCATCAAGCTCTTCCATGACCGGCAGGTCCGGGATATCGTCCAGAGCAGCAGTTGAGACATGGTTTATTGTTGCGTACAATTCCAAGTAGTGCTCAATCCACCATTTGAGTTGTTGGTCTCGATCAGTGATAAGTTCCCTGATTTTGACAATAGGGGTGCTGTCTTGGAGGTCAAAGGGCCTGTTGCTTGTTTTATGTTCTCATACATAGCCTTTGTATCGCCTCTTTGTACAGCTGACTGTATGCTTAAGCTTAGATTGAGCCAATATGCGTTAGCGTAGTGGCGAGCTGCCTGCTGGGTATTTTTCTTGGCACTCTTGAGGTTACGTAGAGTTTCAGGGCAAGGCCTGTCATTATAGGCTAACATAGCATTTCTTTTTTTCAGTAGTGACAGGCTTCATTTCCTTCCAGTGAGTCTCAAACCAATCTGCACATATGCGCTCTCTCTTGCCAAATGCCACAATAGCTGAGCCATATATGGTGTCCCGCAGATGTGGCCATTTTGACTCAATAGTATCTACTGATGGCATTTGTACTAGAGCTTCTTGTAGCCTCTGGGTGTATTCTGGTGTTCTCTCGGGATTCTTGGTTGAACAGATGCCGATGCGTGGTTTGCCCTTGTTTTTGTTCCGATACAATATCTTTGGCAGCAACCTTACCTTGCTAGCCACTAAGGAATGATCTGTGTCGCAGTCTGCGCTGTTGTAGCTGCGTGTGAGGATCACATTGGCCAGTTGTGTGCGTCTTGTGATAATGAGATCTAATTGGTGCCAGTGTTTAGAGCGGGGATGCCTCCATGACACTTGGTGGATTGCTTTGCAATTGAAGAAGGTATGTGTGACACATAGTCCATGTAAGCAGCACATCTCTAGTAATCTCTGCCCATTTTCATTTAGCTTGCCTCTTCCAAAACAACCAAAGCAAGTAGGCCAGGGCATGTGATCGCTTCCAACTCTTGCATTGAAGTCACCAATGAGGCAGATTCCTTCGTTAGTGGGTATACTGGCTAGTGTTTGGTTAAGATCTTCGTAGAATTGGTCTTTCGCTTCTGAGCTCGAGGATAGGATTGGCGCAAAAGCACTGATGATGTTGGCTAATCCTGAGGAAGTTGATAGACGTATGGTTAGTATTCTGTTAGTGCCCTTTGTTGGCGGTTCTATGGAGGAGCAGAGTTCAGTTTTTATGGCAAAGCCAACCCCAAGTTACCTTGGTGTATCCATTGTTCCACCCTGACAGAAGAAAGTGTAGTATCGTTCTTTTATGGTACCACTTTCTGGGAGTCTGGTCTCCTGAAGGCAGGCAGTGTCGATGTTTAGTCTGCCAAGCTTGTTTAGTCTGCCAAGCTTGTTTAGTCTGCCAAGCTCTCTGTCAATGATGGTTATCTTCCTGGCATCATTGATGAGCTACAAGTCAGAAGTAATGCCTGGACACATAGTCCTAACGTTCCAGCTTGCTGGACGAAGAGCTGGAGTCTTCTTATCTTTTGGGTTTTTTTTTATTTCTAGGTGCAGGATTTGCTGGCCTACTTGTTGAGATGTTCCTCTGAGCTCCACACAACTAGTAGAGCAGGTAGGCCATAGCGGGATAGCACCTTATTTCCCAGCTTAAGGCGGGCGGTAGCATTCCATTGAGACATGGCGATCTCTCCCACCGTCAGAAGCAACCCCTGGCGCCAAGCTCTACGCCAATTGAGCCATGGCTTATAACCGGTAAACTGCTGCTTCCCGTGTTGTGTTCACACCTTGCGGCGATGCTGGAGTGTCCTCTCCAGTAAAAATAAAGCCTGTGCGTATTAGTATGGAGAACCAGCTGCTGCCAAAACAGCAGATTCCCTCTCTCCACGCCATTGGTGGATCCAAAGGAACGATTAATGTCGATACGGCTTGGCACCATTTACGTCGCAGGATCTGCCGGGATGCAATTTGATTCAAAAGCAGACCGCCTTAGGAGCTCCATTTCCTGATTTTCTGCCGTGGTTTACTTCCCTAGCCTTTCCCGTGTGGGTGTAGCCGCAAGGCAGCGGAGGTTTGGAGTAAGAGTTTCCCTCTCCTAGATGAGCTACCGACCATGGTTAACGAGCCTCATCTACCCGAAGCTACTGGTTTTGAGGCGCCAGTTGACCGCCTTCATCCCTTCTCCTGTTAGTAGAAACATGGTCCGCCGGGCTTTTGTGTGAGCCACGCGTGCAGGCCAGGAGCTGGATTTTGGTTGACAGAGGCATTGAGAGACGCAAGCCTTTTAGGGCATTTCTAGAGGAGTGGATGCTTATCTTCCATCCCCGCCCTGGCAAAGACAACCTTGGACCACACTACATAAATACTTAAATGACAAAAACGTGATTTGAAAATACTTATTTTCAAATAGAAAAAAGATTTTTATTTTATTTAATTTTTAATTATTTTTTTGCGGCCGGGGGCTGGGGGTGTTCAACAATTTGTGACGCATTATTGGAGGGGAGTCTAACTTTTTGTGACGACGAGTGACGAGGGGGGGTAAAAAATCGGCCAAAATTGCGTGATGTCTTTTGTGGACGGCCCCTTAAACACAAACACTCCCTTTCCCTGCGTACCCTATCACGAGCTAAAGGGATCATATTACGATAAAGGGTTCATGACGAGTTCCGGTATTGTGAAGAGTCATGTATTTTTTTATAGAGCTGATCCTTCATATAAAACTCTAATAAGAATACAGGACTAGTAAAAAACCCACAGATAAGCGTAGGACGCAATAATCTTCTGTGTGGAATTAGCGTCTGTGACAGATAAGAACCCATATCGGGAAATCTAGCTATGCAAAGGGAGCTTACTGGGTTATATAATTGTGATCCCAATGAAATCGGGTAAAGGGAATCGACGGTTACCATTGTGCAACAGGGTCCGACTAATACTGTGATATGTGATCTCACAAAAGTATGAGATCATATTGTGGAAAAGGTTTTGACCAAGAATGGGATTCGATTATGCAATGTGAATAAATGGGCTCATACTGAGGTAGGTGATTCCATCAAAGTCAAAGTATGGGATCTTGTCGGGGTTAAGGATTCTATGGGGGGGGGGGAGTTTACACAATCAATTTTAATATATTCTGTCTGGAAATTCTTAAAAACAATCAGTGAGATGACTGTTGATAACGGGGCCCCTAACGTATGTGTTACCTAAAAGAAAAAGGTTGTATGTTTTTTACTTAGGTGTCGTCCATAAAGTACGTCACGCTATTTTTGACAATTTTTAACTCCCCCCTCCCCTTGACACAAATCTCGAACCCCCCCCCCCCCCCTTCAAAGTAAGTCACACTATTTCGAACAAAAATATTTTTTAAATTAACAAAACAATTAAAATTTAATTATAAAACACAGTGAAGTCACACATGGTCGGACTCCCCCATTCCCCCTGTCAAACAGAGGCGTCACTAGGGTTGGTGTCACCCGGGGCGGTAGCTCACGGTGTCACCCCCTCAAAAATTGACCCATAGAACTCCTCCGAGTCCGAGTTTTCCAGTGCCAAATAACGGGAATATATACAATTTTACAGTATGGTGTCACCTCCCTGATGGTGTCACCCAGGGTGGCCCAACCCACCGCACCCCCTAGCGACGCCACTGCTATCACACTTTCTTACACCCTCTCCCCCTCTCTGGAGCGTGACATACTTTATGGACGGCCCCTAATGCCTAATGGCACCTTATTAATATTAGCATTAGGAGCGCCTGGTATAATAAGAACACTAAAAGCATTTCATTTAGGGTCAAAGAGTAAATGAAATGAGATCTCACAAAGCAGGCAGGGAAATGACAGGCATATTTGACAGTACACTTTTAAAAAATGAGAATGACAAGCAATGAAAATAAGTCAATAAGGTCAATTTGAAATGAATGAGACCTAATCGAGATACGCCGATAATATCGATTTAAAAATAAAATAATAATGCACGTCTTTACTCCATTTCATTAACTAAAATTAAATCATATTTTACGTGGCCCCACGCCCACTAAAAATAATAATTGAGTATTTTTAAAAGGCATAATTTAAAAAAAAAACAAAAAACATAAGCAAGTTTTCAATTGTGGGCCTACTGACTATTGATAAGGAGCTGGTATTTTTTCGCTGGTAAACAGTCAAACCACGAGAACTCTGACGTCATCACGAGCAAATTCTATGCGGTTACGTTGTTTCCATATGAACAGAAATATGAAATGGCTAGATAGTTCTAATCTAATAGAGCTTTCTTTGAATTTCTAAAATATAAATATTAGTAATAAAAATATATCTTTTCAAAGAATCAGGAAATATTCGTAACTTAAACTTTATTACTTCGGAACAGTTAGGGAGGAACAAAAATCTTGGAAGAGCATACGCTACTTTCAACTTCACTAGCGCCCTCTCGTGCCCAATCAATGGAGTGCGCACCTGTCAGTGCTTCGGATACAGGCCGGCGTCTTTGTTCCTGCTTTGAGAAAGAAATCTAAATTTCTGTAATTAATCCAAATGATGGCACCACAGAAAAGGTCTGCTGAAGAAGCGGAATCCCTCTTGGTGGGTGTAAGATGTATTGTCTTTGACATTGAAGGTACAACAACGCCAATTTCGTTTGTGAAGGTAAGACCATGCTATTATTTGTAGCGGTTGTTTGTAGAGTAGTAGTAGTTTTTTTGCGGCTACTTCCCACCATGATCAAATATACGTCGCTTGTTACATTGGTTAGCCTGCCCGTCTTGGACCTGCTTCGCGTGTTAAAAATTATTGTATATTTTAAAATAACATATACACATTTAAAACTAATCTCTAACTTTGCTTTGGTCGGGCGTTATCCGTAATGAATAATAAAGTAGATCATTCAACCCGGAAAGCGCGTTTTCCTGCTTATGTGTTCATTGTTTATCAACCGGGCATTTAGAGTTCTCGTTGAAATCAGAAATGTCGACATTTGTAATTCTATATATAAAAAAAAGAATATTGTTTATTTTTAAAACCCATCTATCTGATTTTTCAAATTCATATTTGGTCGCGTATAAACCAGTGATCATGTTATTGTTATGTAAATATTGAGTGTCTTAAAACTCGGTAATTACTAATTACAATACAATGTTTTATTTCGGCATGTAATTACCAAACAACTATATGTGATTCATTTATTGTTTCCGCTCGGAAATTACTCGAAACTAGAACAAATCATATTTCAACTGTCCATATAATTAGTTAAGATACATTTGCTGTTGTTTTTTGTTGTTGCTTCTTTATCGTTTGTTCCAATAATTTATTTGACACCGGCTGAGGCTTATATTTGAAGGAAGCCGCCTATGCTGTGATTTCGGTCACGTGACGAAAATGCCTTCCCAGACTGGTATTTACTGGCTTGGGGACTAATCATTAATTGGTCCAGAGAAGGGGTGACAGCATTTGTAAAGAATAATAATAAATAAATAATTTAAGTTAACTTATTTAAATAGTTATTTTTTTAACAGTAATATCACAGCAATACTTATATATTATATAGCATACTTGGTAATTGGGTAAGGTGAAGGATTATACACTTTTATAACTATCCCATCATGAATTATAATTATGAATCACATTGAATTTGAATCAATGAATGATTATTAAATATTTTTTTTATTATACTAAGAAATATAAATATATTTTTTATTTATATTATATTTATTATTTAATTTATAGTGCATGCATTATTTGCATAAACTTTATTAACCAATTTGATCTACATTTTATTTGGTAAGAAAAAAGTAAATAGTGTCTTTAGTAAGTCCTAAGACTAAAGCAGGGTCAGGGGTGCCAAGGGTGGTGGCTACATACTGAATACCCAGGGGTCCCTATTACCATTAGGGGTACCATGGAAAATTGATTTGGGGGTCCCTGAACGTCGTCAGGGGGTCCCTGCAAGGTTTATAGAGTATTAAAATTGTGATCCATTTTTGTTATTATGAAAATTTAAATAAATAAAAAGTACCTGAATGTTTTTCTACTAATCACTAATTTAATACAGATCTTATGTGTTATCAGTCATGGAATACATTTTTGTTTTTACTAGATAAGAAAGTAAAACTAGGGTAGGGTAAATTTTACACTATAACCACTCAAAATAATGAATTCCTATAAATATAAGTAGGTCAGAAAGTACAATTTTTTAAAAGTTAATCAACAAGGGTTGCAAAGTTGGGTAATTTTCAATGTGTGATTGAGATTGTATCAGGAAATTCTATGTTTTTAAAATGTATTCTATCATTTTTTTAAAAACAATTGACAATATTATTAAATATTATTGTCGTTCTGACTTCATCTTTTAGGATAAGAATGGTTATTTTACGTATCCAAAAAGACCTTATTGAGTTTAAAACTAGTTTTACCAGTATTTTAGTACTATTATTCTAGTAAAAAAGTAGCAAAATCACATCTTCAAAAAAAACTCGTAAAAACTTCGCGAATTGAGCGATAACACTAATGAGGGGAAACGGCAGCCATTGCCGGAAATCGAATACATCTTCTTTCACACACTGAAGATTTTTTATTTCTGTTATTTTGTTTTTTACAGCGCTTTGGTAATAGAGGGTAGGTCACATTATCGCACTTTAACACCTTAAGAGTTAAATGGGATTTACTGCAGCATTCCATTGAAAAAGTTAATAATTGTTAACAGTGGTTTGTTACCACAGATATAATATGAGAATGCGTGAGCCGAAGAAAAAATACAGTGTTAATATTTGAATTAACAGATATGAAAGTTGAAATGTTATTAACTGAATTAAAAAGATTTTCTAAAGTTAAAGATATACCCTTTAATTTATGGCATATTTAAAACAAGCTATAGTAAATGTATTTTTCAGTACACTGTGTCATTCATCAACATTATTTATTTGCGAAAAATCTTAATGAAAGTTTGCATGGATCACTTCATTATGACATTAGAGCAGCTAATAAAATCAGAAGGAACGCCTTCAATGACAGATTATTTGCTCAACATTGTATGGAAAATGATGAAATTCTAAAATTGTTAACTTATTCACAATAACGTTGGTTATCAAAAGTTAATATATCATACAGAATAGGACTGCATAAAGCTTTTTTATTAAAAAAACAAATTACACAGACTATTTGTGTAAGGAAACAATAAATTAAAGCTTTATTATCAACTAATACAAATAATGGTAGACGTTTCGGCTCATGCCTTCATCAGTACAAAAACAATTACATGTACTTACATATATATTAAAATTAAAACATATTAAAGTCTATGTGATAAAATGAAAAGAAATGAAAGACAAAAATAAACACGGACATAGAATATAAGAAAATAGTAAATAGTGTCTTTAGTAAGTCTTTAGTCTAAGGACTTACTAAAGACACTATTTACTATTTTCTTATATTCTATGTCCGTGTTTATTTTTGTCTTTCATTTCTTTTCATTTTATCACATAGACTTTAATATGTTTTAATTTTAATATATATGTAAGTACATGTAATTGTTTTTGTACTGATGAAGGCATGAGCCGAAACGTCTACCATTATTTGTATTAGTTGATAATAAAGCTTTAATTTATTGTTTCCTTACACAAATAGTCTGTGTAATTTGTTTTTTTATCAAAAGTTTCAAATTTGAATCAAATTTATACTCGCATTGATTCAGTGTTGAAATTCCTTGAAAACAAACACAATGATTTGTTAACAATTAGCTTAAAAAAATAGCATATCCCTTTATGACTGATTCATTTGCAAATTTGACAAAACTCATTGAACTTAAAGCTGACCAATTACATTTAATAAGAACTAAAAGCTGCTATGAACATCTTGAACACTCAAAAACGACTAACAGACAGAAATTGGTGCTCGTGGGGATTTGTGGTTGCTACCCACAAACATGGAGTCTGACATATATACACTGGTAAATTCTAATCACGTTCATCCAAGTCATTTAATGTTTTAAATTTAAATTTTAATTCAAAGTTATAATTTCAATCCATACTTCTTCATCAAAATGGTGCTTTTATAAGTCCATGGGTCAAATTCAAATACATGTTATGCTATAAAACAGTCTTTCTTTATGATATGTTTGGCCCACTCCAAACATTCAACTGTAAGCATTGTTTCTTCGTATTTATATGCTTGTTTTCTCATCAAATTACCACAGGTGGATTACCTTAGATGATGGAATTAAATTATTAAATCATTTATTGTATTTCACTAAATGTGGTTAGGTGTTGTGTTTTAACAAAGGAAATTACTGTCAATTAAAATAAAGTGATTTAATAAACTTGCAATTCTTTTTTTTTTTAAATTTTGGTAAATTATTTATGACCCATTTATCCTGCATGTTTGATATATTGGCTATATCACACCACTTCTAAATTTTACCTTCTATACCACACCCTTTTCTAAGTTCTACCTTCTTTAATACACCCAATTCAAAGTTGTACCTTCTGTAAAATGCTCAGGAAATACAACTTAATTATTTTCAATTTAATCTCACAGTTACTAATTACTACATACATACATTTTTAAACATTCCTCACAGGACACTCTCTATCCTTACGTAAGGAACAACATTGAAGATTACCTCAACAAGAATTTTGAAAATGCAGATTTACAGAAAGCCATTGCAGCTTTGAGAGATCAGGTAAGAACAAATTTTATCCATATTTGTATTTATTAGGGCTGCGGAGAGTAACGATTAATTTCTCGATTAATCGTTAAAACATTTTAACGATTAATCGACCCATCAATGATTCAATTTAAATTAATCTTTAACAGACCTAGTAGTTAGGATTGTTGTCCTGAAAAGCCTGTAAATATTTTATTCATTTCAAATGAAAATAAGGATAATATTTAATGCATATGAAGTTTATGAACCATGTAATAACACCTCTTCTTAGTCACAATTTTACTCTTATTTTCTATTTTACTGGACAGGCTGAGAAATACAGATAATAGGCACCCAAGTCATAATATTAATATATGTTGAAATTCTTGAAATACAGACAATAGGCACCCAAGTCATAATAATAATATATGTTGAAATACAGACAATAGGCACTAAGTCATAATATTAATATATATATATATATGTTGAATTACACTTGGAAGCAACTGCAATTCAATCTGTTGAAGTCCAGCACAAAGTGGTGGGGGACACTTTCTAAACGTCAAATTAACCTCAACATGACAATTTCTAAGGAAAAAAATGCATACCTATTTACATCTTTAATCATGAAACACATACTTTGCGGATTTGAGAGAAGTTCCGGTATCTGCGGAGAGATATCTCTATGGCGATGCCCGCTTGATGAGGCTTGCCTGCAATAAAATGAACCAGGTCCAAAGAGCCTAGATGCTCGACCCAACAGAGAATGTACATTCATACAAATACTTAGATTCTGTTTTGTCACTGTGTTACTAATAGTTAAAATTTAAGAATGAAAGTTGACAATTATTTTGACTTGGAAGATATTTCATAAAGAAAGCAAAGCTGTGTATTATAATAATATTAAAAAGAAAAGTCTAATTTCTTACTTACTTGTTTTGAATCCTATTTCCCCATGTATGAGCAGCTTTATGTTAGTTAAAATTCATTATTAAAATCTAGGGCTGCGGAAATTAACGATTAATTTCTTGATTAATCGGTGATAAATTTTGATCAATTAAAATTATTTTAATCGATAAAATAGCGTTTAAAATTAAAGAAATTGTTTTAAACAATTTTTTCAATTTTTTAATAAACAATTAATTATTTAGTTTTTTTTAAAACGTTTTTTTCTCTCCATAAAAAAAAAAGATAGGCGTGAACTTTATTATAAGCTGTTTTCATGAAGAAAATATTTTTAAAAACATGCTTTGAAATAACACTTAACGAAACGAGCATTTGCAATTTTTTCCATTGTTAATATGCAGTTTTTTTTTTCCCCATCGTATGCATAAATTTGATAAGATATTTTTGTATTGCTTTTAAAAACAAAATTTATTTCAAAATATTGCTATCTGTCAAAATGTCTTTAAGACAGGGAAAATTACTCAATAAAACAAAAAAAATGTTAATTGTCTGTTTTCATTAATTCCTTGAAATTTTCAGTTTAATGACATCAACCATGTTATTTTTAGATTTAATAAAAATTATTAATTAATTATTAGGTACTTTTCAAAAGTTAACGATTAAATTAAAATCGATAACAGCCCTATTAAAATCATATCTGGTGATACAATCAACTATGTGGCTTAATTTATTTTAAGGCTGCAAAGGAAAATGAAGAAAAAGTCGAGGGTGTTGTTGAAATTCCAAGTGGTGAAGCAAGCAAAGAAGATGTTGTTAAAGCAGTGTGCGACAATGTTCGATGGCAAATGGATGGTGACAGAAAAACCACTGAACTTAAAGCATTGCAAGGCATGATTTGGAAAGATGCATATGAATCCACAGAAATCAAGGGAGAGTGAGTATATTCTGCTAATGGTTCTGTCTGCCTGTGGGGAAGGTGTGTCTTTGCACATTTTTTATTTCGATCAGTGTTGTGTTTTTTTTGTTTGCTCATTCTTATTTTTTTATATAGTGTTCAAAATACCAAGAATTATCGTTTCAGTAAAGAAGTTGAAATATCTATTATTTTAATACTGAGTTTTTGGTTATCTCCATTCAGGCTCTTCGAGGATGTTGGGCCAATGCTGAAGATGCTTGCAGAAGAAGGATTTCAGCTGTATATTTACTCATCTGGCAGCATTGAATCACAAAAACTTTTGTTCACATATTCCAGTCAAGGAGATCTTTCAGATGTAAGAAATATCTGCAGATCTTACCGTAACTAAACATTTGTTTATCAACATGTCATAACCATTTGAGGACATTCATAAAAATATGAAGCTTTTACTCTTTATATGTTAAAATGTGCCTAGCCTCTATTACCAAAGCGTACTCTCTTTTAAAACAAAATCACAGAAAATAAAAACTCTTCAGTATGTGAAAGAAGGTGTATTCGATTTCTGGAAATGGCCTTCGCTTGTGTTTTGTGGTAGTTTTTATGTGTTTTTTTTTAAAAATGTGATTTTGCTATACTTTTTTGTAAAAATAATAGTACTAAACTACAGGTAAAAATAGTTTTAAACTCAAGACTGTCTTTGAATACGTAAAATAGCCATTCTTATCTTAAAAGATAAAGTCAGTATGACAATGTTATAAATACTCTTTCAGCAATTTTTAAAATTTCATAACCTTGATTGCAATTTGGGAAATTCTTTCAGGACCGAGGCGGAAATTTTCTGAAAACCTTATGGCACATTAAGAGTTAAATTCCAAGAACTAGAAATGGCTTGAGTTTCTGCTCTATTGTTTATATTATTCATTTGTAAGATTCACCTCATTTGTCATATATCCATTACTTAAAACGAAATTTTTTGTGACTTGAAAATGATTTTATGCCTAACACTTTGACGTCCTTTAGAAAACATTTTTAAATAGAAAATTTGTATTATCTCACAGGTTTTTGCAGGTTACTTTGATACAACAACAGGAAGTAAAAATGATAGTGCAAGTTACAAGAAGATTGCAGCAGAAATTGGAAATGAACCTAAAGATATCTTGTTCCTCACTGATATTCCTCAAGGTATTTGTTTCTTGTAGAAATAATATATTCTAAGAAAACCATGTATGTAGTTAGGTTATTGGGCGATGATAATGATTGTTTAAATACAGTCGGACCCAGTTATGTCGACGGCCTAGGGGTTTCGCAAAAAGCTTTGATAATAGGGTTGGCGAGATAACGGAGGTCAAGATAAGTGGATCGACAGCCTAGTGGTTTGCCGAAAAGCGTCGAGATAATAGGGTTGTAGAGATAAGTGGGTTCGACTATATATAGATCAAATAAGTCAGAAAAAGATAATAAATTGTCAGTTAATCAACATGTAAATGAAATAATTTTTAAAAATATAAAATTTTTGTAAAAGGAATCATTTATTAATTTTTTAACATAAAACTAAAATACCACTTTACATGGCAAGGTTTTTTTTATACTGGAATGAGCATCTTTCCAAAAAATATAGATTTATTAGAACAAATTCAAAAAAGAACTGCAAGATTCATTATTGGTAAATGTTCAAAACTGTAAAAGGAAACTCCATTAGTTAAATTACTGAACCTAGAAACACTCGAACAGACAGCAAAGAAATAATAACACATAAGGCAATGAATTTACATGATTTTGGTTACTTGTCCACTATGTAACTACCCTGGTATTAGTACTGCAATATTGCTTTGGTACCCGTTGACAGGTGTATATTTTAATATTAAAAATGTGTTGTTGTATTTTTTAGGGACATGGCCTAACTCTAACTCTAACACAAAACTCTAGTTTTGACAATTTTTGTTCTATTAATAGAGGCAGAAGCAGCAGTGTCTGCAGGCTTGCGCAGTGCACTTGTGATTCGTCCAGGAAATGCAGAATTAACAGATGAGCACCTGCAAAATTTTGCCTGTATTGAAAGGTTTGATGAGCTTTATGGCGATGAGGATGATGAAGATGACATTAAAAGGTTTGCTGGTGACAATGGTGAGGCCGAAGATGATGAAGATGAGGAAGAAGAAGGTGATGAAGAGGATGATGATGGCGAAGAGGATGATGGGGAAGATGCTTGAGCATTTTAGAGTAGATAATGAATAGCATGTGAGAAGCAGGACGTATGAAAAACAATGAAGCGTGACTTGAATGTATGCGCATCACTTATATTTCTAGTAGATCTCTGGCATTAGCTAATTAAAAAATTTTTAAATGTGACAATGCCAAAGAAAAATTTCAAGTTACCAGGAATAAATCCAATGTTGTTTTTGTAGCATCCATGAATATTTCCTAAAAATATACGTCAGTTATTTAAAATTCTTAGGGTTACAATGTCCTTCATTTTGTTCACAAACTTCATTTCTATATTCTATTCTATGTTGTGTATTTCATTGTGAGATATAATTTATTGAGTACTGAAAACAAACTCATTCAATTTATTTTTAACAAAACAGAAGAAAAAAAAAGAAGCAAATTCATATCCCCTAGATGTACATATCCTGAATTAGTAGATCATTTATAGAATGATGCTGAGTTCCAAGAAACTGTAATCCAGGTCTATAGGGAAACAGTCTACTTCATTTTCTTTGTACATCCTTTTTGTGCAATGATATTTGATATGTGGTGCTTTACGTTTGCAGATAGTTGGTTACTGATTGGCAGCTCTTTCTTTATTCTGATGATATAAATTTTTATCAAATTTTTAATTTTTGTAATTAATAAATCATTCATCTCAGCATTTACCTCTATGAAATAAGTCATTACAATTACACAGCTCTTAGTATGATGCTGCCAAAATAGTGTTAGTTTTTCTATATTTTGTGTGTTGTTTTAAAGCTCAGACATGTTCAGTAGCAAGTGTTTAGTTAGCACTTTCCAATGGAATTGTTTGTACAGGATTTAGTCTTACTTTGTAATAAACAAGTCAGGTCTGATATTCAGATTAAATTTTGACAACTTTTGATAAATCTCATATCAGGCATGTCAGCTAGTCTTTTATGGCTTTAGCTTTTAAAGTCACTTCAAGTGTGGAAATATGCATAAATTTTTGAGAAAATATCAAAAAATATTTTGTCATTTGTATCACTACTTGTGTTTGACATGCCTGCAAAGAGTATAGAAGATTCAAAATTAATTTAAGAACAGGAAGTTGATGTCTGATCCTTCTTTTATCCATGTGTTTGAATATGCATACCTCTTGTGTTTGTGAGAAACCAGAATCTGTTAAACTACCTTCAATTTATACATTGTCCTCTGTGTAATCAAAATGTTTTATTACTGTTTATTGGTTTAGTCACCAAAATTGACTGTGCAAATGGAACTCACTGCATAGGTTGAACTATTTAAAAATAAATCTTCATATTAAGATTTTTCACTGCAAGAGAATGTCTCAAATGTATTGAATCTGAACTTTTACTGTGTTCAATGAAAAGTCACTTTTATGTTTTTATGACAGTTTACAACAAAACAATAATACAAATTGTATTGAATGCTTTTTTTTTCTGTGTGTGTGTGTGTGTGATTTCTCTTAAGAATGTTACATGCTAGTAGTACTAGATACTAGATGAAATCCTTGTTTTAAAGGACATGGATGAATAGTTTGGTGGTTAGGCATTGGAATATCCATTTTTTTTTTCTGTTCCTAAAGGCATTTGCCAGGGTTGTTTGTAATGAGTAGAATAAAACATTACGTTTTGATGTGTAGTAGCAGTATGCATAAAGAAAGATTTATCCTGTTTCTTCACACACAAAATTTATTTAACCCACAAACACCCACAACTTTAGAACTTAGTAAAAACTGTTAAAGTGTGTCAGAAATAGTTTTTTTTTTTTTTTTGGTGAACATTATTTTATATTTATATCCTTCTGTTGTAATGACCATGAACAAACTATGTAGTTTCATACAAACGGTGTGTGTTTTTTTCCCTCTCCTAAATAATAAGTGTTGTGCATTATGTAAATACCACAATAATGGTACAAATACCCGAATAATGGTACAAATTCAATTTCGGTGCTTCACATTTAAATGTGCATAAAAACAACAAACGAACAAAAAACTACAAGGTAATATGATCTCTAAACATAATTTTGTTTTAGTTTAGCCTTTTGAATTAGAACCATTATCCTTATTTTTAAAAATTAGGATTAAAAGTTCAGAAGTTATGTGGCATACAAATCTGCTTGGACCATGCTCCTTCCACTTGTAGTTGTATTTTATATTTATGGCTTTGTACCACACATGTAATGTTGAGTTACAGGTTTCTAATAGATAAAAATTAATTAGGTAAATAAATCTTAAGGCAAAAGGCCAAGAATTAATGGACCAAATTTAATATTCAGGATTCAACAAAAGTTTTTTTCTTCTTCTTCCTTTAAAAAAAAAAGTACCACTTTACATGAACCCAGATTACTCAAAAACCATCTGCATTTATATTCCATGTACAATAGATTTGTAGATATTAGAACTGAAAGGAGACTATAGTTTTGGAGAATGTTTTGTGCAACAATTATTTCTATTACAGCAGACCCAGGCAGGAATAACACAACTACAAACTAACATAATTTAATACAATCAATAAATGCAAGTACAATGACAGGACATTTGCTTCCATTATTTAAAAAAAATATATATAAGCTTATTTTTAGTACCACAATAATTAAATAGCAAAAAAGTTCAGAGGAATATAATTTTGAATACGCTCACTAATTAAAAAAAAAAATTTACTTAAATTTAAATGGCTAAAAGTTTAGTGAAGTCTTAATTCTTTTCCTTAAAAAATGTATATCAACTGAACAAAGATTGAAGCTGAAGTTCACAATTTATTTTTTTGGAATTAATTTTAATCATTTATCATTTTTATATATTCCATTATTTGAATTTATGATTTTCATAATGTAATCAAACACCTTTGCTTTTCAAATACAGAAAGAGCCCTTGCTATTTTTACAATTTACAAAAATAAGTGTGGAGTGGTAATAACTGAGTTAAGCAGGTCTTGCATATTACATTGCAGCAAAACACAATTCACATACAAAGCAAGTTAGAAATCTGAAAAAAGAAAATCTAAGTTGTGCTTAATAAAAGCCATTGCGCCATCATACTATACATCTTAAGTTTGTTAGAGGCGTCACCAGAGTTGGTGTCAACCCCTCATGACCTATATCTGTAGACCTCCTCCAAGAAGTCTTGTCAGTGTCAAATGGTGAGAACATACAGAATTAGACATTGTTGTGTCACCTGGTGCGTCCGCCTCTGGTTTGAAATCATTATTTATAAGAATAAGACCATGTTAACATTACACCACACAGTTAACAGATAAAATAATATTGTCATGGTTCCTTCCATCTTTATAACTAGGTGCATAAATCATGTCTTATCAAAGCATGTAGCTGTGTGTGCTGGTTAAACTTGGAGCAATCATAGATGGAATGATGAGGATAATTAGAGATATTGCAAAATGAGATGCTCTCTCAAAAGTCATCTTCTGTAGTCTTGACAGAATATTTATCTTATATTTGAGGATGATCTGACAAAAATAAGGCCACTCGAAAGCACATTCAAATTCAATTAGATGCAATGCATAAATAAACTTATCTCATTTTTACCAGGAAAGTAAGAAGGCCTGTTCTGTCTAAACTTAACAAAATATCCTGTACTGGTATTAAAATATAATTTTTTAAGAAGTTGAAGCTTCAGCCCTTTAAATAAACTTCATTATTATCAATGACCTTTGTATTTGACTACTTCCCTTTTAAAGGCCAGAGATGTAGAAAACAAGTACAGCTTTAGCAATCATACAGAACTAATTCATGTTCAGCCAAATGAAATGATTGGGACATGTAAAATAAAAAAATTCATTGCCATAATGGTGCTATTGTTTTTGCCCCACTGCACACAATAATTCCCTTACATATAAAGAAATTACAACATGGAAATCATATCTTCACCTATATTTACACTAAAGCAGTAACAATGAATTAAAAAAAAAAAATCACAGCCTTTAACTTTAAACATTGACAATGAGATTTGTAGCACAATGCACACACAGTGCATTTTGCTTGAATTTGGACACAAAATTTTCAGCCATTCATGAGGTAATGGTGACAAGAGACTTTTATTCCTAAGCAGTAAAACGACACACTTTCTAGTTAAGGAAGGCTTGATTTAATTAAAAACAAGTAAATTTTGTTCACAGTGAACAGGAGAAGATAGAAATAGAACACAATTTAACAGTAATTGAATTCTTAATTAATTTCCTCTGATTAGCTCTGCAGTTCCCGAACCCGAATTGAAATTTAACCTGCATTTTTAAATTTATTATTTAAGTTAAAAACTGATTCTGGTTATGACAGAACTAAATGTAATTTTAAAAAAATTTTAACACTAAAAAATGTGTGGGGATTTCAGACAATTTTAAACTGCCCCCCTCCCACGTACGTCACATTTTCTAACTAATTTGTTTTTTTAAAAAAATTTAATATAAAACACTGACTTCAGAGGTGGCCTGGACACCCCC